>BSBK01011777.1:0-232500 GCA_027943335.1 Chamaecyparis obtusa
AAAATCATTTAAAATATATAATATATATGCATATATTTAACATCATTAATGGTAAAAACTATTTCAATAATATCAATGTAAGTTTTAATAATATTATATTATTATCTAATATATTAACTTTAATAATAAATTTGTTAATTAATTAATTAATTAAAATATTTAATTTTATTAAATTAACAAATGAAATATTCTAATAAATTTTCATTAAGTTTAATAAATTAGACAATTATATTTTTTAATTATCATTTTGAAATTCAGGAGTACAAACTTTGTATGAAATACAGGGTTTGATTTGACGGCTATAGGTATTGCACAGTAAGGCCGGTGTAAATTTTCCACCAGATAGCCAATGCCTTCTTCCTCGCAGTTGCGTTCACTGACTGTACTTCTCTGTATTTCTGGCAAATTATTTAAAATATGTAAGACGGTGATGATGGGACAAGAAGGGTTTCCTCGAAGCTGCTTTCAGTACTTTGCTCTCTTTTTGTGCTTTCCTCGAAAGTCTCTGCACTGTGCTTCTTTGACTCTTTCCCTCCTTCTCAATACATTATAAACAGGACTCTCTGCATTTAGTCCATCGCCATATTCACCGCATTTAGTCACTTGCCCCCTTATTGTGTGTTGAAGCTTTTCCCCCAAATCTCCTGCACTTGTCTAAGTATGTCTTCCTCATCTTCCTCCTCTCTCACGCCTGCCCAACTCATTGATCAAATTCTCAACACAAAAGCAGATGAGCCAGACTTAATCGATCTTTCTCAATTTGTCGCGAAAATCGATGTTCTGTTCGCTCATTACGACGCTCAGCTGGTACAGAGCGTGCCCTTTATACGTTTCATTTGAGTTTTTCATATATTGTTTCTAAATATCATCATCCGTGTAATATTTGCAGAAAAAGAAGAATCCCATCAGAGAGAAGTTGGGTGAGATGCCTTCTGCATCAGAGGCCTCTAATTTTGCAGAGCAGGTCTCCACAAATGTGAAACAGATTGCCAAAGAGGTACACATAGCATCTTATAAATATTTCCTTACTATTTGCAACCATTTTCGCTTTGTTGTTTTTGCCAATACTTAGGATGAATTTAATAAGGGGAAATCTTTACGAACAGTTATACTAACTTATTAATACCGAGGCGACGCGCTTGTTTTCTTCTTTCGCGCGAACTTTCCCCATTGGTAGTATAAGATCGCACGGGAAAAAATACATAAATGAGGATATAATAACAGAAATATAAATGGATAAGTAGGAGATATTTTCCACAGCAAGTTAAATTGTGATATTGCTATCATGATTTAACTGTGTAGTTTTTTTGAGTCAAACTCATTGACCCATGGATAGACAATATTTGTAGTATGACATGAATTTTTTAAGATGAATAGTCTCATTTTTATTAATAAAAATATAAACTATACATATTCACAAAAATTTGTAGTAAGACATGATTTAAAGATAGTAGGTTTTCACAATCTATGATTTTATTGCTATGCTTATGGATAAGAAGTAGGTTTTCACAATCCATGATTTTATTGCTATGCTTATGGGTGAGATTGTGTGAGTTTTCAGAACACAATCTCACCCGGGATCACAACAGTATGACACAAATTGTCACACGAGCAAACAATATAAATAAAAAAAGTGTCTAAATTATGTACTAAGGGAAAAGACTCAATCACCGATAGAGGTCCAATAATTGTTATAGTTTTTGTCATAGATAACCCCAATTATTACTTTTAAAAGAGCCCAAAAATTGAAAACACGTACTAATAGTTGATCAATTTTTAGCCATGTTTGGGATTGTCAAGGAGACAACTATATAGATATTGGAAAATTTTAAATATATAGAAAAATTTTCATATATACATTGCATTCATATGAAAGAATGGATAAAGCATGCCATTTAACATCATAGAACCTTAACATACAACACTTCAATAGTCAAACTCAATACTCAACATGCATTCATAATTCAAAATTTATTGTCAATATGCATGTAATATTAAAATAATAATATACAAAATTGAAATACACCTAAGAACATAATTTGGAATTCATTGTCAATAACAACAAGAACAATAACCCAACTTCAAAATTGAAGCACAATATTATCATTTAAGTTTGATATAAATTATTGGCGTACATATTATAGGAATATCGTTACAATTATTTTCGAAGATAATCTTTTGCACGCTAGTGCCTGTACATGAAATAACATTCTTATGAAATGCTAACATGAGTAACCTTGGAAACTGTGTTGGATTTGATTGTCGCAAGTTTGACATTGACTCTATAAAGGGTTGCTACATATAGTGGATCAAGTATGTCTCCCAATGCTCTTCTCATTCTAGACCACATTCATTATTGATCTAAATTGGGGTTACATTGTTACACCTCTAAAACCACACCTCTTTCTCATTGTAAGTGGACTAATATTAATATGAACATGTCTACTATTCAGTTCCAATCATGATATAGGTCTGTTACGACAAGTTGCCACCTTGATGCAACCTCCAATATTAACCAAATCTTCCACAATAGATCCAAATCAACACAAAACCAACCTAGCACTGATTTATTGCCACAAAATGACATAGAGATACATGTTCGAGGTCTGTATTACACTTTTTATACTTTCCCAAAACCTTGTAAACAATTTGCAATATGATTCTGAGCATGTAGCATGACTGTAACAACATTCTTAATTTCACAATTCTTAATGTAATATTGCCAAATACTAATTAGAGGACCCCAAATAGTAGGAATTAACTACCAAACAATAATAAGCATAATAGGGCAAACTTGGAAGGAGGGGCCCACTTTAATATTAAAAAAGAAAGTTTTATAAAAGAAGAATGTGTTTTTTATGTGCAGATGTAGCCTATCCTATTGGGAGTACCTAACTGTCTTGGGGACTTCCAGGGTGTCCTACAAGTGTCCCCACTACCCCCAGGACGTACAACCATCCCCCAAGTTTTAGGTGATGTCCTTGAGTTTTCAGGATGCCGCCTATCATTTTTTGAAAATTGGGGATGGGGTGGGAATGTCCCCCAGTCGTCCTCTTATCCTGGAAACTTCCTTGATTCAAGAATGAGACTTTTCAAGCCGAGGATGTGTTAGGAAAATCTACTGTAGTATGACATGATTTAAAGATAGTAAGTTTTCACAATCTATGATTTTATTGCTATGCTTATGGGTGAGAAGTAGGTTTTCACAATCCATGACTTTATTGCTATGCTTATGGGTGAGATTGTGTGAGTTTTCAGAACACAATCTCACCCAGGATCACAACAATATGGCACAAATTGTCACACCAAAAAACAAGAAAAAAAATAGTGTCTAAATTATGTACTAAGGGAAAAGACTCAGTTACTGACATGGGTCCAATAACGGTTATAGTTTTTGTCATAGATAACCCCAATTAGTTTTTAGCTTTTTTGGTTGGTGATTGATCCATTTGTGCACCACCATTGGGACATTTCATAAAGACTAATGAGACATTTAGCCACAAGTATTGTATTTTTTGACTGAGTGACTATTGTGCATGAACATAGTTGGTATCAGGCGAGCGTTTTGAAATGGTACTTTTGGACCACTTTGTTCTTGATCCCTATAAAGAGATCCATGAATGCTAAAAAAATGAAACCTTAGATTTAAGCACTTCACTCACCTACATAGGTACATCGAAAAAATTGACAAAATCTGACTTACGGTTTAGGAGTTCTAGGTGCATGAAATTAGTCCAGGGGGCTAGGTGTTTTCCCTTAGATTTTGATAATTTTTTTATTTTGTTTTATATGCGACATAATTATTTAAAAAAATATTTTTTGACTTTTGAGTATCAACAAAATTCTTTGTAGAATTTGTTAAGCATTTAAGGTTAAAAAAGGTGGGCATTCCAAAGTGTTGTCTGAATGTTGCAATAATTGTGCACTCAAAAATAGCACAAATGTTCTAGTAGTTGTGCACAAATATCTCAGTAGCAGTGCACAAACAGACCAATTATGAACTAAGAAATCCAAAAAATGATAGGTGATTGCTAAACAATGATCAATTATTAATGGACTTTTGGTTATTGTTTTTTAGCTCGTTTAAAATTAGTAATGGGGGGTTTGTTTGCTTAATGAGCACATAGCTATTAGAACGTGCTTGTCTAGTGGTGCTCTTCCCCTATAATGGATTACTCTAACTTGGTGCTCTCCAAAATCTGTCTCAGATATTTTAAAATTATTTTGAATGTTGTACAATTGCTCACTTGTTAAGTACCCCACTTAAAAAATTTGGTTCCAAGTCCACATGGTCAAATATGATGCTGCATCATATGCCTTTTTGGCCAAGATGTCAAAATGGCTCTTAAAAAAGTAAATCTCATGGTTATGCACTAAGTCATGTTTATTGGTGTCTTGATGTAGCATCACATAATTGGTTGTTATTATAAATTTATTGGAATCTTTCTAGGGATAAGTATTATGTAAGGACCTCCATAATTTCTAATTAACATATAAATCATAAAAATACACATAATCAAGTTTTGCTTAATGCCACATGTTCAAATGCAACTAATCATAAACTTGAAATTACAATTGACATATGAATTTAGTACATAAGCCAATAACTAGGCAAAACATAAGGAATCATATTTGTTTATAATAGACCACAAGGTTAATTACAATAAATACATAAAGATCAAGTCATGATGACCACCTTGATAGAAACTCTTAACAACTGTCTCTCTTAAGCACGCATTGGGTGAGAACATTGCCAAAGTGCCTATTCGCCCTGCCATGAAGTAGTTACACATCCTAGCTGCTATATTACTCTTTAAATTAAAAGATCTAAACATTTATTTTCAATATTGCACTAGATATATGTCTTTCTATATTCCAAGGCTAGCATTCAATTTTTTGGTCTCCCTCGACTTAAGTCTATAAATGGTTGAGGGATTTGACATAAAATTATCAATAGAAAGTATTTAGAAGGAACTTGATTTAAATTGAATGCCATCCTTGGAATATAGAAAGACATATACCAGTGCAATGAAAGTAAATGTTTATATCTTCTAACTTAAAGAGTAATATAGAAATTTAAACAAATAAATTTGTTAATAGATTTCTAATAGAAAATGCAACAAAAAAGCAACATTTTAAAAGAAAGTTAAGTAGTATCTCATCTCAATTTTCAGTGTTACCCTTTCCGAGACGGGGACGGGGGGACAAGTTTCTGGGATGACAATTTTTTTTGCCATGTTTGGGATTGTCAAGGGGATGCCTATATAAATATTGGAAAATTTTAAATATATAGAAAAATTTTCATATATACGTTGCATTCATATGAAAGCATGGATAAAGCATGCCATTTAACATCATAGAACCTTAACATACAACACTTCAATAGTCAAACTCAATACTCAATATGCATTCATAATTCAAAATTTATTGTCAATATGCATGTAATATTAAAATAATAATATACAAAATTGAAATACACCTAAAAACATAATTTGGAATTCATTGTCAATAGCAACAAGAACAATAACCCACCTTTGAAATTGAAGTACAAAATTATCATTTAACTCTGATATAAATTATCGGTGTACATATTATAGGCATATTGTTACAATTATTTTCGAAGGTAATCTTTTGCACGTTAGTGCCTGTACATGAAATAACATTCTTATGAAATACTAACATGAATAACCTTGGAAACTGTGTTGGATTTGATTGTCGCAAGTTTGACATTGACTCTATAAAGGGTTGCTACATATAGTGGATCAAGTATGTCTCCTAATGCTCTTCTCATTTTAGACCACATTCATTATTGATCTAAATTGGGGTTACATTGTTACACCTCTTTCTCGTTGTAAGTGGACTAATATTAATATGAACATGTCTACTATACAGTTCCAATCATGATATAGGTCTGTTATGATAAGTTGCCACCTTGACGCAACCTCCAATATTAACCAAATCTTCCACAATGGATCCAAATCAACACAAAACCAACCTAGCACTGATGTATTGCCCGAAAATGACATAGAGATAGATGCTCCAGGTCTGTATTACAGTTTTTATACTTTCCCAAAACCTTGTAAACAATTTGCAACATGATTCTGAGCATGTAGCATGACTGTAACAACATTCTTAATTTCACAATTCTTAATGTAATATTGCCAAATACTAATTAGAGGACCCCAAATAGTAGGAATTAACTACCAAACAGTAATAAGCATAATAGGGCAAACTTGGAAGGAGGGGCCCACTTTAATATTAAAAAAGAAAGAGTTTTATAAAAGAAGAATGTGTTTTTTATGTGCAGATGTAGCCTATCCTATTGGGGGCACCTAATCGTCTTGGGGACTTCCAAGGTGTCCTACAGGCGTCCCCACTGCCCCCAGGATGTACGTACGACCATCCCTCAAGTTTTAGGTGACGTCCTTAAGTTTTCGGGATGTCACCTATCATTTTTTGAAAATCGAGGATGGGGTGGGGATGTCCCCCAATCGTTCCCCTGTCGTCCCCTTATCCTGGAAATGTCCCTGATTCAGAAATGAGACTTTTCAAGTCAAGGATGTGTCCCCGATAACATCCCGATGACATTGTTTATTTTATATTGTGAGAATCAGATTAACACAAAAGTTAAAAGATAATGTATCAATAAAATCATACTATCTAATAAAACTTTGAGAAGAAATAACCACATATACAAGAACATTTCAAATTTTTGAATACTTCAGATTTTCAAAATGCAATCTAGATAATTCAATTGATAAAATATTTATCAAACTTAATTCTTAATCACACCAAGAAAATAATCTTAGAGAAATTCCCTCCTAACCTACTTGATTGAGATCTTCATTACATGTTCTCCATATATTTTCCTCATCTCGTTCTTCTCCCTCACAGAAATCTCTTTAAGCTGTGCTCAAAAAGAAAATTATGTTCTCAAGATCTCCCCTCCTGTATAAAATAGTGTTGAAATGGTTTTTAACAAGGATATCCCCAAAACTTTGCGAGTATCGAATGCAATGCAATGCCATGCTGTGAGCAGATGAGGTAAAGACGAAGGCCATCTTTGCTTTTTCCTCAAGTCTATCTTATGTGGGGAAAATGAAGGTTTCTTTTTCTGATTTTCCTTTTATAAATTTATAAATCTCAAAGTAAGATCTTACAATAAGATTCCTTTGCTTTAAAATTACTTTCCCTTATTAAGTTTCATTCTTTAAAAACCTTCTTTAACAAAATTGATGCCTTTTAAATTTTATTAATTTTTCAAATAAATTTAGATAAAATTATAAATATTAATTTTGAATTAGTTTTTTAAGTTTTGAAATATAATTTCAATTAAATAACAAAATATTTTCTAATAAAATATATAATATATTAATAAAGATCTTTATAATAATAATGTATTATTTATATAAAAATTTCTATTTTTTGAATTTAAAGAAAAATAAATAAACAAATTAATATAAATTATTTTATAATTTATAAAATAGAGTTGTGATATATTTACGTGATATTTTTTGTATTCTATTATTAAACTAATTATGTTCCACTTCCATCCCTAATATTGGACCTTGCTCTACTATTGACTACCCTCCCCTAATCCAAGTGATATAAATGTTTTTACTTATAAGATTAGAAATATGCACCTCATTTCCAATGTATACATTAAAAAAATATTACCTAAGCAAGATTTGAATCTTACTAGTAACAACAAGAACACCATAACTTAATAGACTATGGCAATACATATATTTACACATTTTATTATATAAAACTAATTGTTTTTAAATATTATTACTTTAATAGTTAAAAGTTAATTTTAATTAATAAAAATCAGAGAAGTTTTTATCATATTTTAATATAGATAAGGTATAAAATTGTTATTTGATTATTTGTTGATTGATTATATGTTGATACTTAGAAAGTGTATGTACTTCTTTCTAGGGTTGATGCTAAAGTAAGTAGTGATAGAGTTTTATGACATCATCCTAAATCATGCTCCTAACCTAGAGCAAATGACCTTTATTAAATTGAGAAATTCATTTTTGTTGTTCTAGGTTGTTTTTGCAATATGATCTTTGAACATGCAAAATCAATCTCTTACTTGTAGACTCAATATTTCTATGTCGATTCAATCTACTTTTTTATATCTATAGATTATTGCTCACTAAAGGTATCTAGACAAGTTTAACATGAAACTAGATATACTGGTTGTATATACTGTATACTATATGTATATTACTTGAAATGATACTTATGAAAAGATGTATAAAAAGTAAAATAGCAAAACTGCAAATGCCAAATGCTAAATACTTGAACATTGAACAATGAACAATGAACATTGGATATCAAAATACTAATTACAAATTAGAATACTAAATAAAATTTCAATTTGATAAATGAAATTGTCGAATTGGCGAATGAAAAATTTCTATAATATCAAAAATATAATAAAGATGATTATGATGAGTAGCATGATATCAAAACAAGTACAATATGTCAAAATGTGGTGAAGATAGGTCGCAAGGCAAACTCCTTATTTGCAATGCCCTAAATAATCAACCTCCCCGAGAAAGTATGGGTTCTCTGCACTTATAACCATGATGTCGACAAGTGGACAATGGCTAATATATGTCCACCCATCCATAACTATGTTGCACTGGATTCCGCCCATCATGCCTTCATATGTTCCAAAACATTTACCTTGGCATAGTTGTTATCCAAGATCGTGATCCTCAATTTGTACTCACTTGATGACACATATGATGGTCCTTCCCTTACAACCATCAATATCATCCCATTTAATAAGGAGATTGATCTACATGAAATGAGATGCCATTTACAAAGAAGAACTTGCTAATGATATCATCTATTTAATACTTCAGTTGTACATTGAATAAATCAACTATGGGGCTACTTTGCATCTTGCATTTCCCCTTGCTCTCTCATGATGCAACCACAACACTATAAAGTGGATGAAGGTCCTAAGGCTGACCTTGATAGATCATTCTAGCTTTATGATGCAATGTATGAGTAGAAACATGGGGTTGGTCCTGCATTTGTTAAATAGTCGAAACTTGAACCCTACCAAACAAAGTAGTGGGCATTACAATTGCATTGCCTTCAAGAACACCCCAAAGCTTATTGAACTCAATTTTGTACTTGATATTTTTAGACTCTTCCAAGAATTTGCATGGATCCACACCTTTTCCTTTCCAAATGAGGAAGTGTGCATTAACTAGAGAGTAATGTTCTCATACCATTCCATATTACAAATGATACATCTCCATTTCCTTGTGAAACCACCCGTTAGTATTGGGGTTGTTCTTGTTTCAAACTATTTGAGAGGAGACTTGGGATCATAAGGACACCTAGCAAACTGTGCCAAAAACTAAGAGGGGCAATTTGTAGCAACTAGTGCAGTAGCCTTGGAACTAGTTTGGCCTTTCGGATCATCACCATGCTCATCCCCCTCAAATTAATGTTAGGTTCATATTCTGATTGACTTGCACCATAAGAATGAATTTCCATCTTATCCTCACTCATATCATGACTATGAGATATCATTGTGACATTTCCAAAACACTTGTTGTGACTATGAGATATCATTGTTGAGATATCATGACTATGAGATATCATTGTGACATTTCCACCTTTCTGGTCGTTTGTCGATGGGGGATGCACATACATCCCTAAGACCGTTGAGGGATGCCTATTTTGGGGATGTTGTGCCATCCTGGCTTTCCAATGGTGATATGGTGGCACTTGGCCGGTGGTCAGGGGATGTCCTCGTCCCATGAATGTGGGGTTCCAAGGGTTGAGATGCATCCTTGTATTACATTGATTAAATCTTAAGTTATTTTATAAGTTTGGATAAGCTCAAAGAAACTTTAGGCAATCATAAAAATGCCTAATATGTTATTATGTTCACAAATTTATTTCTGACAAGAATCTTCCAAGGTTCATTTCCTTCCAGAGCATGAAAAATCCATTGGGTAGCAAGGGACATTCCTTGCATCCTAAGATCATTAAGGCCCAGCCCTCCAAACTTCTTGTCAATGTGACACCAACTCCATTTAACTGCGTGAGCCTTCTTTTTACCCTTTCCATCAGACCATAGGATTATTTTATAAGTTTGGATAAGCTCAAAGAAACTTTAGGCAATCATAAAAATGCCTAATATGTTATTATGTTCACAAATTTGAATGCTTTGCATCAAAGTCAAATAATAGTTCGTAGGAATTCAATTTGAATTTAAAAATTAGTGTATGTTTATGTCCTAATATTAGCCTTTAGTTATTTTGCACCTACAAATTTGATTCAAAATGAGAGATTCTAAAATTGAAGATCAAATGTGGACTTTTATGATAAATAAATTCATTATCTTTAAAACAAATATTTTTTAACTCTGCGATTATAAAGGTTAATCTTTTATATATTGGTGAATATTAAAATCTTCATATTTTAACTCTGTAAAATATAACTATTATGTACAATGAAAACAAGTATAAAAATATTTAAAATTAAACTTATAAGTGAATAGTGATATTTGTATACTTAATCATGATAGCCAATTTGATATAAGATATTCACATTTTTAATCAAATAAAAGTACATTAAATAACAAAAGATTTATAAAAGAATATAGAATATATTGTTTATGTTTTTAAAGACATAAAATAAATATCATAAATAAAAATATACTTTTTGAAATCGTATTAAACAATTATTAAATCTTCCCATTTTAATCTTCATTATCAAAGATATTATCTCAAAGGATTGGGATGAATACTTTTATTTGTGTGAGGGATATTAGTTTAATTTATTAAGTGAAAGTTCATTCTTTCTAAGGACAAGATGTTCGGAAAGGTGCTATATGCTAAAAGAGAAAATGATAGTCTATGTTATCCAATCATAGTTGAGTGTTTAGGTTCAAAATGTTAGTGACAACATGGCATCTAATTTAAAGGGAGACTAGGGCAAAAATAAGTGCAAAGTGATATTGCTCAATGTTAAAGGGAAAGAACAAAAAAGTGGTTCTTGGTTATAGTTTTGGTGTCTAAAAATTTATTTTGTGGATTATATCTATTCCAAGAGATTCCCAATAGGCTTAAGTGTTGGATGTTACAATTATGGGCTAAAAGTAGATAGATGACAAGTCACATGGATTTGGATGTTACAAGTATAGGCTTTGGTGAAGAAGATAAATGATAGGTCCTTTGTTAATATCAAGTCAATTATGAAGGATGTCTTGCTAGATCTTAAGTAGTCTTTGAGATGATGAAATGTGTTTGATGTAGTGAAGTATTATTTGTGATAACATGATTTCAATAGATACCTCTTCCATTTTGTTGAGGGAAGATGTAAAGGAATAACTAATAAGCTTATGAAGGGATCAACACATGAAAAAATTCATCACTTATATAAATTGAAAATTAAGATTAACTCTATAGAGGAGTGCGAGAGATAGTTGCATGTTTCAATCTAAAGCTTTCCCTCTTTGTTAAAATCAAAGAAAATGTGTTGAATTCTACCATTAAAAATATGTACCAAAGTAAAATGTGAATGTATGAAAGTTTTTAGGTTAGATGAACTTATATGATATACTCCTTAACATTTTGCCATAAAAAGATTAAGGATGATTAATTGAACCACAAAAAACTATTATTGTGGCAAAGGTTCTTTGAAATTAGTCACTAGTTATTTTTAGTACAATGATACCTTTGTTGGGAGGGCTTGATGAACTTATAGTTACCACAATTCATTGTCTACTACTATCTTAACCTAATTTATTATTAATAAAATAAATTAGAACTTTTTTTATAAAGTTCTGGCTAGAAACTAACCTATAAAAGAAGTTGGATGTAATAAGATGAATATGTTCAAAAGACACATTATAATTGGCAAAGCAAAGTTTTTAGAAAAAATCACATGTAACAAACATATAAAATTATTATATTAAAATAGCTCTCAACGAAGACATTGTTTATATTATCTAACATAGCTCTCTTAAATATTAGATATATTATTAGAGGTATTTAAGATTTCTATGTTTTTTTTATTGATATGTGCTTTTTGAATAGTGTGACACGTCATTTTCATCAAATAAAATGTAAATAATTTTTTTACTCAATTTGTTGGTAACACGAGATTTTTTTAGTTTGGTTTGAGTTAAGTGGGTCATAAATGGGGGACCTTGACGTTGGCATGAATGCATTGCATTAATGTGAATAGTACAAACTCATGAGTTTGGTAGCCTAGTAAGGATACAAAATCTTAGAGCACGCCATTCCAACCACGGTTTAGAGCACAAAGTCATTGGCATGATTACCAATACCTTCAATTCAAAGGTTGAAACTACTCACTACAATGGATTAGCAAGAGCACAATGCCTATGATTACAATATCCTAGTGGGGGGTTTCAATCTTAGTGATTAGAGTAACAATACCAAGGGTTGACCATTGCAATATGCCATGAATGAAAAATATATTTTATTTGACTTCATGGATTACAATTCATTTGCAAAATTACTGTAATTTATTTTTTAATTTAAATTTAAATTTTTACATATTAAATCTATTTAAAAAGAAGACTTTGAGACAATGATAACATAAAACAAAAGATGTCAAAATTAAAAAATCATATACATTTTTAAAATGTTAGGCATTGGTAGTATACATTATTTATAAATAAAATGATCTTAAATTTAAATCTGAAACTTTTTGATTATTTAATCTATTATTTTACTTAAAAATAACATTAAATTAAATTTGATGTAATCTCTTTGTAAGGGGTTTCGGGGTTCCCTCAAAACTTGTTTTTACCTTAATCCAAAACATTAAATTAAATTTTATCTTCAATAAAAAAAATAGTGATAATAATTTCAGTGTCAATTTATTTATGTTTTGTCCAATTATATTATTTAATAGACTATGTTTTTAAAGAATCAATTAATTTTATTTACATATTTTTTGATAGTTGCTACATTAATTATTAGGTATTGAGATTTACAAAGAAATCAAAGAGGAAATATTCATTCCATTTATTAGTAATTTGTTTCTTTGATTTTATTATTGGTCTTGTAGATAAAAGAATATTCTGGAGACAAACATCAAACAAGCATAGCAGTGTTGAATGCTATTGGAAATGTTCATTGGATTGCGGTGGGTTTCTTAGTGGTGGGTGCAGCTTTTGAAATTGCAGACACCATAAAAAATAACAAGGAAGAGTGTTTAAGACTTTTTAAATCCATGATTGACTTGTCAAAAATAATCTTCCAACTTCAAAGACTTCTTGATTTACAAAAGGAGTTGCATGCTAAATTGAATGATTCTATACAACTTATAGTGAAAGGAGCCATCTTATGCTGCTCCTAGAAGAAAATAAAAGGATTTAAAAGGTATATAGTGAATCTACCTTTTAAAAGATTTTATTTAAATATTAATATGCATTTGTGGTTGGTCTTTTTAGTTCTTTGGTAGGAGGATTAGTTTTCAAAATACCCACTTAATCTAGTGTTATATTTGTCTTTTTTCACTTAACACCTAATTCAATATTCTTTTTATGTGATTGGGTAATGTAAAGAGTGTTTAAAGCTTCAAGGGATAGACAAAAGCTTCAACAACTTAGTGATGACATGGATTGCATGCGTCATCAGATGCTTAATTTACAAATAAGCACCTCTACTTTGCAAAGGATGTCAAGTCCTCCTCCCCTTATTCCAACACTTGATAATGATGCAGGTAAAACATCACCAATCAATAACTCTCTTGTTAAGTATTATAGGCAGTACATTGACATACTGAAATATTTCGTTTGTTTTTCTTGCTAATAGTTGGAATAGAAGAGAAAATAAAAGAGGTTGTTCAATGTCTCAACTGGGAGAGTAATAGTGGAACAACAGCAGTGGTTATATATGGTATTGGTGGCTCTGGTAAGACCACTTTAGCAAATTCAGTTTATTCCTCTTTGAAGGACAGACTTCAGGGTTGGAAACATTCTAGAGTTATTCTCATTAAAAACCTAGAAAAAGATCCCAAAGTAGAAGAACTCCAGTCATTGATTTTGCAAGATTTGACTGGCACCAAACATGATGTAAGAGACTATCAAAGTGGAAGTCAGATTTTGAGAGATATTATAGAAAAAGAATCCATTTTCTTATATGTTGATAATGCATTGTATCTAGAACCATTGAGAAAGCTTTTACCAAAGGATGTTACAAATGCAAAGAAATTTCGATTGCTTTTAACAGCTAGAGAAGCAAATGTCTCGGGAATAATTGAATCTTGTGGAGTTGAACATTGTAAGCTCTATGATGTGGGATCTCTTCCTATTGATGCAGCCATTCAAGTATTATGCAAACAAATAGATAGGAAAGGGTTCGACATGGATGTCATATTGGAGAAAAGACCTCAGCTCAGGAAAATAGCAGAGAAATGCAATTGTTGTCCTTTGTTTTTGGAGGTAATAGGGGCTTATCTTCATATTCGAAAGAACATAAGTGAATCTTATGATCGAGTACTTCAGTGACTAGAGCCTGGAGATGAGTTTGGTGGCACTAAGAATTACAATTTTGATGAGTCAAGGGTTTTGTTTTCCTACAATGAGCTTGAGCCAAGTGCTAAGGAAGCATTCCTGGACATTTGCTCATTCTTCTCTGGTTGGAATTGGGAAAAAGTTTCATGCATTATGGGAGAGGAAGAAATGTTATGCCTACAAGAAGGAGCTCTCATCAAGAGAGAAAGTGAGAAAGTAAAGATTCATGATCTTATTCTATTCGCTGGTCAGAATAAATCAAAAAATAGTCGAATAAAAAATGCAAAAGAGTTTTCTTTAACTTTAAAAAATAAAGAGGTGCGTATAAATTTTCTTTAAATATATTTGAAAAAATATTAAAAAGGTTTTTATTTATTTTTTTCACTTTCTTAATCTTAGCATAATTTTAAAAAAATTAAATTACTTTGTTTGAATTCCTATAAACATTTTTTCTTTGCTAAATTAGTTTGATAGTGTGCCTCAATTTTAACAGCTTGCTTCCCAAGTAAGAGGAGTATGGATAGAAGACATAAAGAGCCCCTTACGTATATCAGCAGAAGAGTTGGATCCTCTGAGCCAGTCATTGCGAGTGTTTTATTTGGGATGTAGAGCGCAGCGTTTGACAATAATGAAAGGGAAATGCAGCAAACAATTTGATAAGCTAAGGTTTCTTCATGTGGAAGGCGGAGTATCCAATTTGCCGATGAATATATTCAACCTCAACCATTTGAGATACCTATCAATAGATGAATTGGAGGATGTCGTTTTCAGTCCATACATGGTAAGTGGATTTCTTCCTTCTCAATTGTGATTTTTAACTTTTTCCTCGAAGTTTTCTAATTTTACTTTTCAATGTTTAGCATTTGGAGATATGAAAAAGGTGTGGTATGAATTGTTAATTAACCCTCCTCATTGTTGTTGCAGAATCTTCCAAATTTGAACGTGCTCAAGTTGAATGTCAGCCGAATACATGGAATCGCTGAAATTGCGCATCTTCGCTCATTGAAGCAGCTGGATTTGATTCGATGCAATACTGATGGAATCTCGGAGTGTTTTCCAAATTTACATCATCTGCAAAGGCTGAAACTGTACGATTGTGGAGAGCTAGAAGAATTGCCCGAATCTCTTGCCAGGCTCCGATCTTTACAGAAGTTGGATTTGAGTTTGTGCAGTAATCTGAAGCGGTTGCCAGCTGGATTCGGGGATTTGGTCAACATTACTGAGCTTGACCTCTCAGCTTGCCAGAGTTTGCAGGAGCTCCTGTGCGATTTGGAAAAGCTTACCTCATTACATTCATTGAATATAAGAGGTTGTTCCAGTCTGCTTTGCCTCCCAGTTGGACTGGAAAACCTTACCTCATTACAGTCATTGAATATAGCCGACTGTTCCAGTCTGCTTTGCCTCCCGACTGGATTGGGAAACTCGAAATCTTTAACTTCCTTAAGAATATCTGGATGCAAACGTCTGACATGTCTTCCCCTTGACTTACAAGAGCTGTCTGGTTCGTTGAGCTTGTTTGCCTACTTTTATAATGATTAAGAGGATGTGAAAGCTTACAAGAGCCGTGTAACGATTTACATGCCTCTGGGAGGAGTGCGAGAATTATAAATATCTGAAAGTGCTTACGTCAGTAGCCGTGAAAGAAATGTATCTGATGATGTCAGACAGCCATAATTATGTCTGAGAAGTCCTTCTCCTCTGTTCTGAACTCTCCATCTTCTTCAATGCTTGCCTTGGTTTCTGAAGTAAATTTGAAAAATATGACAGATGATTTGATTTTCTCACTGGCTTCTAATATGATTGAGTATATTGTACATGATGAAGCAAGTATTCCATTGAATTTAATGGATCGGTTGATTTGTGCTTCTCAGGACATTAATTCTTGTCATTTAGTTGAGGATCATACAGAGTGCATTGTAGCAGACAAATCCTCTCTTGCTAATGATCATATTGATTTTCCTATGATCGACTCATACCATATGGAGGAGGAACATTAGGATTCAGAATTTGATTTTTCTCAAACTCTCTCTACCTCCCAAACCTCTTCTTTCCAAACTCCCTCAAAGTCTTCTCCAAAGAAAAGAGACATGAAGTAAAAAATAATTAAATTGAAAAGGAAATTGATGCAAGGATTCAATCTACACTAGACAAAGGCCAAGAAGAACTCTTCTCAAGTCTAATGAAGATCTTATCATGGAATGTCAGAGGTATCAACGTCTATCACAAGAAAGTCTAGATAAAAAGTCACTTAGATTCATTTGAGATTCATATCATTTTGTTACAAGAAACAAAAACATCAATTCAAACTTTTGAGTCAACAATTAATAAATGGGCTAAGTGGAAGTGTAAGTGCACCATGACGGTGTGCAAAAAGGGGTATAAGTGGCGACTTTTTTTTCTTTCTTCTGAAATTGGGTAAACCTGAACTTCAAAGAGAAATTGGAAGGTCTTGCACTCAAAATTGGAAGATGTGTAAATAATTAGAATTGTAGTACTCTAAATCTAGTTTTTAATTTTATTTTATTTTTATAAAATGGATAATATTAAGAGGGTCAAACCTTCTGCACACGAAAAACTGTTCTTGATTTATTCAGAAAAATATAACATAGTTGTTTCCGTGCGCTCAACAAAAGATATAGTTAGATTTAATATTTTGAAAAACCGTTTTGTAGGATGGTAGGTAAAAGTGAGATCTAGAAGTTGTGTATTTCTTCATAATTTTTTGTTGAGTACTATTTTTTATGATTTTTTGAAATGACTACATCCTGAAAAATTTGGTATCTATCCGTGCACTGGGCATAACTTGCATCAAAATAATAAAAAATGCAATCTTTTTTTTAAAAATGTATAGATTCAAGTGTAAAACATTAATATGCAATTTGTTTTGCAATTGGTTGAGTAGATCACAGGTTATTAAAAAAATGGTAGACATGTCTGTGAGGTCTATCAAGACACTGGTAAAAAAAATTCACTATGTTAATGTTGTCCAAAAATTGAAAAATTTATATGGTTAGAAATATGAGAAGATGTGTAAGATTATGGTGGTAATTTTAGAGATACCCACTTGATCATTTATAAATCTAATGAGGACGAAGTCGATAATTCATGTTGAAAGATGAAAAAATGTGTAAAGGGACTAAAATGGAGGGAAAATGAGTTTTCAAGCCTTAGGATCGTTTACCAACCCTTTTTCCAAACCTAAAATGCGTACGAATTTTTGTGTTCATAACCCACTCAGATTTTGAAAAGCAAAAAGTACATTTCAAAATTTTCAAAATCTGTACATTTTTTAGAGATGTAAAAACATACAATTTAAGTTTTACAAAACATGTACGGGTTATGAATACATCAAAACATATTGTCCTAAATTAAGAATATACTAAATTTATGTATATAATATATGTCTATGTTTGTATATATGCATATCTATAATTTTATATACATATATTTATATAGATCTATATGCATATATGTCTGTATAAATGTGTGCATCTTCTTGTTTACTCTCTCTCTCTCTCTCTCCCTTCTCGGGTTCCTATTTTACAGAACCCGTACGAGGTATGAAGAAAATGTTAACGTTGGTTTTAGGTTTCCATAACTTGTATGCGTTATGAGAAAATCTATATAATATATTCCCAACGACCTAGAAAATAACATTACAAGTTGTTTGAAGGTCCCACTGCATTGTTTGACATCAGTTTTTGGGATAGTAATAGTCAGGTTTACATTTTTTTTTTGTCAATTTTGCTTTGCAATGACTGATTTATTTTATTTTTTGGTTTGTTATTTTAGATTATAATAAAATGATGCCCATTTGTTGTTTTCTTGCTATTTGATTACAGATTTTCATCATGATGTTATGTACATGGGACAATCAATATTAATATAATGGGAAAGAATAAGAGAGGAACAAATGAACAATGCGCTCGACAACAAAGATAAGACAAAAGGAGCGTATGAGGAGGTTACGTGGAGGTATGTCATCTAATGCACCTAATGATAGTGATTAATATACAACAATCTAAATTGACATGATAAATGTACCTAATGCACCAAATCAAAATGATCAACATGCACCAATTCAAATGCACATGGCGAATGCACCTAATGAATGCAATGACCATACTTAATTTCAAATCAATGTGATGAATGCACCTAATGAATTTGAAGAATATACACTTCAATTTGATGAGATTAATGCACCTAATGAAAACCAAGAGCATGCACGTATCTTAACACCTATTAGAATAATTTGTAGAGAACCAAAATTTCTAATTGACATTGATAAAAATATTGTGAGGCCAATGCATGATTAAATTTTTTAAAGAATTTTTAGAAGAATGGTTAAAAATATTTGGAATAACTATTTTGAAAATTTAAACTAAAGTAGAAGATGCCAATTAGTTGTTGAAATGATTAAAATTTTAAAATTTAGAGAGACAATGCAAATTTTGGGGTTAAGAACAACCAAAAATAGTAGTGAAAGAAATATTGTGAGAAACTTATTTGATGCATACAAAGCCATTGGTACGAAAACACATACAAAATATGCTAATGTTACTTGAAGTGTCCTCACATCAATCATAATGGGAAAGGAAATGAAAAAATATTGTTTAATAAGCAAAACAAGCAAGTCATTAAGGATAAGTAGAATAACATTACAAAATTGGGGATCCTAACAATAATTCTCTTTGCACATTATCGGGTAGACTCCCACACAAGGACAAGATTGTTGTTGATGCACTAAGAATGTTAATTGACAAGTTTTGGCATGACAACACAAGGGTTTCACCCAACCAAAGAGATGTTGTTAGAATGAGAATTAGACTTAGAAACCGTGAACCACATCCAAAACACTATTTAGACATGAATCAAACACAATTTTATGAAATGTTTCTTCAAAGCTTTCCTCAGATTAAAATTAACCAAAGATTTTTTGAGATGACAAAACCATTCTATGTTAAGATTAACGTATTGTGTGTTGTTGTAGGATCCATGTTGAATTTTCCATGCATTATGATATTTATCATTATATAGGTTGTACTTTGCACACTAATGATGTTTTGCAAGAATGTGGTCTACAAGCACCTCCTAAGTCACTGAGAGAATTTATTTCAAGTGTACTATGTGTAGAAGAGATGACAAGTGCATTTACTTTAAGATGATGTGTTTGAAAGGATTTTGTCCTACATACGGTGGTTTGCAAAAGTTTCCTAGATGTCTACATATAGATAGCACACATGAAATTGGTAAGACATTAGTTTCTATTAGAAAATATAGGCCAGTCACATATGGTGTTAAAGATGGAAAAGAATTAAAGAGCTGTAAGTTATTAAAACAAGATATATGCGTAGTTGATTTTATGAAGATGTTTAAAGAGAAACTAGTTTATGAGTACACATGTCACACACATAGAGCTAGGTGGTTAGATGAGCAATTCAAGTTGTGTAAGGACACTTCCCCCCTCGGTACTATTGTGTCTCTTATTAATTTGCTAATAATTATATATTGAACCATCAAAATGAAGTGCAACCTATGTATTACCACTCTACACAAGTTATTATTTTTGTACACAAAGAATTCATACATGCACATGATAGCACATGGGAGGACAAAAAGGTTATAAGATAACTTATCACTTCTATATCAGTGATGATCATGCTCATTCTTCAGATTTTGTGCAAGGATGCTTTACAATCTTCTATGATAGTTTAAGGGAAAGGGGTATTATTAACCTACAACTGATTGAATATCTTGATCAAGATTCAAGAGGTTGCTGAGTTGTTAAAATGACATGTAAGATGATTAAATCAGTTAATATATTGTCATTGATGTCAACTAGTTTTGACTATACTTGTCATGATAGTTACAAACATCTGAACATCTGTAGAAGGAAGAAATGGTGAAGAAATGAGATAGATCTACACGAGGACAAGATGGATATGACAGATATGGATAAGGTATACTTTGGGTAACTCATTGATGAGTCCATGACATTATATTGTTGACTTGGACATGTTACATTATTCTATTATGAAGAAGAGATCGGAATTGAACAAGTCAATGTGGTCGGTAATTGAAGATTTATGTATACATCGAGTAAGTCTTGTGTATACCGAGTGACAGTATACCGAGTAACAATAATAACCAAGTTAGTTATCACTAATGCATTTAGTATTAACCGAGTATGGATAAACGCATTAAATGTTACAACAATAGACTGAAATTAATGAGCTGACAATTGCTTATGATTTCGAGGTAAGAGATGAAGTTTGTTATGAAGATCCATGGATGACAAAGTTCAAAGATGATCGAAGGGATAAGATTGAAACGTGTTATTGACACATCTGTCGAGGAAGCTTGAAGTGAAAAAACAAACGATGGAGATTAAGAGGCAAAATCTAATGGCTGATATGAACACAGTTTACTCGTCTATTTAAGAAACATGAGATTTATTATTGAATGGGGTTGAGAATATTGAAACTGTAGAAGAATTCATGTCAAGACATTTTTCATGCATACCTGATCAAACTAGTTACAGATAGAACCGAGCTAAGCTGCAGGCATAACCGAGTGTCAGAGACATATATACACCGAGTGAAGTAAGTTGGAGGATATGATAGAGTGAATTGATTATTGATTAGAAGAAGTTTTATGAGCTTAGCATAGATTTGAATACTTGCAAATTGAGTTGTATTTGAATCAGATCACTACTGTATCAGTTTAACCATTGCTACAACTAAATATCTTAACTGAGTGGACTTAACAGTCTTGATTGTATTTCAAATGACATTCACAGAATGTTGAATTATTTTCTTGTTGAACCCATAGTGAATGCTGGTCAAAAGAGAATTGTTAGTGATAAATCTTTTAACCAGGTCACACCTAACAATGTGCATTATAACCTTTAACAAAGTTGACTCCTAACCGAGCTCACTTTAGAAGAGTGAAATATTTTGGGTTACCGGTCCCAAGTGGCTTTTCCCTTAGTAGGGTTTCCACGTTAAATATTTTGTGTTATGTGTTATTTTTTATGATTGTTTGCTATCATAATTTACATATTTTATAAGTTGATTAATCGGTAAACATAGTTTTGGAAATTGCTGGTATTCGGTAAATGATCAGACAGATAGTTATCTTATCTTACTGAGTTGTTGAAAAAGTTTTAAAAAGTACATCTGAATGATTGGGACTGTAGGATAACTAATTCACCCCACCTCTCAGTTATTCTAACAATTGGTATCAAAGCTTGTGTGCTTGGAAGGAAAGTTTTAAGGACTTGAGGTAAAGATTGCAAGATGTATAAAAAGGAGGTGCCTTTATTTAGCTGAACAAGGGCCATTTCACAACATGGCAAAGCAAAATGAGATTGCACATATCAGTAATTGGAGATTCCACTTTACAACTTCTAGATAATGGATATATTCAACCAACTATTGGTCCTTTGACAGTTGATCAGCTAAGAGACAAACATGAACACAACATGACAATGATAGAGATTGTTGCTGCCTTGTCTGATGTAGAATTTGAAGACGTTAATGCATGCGCTACATCTAAGGAAATGTGGGACAAACTTACACTAGTTCATGGTGGTGATGCAAATGTGACGAGAGCTAGAGTTGAAATCCCTAGAGGTAGATTTGATGATATGAAAATGAAAGAAGGTGAAAACATTACACAATACTCTAACAGAATCAAGGAGGTAGTGTTCTTACACTTGATAGCATGATCGGTAAACTAACTACTTTTGAGATGAATAATTATGATAACAATATTCTACTGAGTGTTGAGTCTTCTTTTATGTCATCATTGAAGATTGGTAAATCTAACAGTAAACATAACATAAGAAATAAAAGTGGCAGTGACAGTGAAGATGAACTTGATGAACTTGAAGCACTTATGGCTAGGAGGCTGCAGAAAGGTAAAGGAAGGTATAAAGGAAATTTACCTTTAGCATGTTTTAATTGTAAAGAAATTGGCCATATTGCAACTAGATGTCCTAATAGGAAGAATAATGATAAAGATAATGACCGATTTGGAGAAAGAAAGTCTAACATAAGAGATCACTGAGAACATAGAGGAAACTGCCAATATGAGAAAAGAAACAACCAAGACTACAAAGACAAAGGCAAGAAAGTATGTTACCTTGTTGAAGATGATGATATCAACACCGACATCAACACTGATGAAGACATTGAGGTGGTATTTGTAGCTTTGAAAGAAGATTTAGAAGAAGAAGAAAGGTATGTTGAAACAACACTTATATATAAAGTTAGCAAGAATGATACATGGATTATTGATAGTGGCTGTACACATCATATGACTGGAGATAAGGATAAATTTTAAAACTTTGAGCATTACAATGGAGGATCTGTTAAAATGAGAAATGATACACCTTGTCTAGTAAAAGGAAAATGATCTATCTTGTTGAAAAATAACATTAGACGTGAAAATGCATATTGGGTGAAAGGAATTAACTATAATTTTTTGAGTGTAGCACAACTGAATAATTCAGGTCATTGAGTTGCATTTGAAAGTAGAAATGTGAAGATCTATGATGAAACAGGAAAGTTGGTCGGTACTGGTGAACAATTCAAAGATAATCTATTTTATCTTGACAATGCTAAAACTTCTTGTTTGTTGCCTAGAAATGAAGATGCATGGTTGTGGCATAAGAGATTGTGTCATGTGAATTTTGACAACATGGTTAAGATCAGTAAAAAGAGAAGAGTTAGAGGTTTACCGAGTCTAACTAAACCTGACCATGTCATGTGTAATCAATGTTAGAAAGGGGAAATGACTAAATTTAGTTTTAAAAGCAAGAACTATTCATCTAAAGGTATTTTGGAGTTGGTGCATATCGACTAGTGTGGTCCTATGAGAACATAGAGTTATTATGGTGACAAATATTTGATTTTATTTGTTGATGACTTCTCTAGGATGATGACAGTTATGTTCTTGAAAGAAAAATCTAAAGCTTTCAAAATGTTCAAATGGTATACAGCTAAAGTTGAAAAGGAAATCGAGAAAGATTTAAAATGCTTAGATTTCATAGAGGAGGTGAGTTTATTTCTAATGAATTCACTAAATTTTGCAATGACATGGAATTAAAAGACATGTATCTGCACCGAGGACACCACATCAAAATGGTATCGCCAAAAGGAGAAATAGATCTATAGTTGACTATGTCAGAACATTGATGATTGAAAAGGATGTTGCACAAATGTACTGGAGAGAAGCTGTTAGTATTGCTGTTTACACATTGTATCGAGTTCAACTGAAGAAAGATACAAATAAAACACCTTATGAGTTATGGTTTGGGTACACACCGAATGTAAGTTATTTCAAAATTTTTGGAAGCAGATGTTACATTTTGAAAGATGATAGAAATGATAAATTTGATTGTAAAAGTGATGAAGGAATATTTCTTGGATATTCTACTAAGAGTAAAGCTTACAAATGTTTGAACAAGGCTACTAACATTTGAATGATTGTGACTGTAGGATAACTGATTTAACTGATTCACCCCCCTCTCAATTATTCTAATAGGTATAAGATACAACCAACACTTAATATTGCTGGACAATTGCATCACATAATTCAAGAATGCAAGGATGTTCTACTGGTTGAGTAGGATGCATGTGACAAGTGGTGTAATTTTTTTTGGAATTTCACTAAGGGCATGAAAAGGGAGAGCATGATGGTGCAGGAACATGTGTAAAAAGAGCTCTTACCAGAGATGAATTGAAGTACGAAGGTGGCCTAGTGTTAATAGATGCAGAAATAATTGTGCAATGGTGTAACTCTACAATGAGACCAGATAATGCATGTAATTCTATTGTTTCTAGATACTTTTGGTTGATACGTGAATCTAACATTGAAAATTATAGCGACATGCATTCATTTAGAAGTTCAAATGCAATCTCATTAGCTATTTATACTAGACAAATTGCATACTTTTTCTCTTCATGTATTCATTTTGCATGCGATGAAAGTGAATAAAAATAGTGGGTTGACCAATGGTCTTGTAGACCTTTGCAAACCCTAGATACATATCAACTTCCCAGAGAACTACGAATGGACCATTTTGAAGCATCAGTGGATTTTAATCATGTATTAAACCTAGTTGAACCAGGTAATTTCTCTAGATTTTGTGGGTTAAATCAATTTTAAACTCAATTTATTAGTTCTTTAAATGTTGATTTTGGTATTAACTAATCCTTCTATTAAATGTAGGTCATGTATATGCAGAATTGCAGATGAGAACAATGAAGAAGAAACACGTTACTTTTTGTGTTGTTGTAAATTGAGGTAAAAAATAAATTGACAACTACAGTCATTGGTGGAGATGGTATTCAATATCCAATAGGATCCGTTGTTAGCACAAGGACATGACTTAGAAGGTACCATTGTTGTGTCCAGTTGTATGCATACCTATTAAACTCTTTTTAGTACAATTTACATTGATATGATTATTAAACTCTATAAAATGCAGGTATTCTATCAAGAATTCTAATGCCTGGTTGTTTGAGGAATTTGAGACACATATACATATTCTTCATTACTCTAACCTAATTGCTGCAATAAATATTCAATTGATTAAGTATTGTGGAAGACCTTTTAATAAGAATTTGTGAAAAGTTTGTGAATTTGACCATGAGGTAATACTTGACACAATAAGCGTTAGAGATGATCTAGAAGGTTCTTTTGATTAATTTTGGGCAATCTAGAAGAATGATTCTACAATATGGTAGAATGATTTCAACAATTTTGTGTATATCTTTGAGGTTCTCTATGTGCATATTTAGAGGCCAAATTTTGTACTTCAAAATGACAATGAGATGTGATGTGCAAAAATAGATGCTAAATTTTATATACAAAAAGAGCTAAAAAAGTGCAATGCCAAATTAAAATGAAGGGGAATCTCCCAAAATTAAAAAAAAGGGCATGTGCATATTAGATGCTAATTTTTATGTAAAAAAGGGCAATGAGTTGTCTTGCACATGTTAGATGCCAATTTTTATATGTAAAAGGTGCAGTGAGTTGTCATGTGCATATTAGATGCCATTTTTTATGTAAAAAAAGGGCAATGAGCTGTCATGTTCATGTTAGATGTCAAATTTTGTATATAAAAGGTGCAATGGGCCTAATTTGTAAACATATTATTGAAATACATGTATTCAATCCTCTCAATCCCTACCTTAGAAGAATTTGACATTTACTTTTAAACTTTATCTTTTATTTTGTATGTTCAACTATAAATAAGTGTGAAATCTATTTAAAAATTTCTTACTTAAATATTAATTACCATTAAGAATGTGTTCAAACATATCTTTAAAAAATTATTCTTTAAACATGGATGTGACTGCAAAAGCTCATGTTATATGAAGTAATCAAATGCATTAAGTTGATAGGAGGGAAAATGTCATTATTAGAATTGATTTAATGGCTATATATTTTTATGCAAACTGTTGGTGTAGGAGCACCCAATGAATCATAGAGGTTTATGTCAAAAGTTGCAATGTTGCTCAGTTGAAATGAACAACATTGGCTATCTTTTAATATGTTCACTGTGGGATCAAATTGCCTCTTCCATTAGTTTTGGTTGGTCGAGTAAACGCTAATGACAATCCATTTCTCACCCATGGAGTCCCTCGAACGTTCACGAGCACACCGAGCTAGAGTGTTCCTAAGGGTCACTATGCATTATTGGGTATCAATCTTTCTTGGGCCATATCTCAGAGCTCGTGTGAGGTATCGATGAATCATTAGGTTCTATAGGACCATGTTATGGAGGCCTACAATTATCCATCTTATTTTTTGGAGATTCCCTTTCATTTTAATTTGGTATCCCTATCTTGGTTTATGTCAAAAGTTACAATGTTGCTTAGTTGAAATGAGAAACATTGACTATCATTCAATTCGTTCGCTGTGTGATTGATTTGTCTGCTCCATTAGCTCCGGTTGGCCGAGTAAACGCTAGTGACAACCCCATCTCACCCATGAAGTCCCTCGAACGTTTGCGAGCACACCAGACTAGAGTGTCCCTAATTGTCACTAAGCAACATTGGGAAACAATCTTTCTTGGGGCATATCTCAGAGCTCGTGCAAGGTATCAACAAATCATTAGGTGCTACAACACCATGTTATGGAGGCCTACAATTACCCATCTCAATTTTGGGATATTCTCTTTCATTTTAATTTGGCATCCCTATCTCGGTTTATGTCAAAAGTTGCAATGTTGCTCAATTGAAATGAGAAACATTGGCTATCTTTCAATATGTTCGCCATGGGATCGATTCGTCTACTCCATTAGCTCTGGTTGGCTAGGTAAACACTAGTAACAACCCTGTCTCTCCCATGGAGTCCCTTGAACATTCGCGAGCACACTAGACCAAAGTGTCCCTAAGGGTCACTAAACAATATTGGGTAGTGATTTTTCTTGCGGCATATCTCAGAGCTCGTGTGAGGTATTGACAAATCATTAGGTTCTACAACACCATGTTATGGAGGCCTACAATTATCCATCTTAGTTTTGGGAGATTCCCCTTTATTTTAATTTGGCATCCCTATCTCGGTTTATGTCAAAAGTTGCAATGTTGCTCAATTGAAATGAGCAACATTGGCTAGCTTTCAATCCATTCGCCATGGGATCAATTTTTCTGCTCCATTAGCTCCGGTTGGCCAAGTAAATGCTAATAACAAATCTGTCTCACCCACAGAGTCCCTTGAAGGTTCACGAGCACACTAGAGCAGAGTGTCCCTAAGGGTCACTAAGCAATATTGGAAAATGATCTTTTTTTTGGGCATATCTCAGAGCTTGTGCAAGGTATCGATGAATCGTTAGGTGCTACAAGACTATGTTATGGAGGTCTACAATTTCCCATCTCATTTGGCATCCCTATCTTGTTTTATGTCAAAATTTGCTATGTTGCTCAACTGAAATAAGAAACATTGGCTATCCTTCAATCCGTTCACCATGTGATCAATTCATTTGATCCATAAGCTCCAGTTGGTCGGGTAAATGCTAGTGACAACATCATCTTTCCCATGGAGTCCCCCGAACATTCGCGAGAACACCAGACCAGAGTGTCTCTAAGGGTCACTAAGCAACATTAGGCAACAATCTTTCTTGGGGTATATATTGGAGCTTGTGCGAGGTATCAACGAATCGTCTGGTGCTACAGGATTGTGTTATGGAGGCCTACAATTATCCATCTCATTTTTGAGAGATTTCCATTTTTTAAAAAATTGGCATCCCTATCTCGATTTATGTCAAAAATTACAATGTTGCTCAATTGAAATGAGCAACATTGGCTATCTTTCAATCCGTTCGCCATGGGATCAATTCATCTACTCCATTAGCTTTGGTTGGATGGGTAAATGCTAGTGACAACCCTATCTCACCCACGGAGTCCCTCGAACGTTCGCGAGCACACCAGACCATAGTGTCCCTAAGGGTTACTAGGCAACATTAAGTAGCGATCTTTCTTGGGGCATATCTCAGATCTTGTGTGAGGTATCGACAAATTGTTAGGTGCTATAGGACTGTGTTATGGAGGTCTACAATTAATCATCTTAGTTTTGGGAGATTCCCCATCATTTTAATTTGGCATCCTTATCTCGATTTATGTCAAAAGTTGCAATGTTGCTCAATTGAAATGAACAACATTGGCTATCTTTCAATTCATTCATCGTGGGATTAATTCATCTACTCCATTACCTCTGGTTGGCTAGGTAAATGCTAGTGAAAACCTCATCTCGCTCACAGAGTCCCTCAAACATTCACGAGCACCAGACTAGAGTGTCCCTAAGGGTCACTAAGTAACATTGGTAAAATTGGATATTTCACACTTTTCACTAATTTGTTCCAAAACACAATCCATGAGAAATAGAAATTATATAAACCACCCATTAATATACATCTTCTGACCCTTATTTGGTCAATTAGGACAATTTGACACAATAGACAAAATCATTATATATTTTGGCTTTTCATGCCTTATTACATCAAATTAAGTCACATATCACTTTGATTACATTATCCATGCCATAATGACTTTGATAAACATGTTTCAATTCTATTATATGGGTATGTGCAGGATCATGGTATGCCAAAAAGTGGCGATGTGAAAAAATAAACTTTTCACTCGTCCAAAAGCACACAAATGGATTTGTTGACTTTTTAGTAGGCCTAGGTGTCAGTACACCTAACCAAGCCAAAAGCCAAAGCATAGGCCTAATTGGATATCTGATATTATCAGATATCCGATAATATCATATATCCAATAATATTGGATATCCAATTTTTGCTAGTAATTATATATTTGCATACCCCGGCCGCATTCAACATTTTCACTGTGAAAACGTTGAACACAGCTAGGGCTTTCAGATATCCGATTTTATCCCTTTTCGAATTTTTCTTGAATCTAAGGTAAGTTCAATCTTCAAATTTTTATTTTTTTTTATCATGTTTTAATATAAGTTTATAGTTTTTTATATAAAAATTAGCCTGTTTAAATGAGTTTTTCTATTATTTTTTTAATTCATTGTAATTATCTATTTGCTTTCTAATTGTAATCAGACATGGAATCAAAAAAACCTCCTAATGATCTCGTAAACAATCCAGAACTACCTCCCAACAATCCCCCACTTTTAGAAGACGAACCAGTCTCAAACCCTCGCCGTTTAGAGGATCTCATAGGAGACAATCTAAATCAGCTTAGAGGATTTCAAACTACCTATGCCAATATCCCCACATTGCGCCCAATGTTTACCACATTGAACTCCATTATTGAAAACATGGAGAAACTTACAGAGCAACATAATGTTGCACTTTTTTGGTGCGATTCCATGCACGCCCAGTTTGACAATGGGCTTGACTATGATCAAGTCATGAACCTAAACATAACAAAACATGACATATGTAATCTTTTTGTGGATCCTAAAACTAGTCTAAAAGTGGATCCTAAAAAAACCAAGTTGTCAATTAAATGGTGCACAAATTGCACAATACGTGATAACTTTTGGGACCGCTGGTGGATGGTTTTTGATAGACCACCTCATAGCAACTTGGATGTCCCATTTTATTTTATAAAAAAATTGTATGCTGAATTTGTGCTCCATCACAAGGTTAAGTATTAGAGTATGAGACCAAACCAAGGTGTAGGTTTAGGCACTCCTCAGGACAGGCCATGGGCACAACGGGTGAAATCCCGCACATATGTCCCCCCTCCTGAGATTTCACCACCTCCCAAAGTGCAACATCTTGACATTATTGTTGAAGCTGAATCATAGACTATTTGAGCCATTTACACCTTGAGTGATCTGCTGGTTATGCATAGCACGTCATTGTTTCCTCCTCGTGTTGATGCTTCTGGCCCTTCCACATCCTCCACAAGCTCACATGTTTGTGTGCCCCACACTTGCATTATGTGCAAGAATCTATGCTTAGGTCCCCTGAATGATAGTGTAAGAATTTTGATATCGCTCTGATACCATGTAAGAATTTGCCTAAGGCAAAGAATAAACGCCAAGATCTAGAAGTTCAAGAGATAGCACAAGAGAGACAAAATATGATATGATCAAATGATCAAATAATGAATAATAGATAGATTGAATTGATTATACAATGTAGGAGTGCCTAAATATATAGGCAATGCAATAAGACTACATGATAAGGAGATGATAAGATATCACTCACACAAGGTGGAATCACATGTCCACCAAAGGTGGATCATCCTCCATTGTACATGAAAGTATGTGAAGCATGTGCAACAATGAGAGGATGATAATGTGATAAGAGCACTAAAGGTGGATCTCACACACAAAGAGGTATGTGATGACAACTATCACACCTAAAGTGGAAATTCTCCTAACCATGCGCTAAAATGAAATGCAAACTCCTAAGTGTCACAATGACAACTAATATGAAAATGCATTATCCTAAGTAAACTTAAGTAAATTGTGATTAGTGAATATTTGATTACACCAACAGATAGTGATGCATATAATTACGTCTTTGAGATGGACGATTCTACATAGCACACTACAAGCACTGAAGCACCTCATGAAGATGTGCATCAGGGGCATACAAAGCCATGGACTTCTACTATTACGGTAAGGGTAAACAATTCACTTTTTAAATTGTATTTAAATTTTATCATTCGTATTTTTAGTATAATTTTTTTATAATAATTTTCCACTTTTTTTTTTTGTGTTACATTTATGTTCAGTTGATGACAGAAGAGATGACATAGGTGGAGGGGTCTATGCTTTTGGCCATATCATTTGGTCTTGACACTTGGTACATATGTTTTAATGTACTCATTGGTTTCCTTAAATTATTATAATAGTATATGTACATTGTTTTCTAATTTTTACGATCATCTTATTACATACTGATGCAGGTGTCACCAGTTTCCACCGAGGGGCAATGTGAGGGGGTGCATGTGTTAGGCATTGACAAGAGAAAGGTAATTAAGTAATTTAGTTTGTTTATGCATACATGTATACTTGTTAGTTGTGCATACTCATTTTTAATTTACATGGTTTATTTGATAGAGAGTGACATCTAATGATGTCGTGAGACCCTATCGTCATGATAGAGTCACAGGCATATCCATTCACACTGATAGCCCCATGGTACGTATATTTCTAAAGTTATTTGTGTATATTTTACTATCAAGTATATATAATATGATCAATTTATGATAGTATGAAGTATCTTTTTGACTTTTGTAGGTCACTCCTAGTTTGAGGGAGGTAGAACGCCAAGAGTTTGTATCACTGATGACTTAGCCAACATTTCCTGAAGAAAGTTCAATACATGTAAGTTTTAATGTTAATTCAGTTATTTTGTAAACATATATTTACTACCAAGTATTTAACATTAAATAGTATAACTCATAGATCAATCTCATGTTTGCAAACATATATAGGTCGAAGTCGACATTGGTGCCATTGTTCCTACGCTACCAAGGACATATATTAGGTCTCCTATTTGTGGGAGGAGACAGAGAGGCGATGTATATGAGAGTTCAATTTTAGTTTAAATTTTATTTATTATTGTTAACTATGATTCTAAATTTTAATCTAACTTGGGGTTTCACTTTTGTATTTGAATGTAGGATCCATCAGAGCCAAAGAGTACTTCAAAGAGGTTGCATTTTGATGATCCACCAGTAGAATAGGATGTCCTAGAAACATTTGTAGTTGAACTTCTTATTTTGAGATGTCATATGACACATTTTGAGATGGTGTATGCCACATTATATCTAGATATGTTGACATGTAAATATATACATAATTATTTTTCATTTTGATATATATGAAACTTGATATTCGATCCAATTTGTTAATTGTGTGTTCATTTATTCATTGTTAGTATGTAAATATGCTTGTCTGTATGTACTCATGTGTATGATTTATGCCTTAATTATATTCATGTATATTCAAGTACATTCTTCACAACCTAAATTCATGTGTATGGGCTACGTGCATGACTTAAGTGAATTCATGTGGTATGCTTTATAATCTTTGTGCTACATGTATGCTTCATGACTTAAGAAAATTTATGTGTACGCTTTATGTGCTACCTGTGTTCACATGTGTAATTCATCACTTAAGTGAATTCAAAATTTATGTGCTACATTGTATTCATGTGCATCTGATGGTCTCAACCAAGCAAATCTGATGCAAAGCCCTCTACTATCCCCTCATGGAACTCAGCTCAACTTGAGGATTCTACAAGCATCTTGGAATCTACTCAAGGAGTTAGTCTCAAATCAAGGGATAAATAGAGTGCTCTGACTTTAGAGAACTAACACATCTGACATTTTGAACAAGTTCACTTCCTCTAACCTCCCATCCCAACTTCTCTTGGCACCAACTCCATTCTAGGCTTCTCAGTGCACCTAGAGCCTCCATCTTGTCAAAAATTGAAATAGGTGTTCCACCTTGATTGTAACATCATATAACATCTTAATATGGTCCATCTACTATGTTCCACCAATCTACCAGTTCTGGTCAACTCATCTTCCACCAATCCACTCCAATAGCCCTTCTAGGCTTATAGCCTTCACCAGTCATAAATCAACCTTTTTTTCCAGAATTCTCCAAACAACTCAAGAAACTAATGGTTGATCTAGATAACCTTTTGGATTCCTTAAATCCTCCCCAAGACTCAGTGTAGACTCCTTTTGGATCCATTTAAAGGCTTACTTTGCCTCTTGACACACTAGAACGCTCACCAACATACGCAATGGTGCTTAGTGGACCTTCAGAACAATTTGGTCTGACATGTTCATGAATGTTCTATTGAATTCATGTTCCAAATGAGGTTGTCCAATCAGAGCTCATGGTGCAGTCCATTTAGTGCCAGGACGAACGGTTTGGAAGAAACCTAGTGGTGCAACTTTCAATTGACCCTCACTGCAAGTTTTGGCATAAAGTGAGACTAGCATGCCAAATTCAAACAAATTTGAATCTCCCAGAATGGAGAGAGGTTATTATAGGCCTCAAAAAAATGGTCTTGTAGCATCTCATAGATCGCTAATACCTCTCATGGGGTCCGAGATATGAGCCTTGCAAGATCGTTGCCAAATCGTGCTTAGTGCACCTTGGGGACACTTTGGTCCAGCATGGTCTGGAATGTTCTAGTGACTCAGTGGTCAAAACGAGATTGTCACTAGCATTTACCTACCCAATCGGAGCTAATGACATAGTCCATTCAGTGTCGGGATGAATGGTTTGGAAGAAACCCAGTGGTGCAACTTTCAACTGACCCTCACTACAAGTTTTGGCATCAAGCAAGATTGGCGTGCCAAATTCAAATGAATTTGAATCTTCCATAATAGAGAGAGGTTATTGTAGGCCTCAGAAGTGCGGTCCTATAGCATCTCATGGATCACCAATACCTCTCACGGGATCAGAGATACGAGCTTTGAAAGATCGTTGCCCAATCATGCTTAGTGCACCTTGGGGACACTTTGGTCCAGCATGGTCTGGAATGTTCTAGTGATTCAGTGGTAGAAATAAAGTTGTCACTAGCATTTAATTTCTCAACTAGAGCTAATGACATAGTCCATTTGGTGCTGGGATGAATGGTTTGGAAGAAACCCAATGGTGCAACTTTCAACTGACCCTCACTATAAGTTTTGGCATCAAGCGAGACTGGCGTGCCAGATTGAAACAAATTTGAATCTCCCAAAATGGAGGGAGGTTATTGTAGGCCTCAAAAATGTGGTCCTATAGCATCTCACGAATCGATGATACCTCTCACAGGATCCAAGATACGAGCCTCGAAAGATCGCTACCCAATCGTGCTTAGTGCACCTTGGGGACACTTTGATCTGGCATGGTCCGGAACGTTCTAGTGACTTAGTGGTCAAAATAGGGTTGTCACTAGCATTTACCCACCCAACTGGAGCTAATGGCATAGTCCATTTGGTGCTAGGACAAACGGTTTGGAAGAAACCCAGTGGTGCAACTTTCAACTGACCCTCACTGCAAGTTTTGGCATCAAGCAAGACTAGTGTGCCAAGTTCAAACGAATTCAAATCTCCTAGAATGGATAGAGGTTATTATAGGCCTCAAAAATGTGGTCCTATAGCATCTTATGGGTTGCTGATACCTCTCACAAGGTCTGAGATAGGAGCCTCGAAAGATCGCCACCCAATTATGCTTAGTGTACCTTGAGGACACTTTGGTCCGGGATGGTCCGGAACGTTCTAGTGACTCAATGGTCGAAATGGGGTTGTCACTAGTGTTTACCCACCCAACCAGAGCTAATGGTGTAGTCCATTCGATGCCAGGACAAATGATTTGGAAGAAATCCAATGGTGCAACTTTCAACTGACCCTCACTGCAAGTTTTGACATCAAGCAAGACTAGCGTGCCAAATTCAAATGAATTTGAATCTCCCAGAATGGAGAGAGTTTATTGTAGGCCTCAGAAATGTGGTCGTGTAGCATATCATGGATCATTGATACCTCTCACAAGGTCCTAGATACAAGCCTCAAAAGATTGCTACCCAATTGTGCTTAGTGCACCTTGGGGACACTTTGGTCCGGCATGGTCCGGAATGTTCTAGTGACTCATTGGTTGAAATGAAGTTGTCACTAGCATTTACCCACCCAATTGGAGCTAATGGCATAGTTCATTCGGTACTTGGATGAACAGTTTGGAAGAAACCTAGTGGTGCAACTTTCAACTGATCCTCACTACAAGTTCTAGTGACTCAGTGGTCAAAATAGGGTTGTCACTAGCGTTTACCCACCCAACTAGAGCTAATGGCATAGTCCATTTGATGTCAGGATGCAATCCTTGAACACTATCCCTTCACCCCAGGGAATCACCATTTTACTTTGGACACATTTGACCAATTTTGACTCAATGACTCCAACTATTACATCATTTGATGATACAAATGTACATGAAATTAAGACAATACAAATGTAAGGATAAAAAATTAAAATGATACAAATTATATAAGGATACAACATTCATAGTAAGGAAACGTATTTTTTGCACTTTACATGGCATTAAGACGATACAAATGTGGGCTCTTAATATTTGCAAATCAACCCATGAACTCTTTTATATTTCAAATTTTGCATCAATTTTTTTATATACAACATGTGGCATCTAAATATGTACATTACATTTGGTTGTTATTTTTATATACAAAATTTGGCATCTAACTATGCACATTACATTCGATTGTTATTTTTATATACAAAATTTGGCATCTAACTATGCACATTACATTCGATTGTCGGTTTTATATACAAAATCTAGCATCTAAATATGCAAATTACACAACTATATATAAAAAATAAGTTTCATTTCTGCTCCTAAAGTGTATAAGTTTAACACATGGTACTTGATGACATCTACATTCCAATCCTTGCATTCAGAAGGCAGAAAAAAAATTAATAGAGAATATAAGAAGTTTATATAGGTTGAGAAAAAGATTATGAACATGTATAAGTAACTAAACGAACCAAAGAACATGACTAGACAATGCATAGTGAAGTTTACCGTCATAAAAGATGGACTAATCAAATGCACATCTCAATCTTCTATATGTATCATATATGTATCCAACTATATTTACAATCCACATACAAAACCAAGTTTATTGGCTCAAACAAATAAAGCAAAAAACTACAATTAATAAATTTGAACATAATTGTAATAAACATGGAAAACCTTGCAACTTGAGTTGAACTTACTTATTGAAGTGTGCCTGAAGGGTAATCTCTCTGCTTGAGGGTATTCAATATTGCTTCATGATCAACAATACTAATAGTCCAAAGTTCCTTTGTCTTTGGTTTTCCTTGATGTTTCAACAACTTAACATTGGCTGCTATAACAAGGTGTGAATACATGAGAATGGTTTTGTGCTTCTTATAGTCTTCAAATGCAGGAATGCGATTATTTCTAATCATATATGTGCGCAACCATGTTCCCAGAACAACATGTGATCTTGTTGGATATGTGAACATATCATCATCTAGCGTCAGTTGTGCAAGTTTCTGCTTTCCTCGTACACAACATGCTAACGAGTAATCCGATCTCTCATCATTCCCTTGTGGTGAAACCAATGCAAAAACATGTCCTGGCTATAGAAGATCTGAAAGATGGTCGTAGTCAAGTGAACAATCCATGTCATCATTTATTACAAAGACTGTGAGAGATAAAGGAGTAAGATAATGTGGAACCCATGTATCAACCCACTCACTTGACTCACACTAATCCCAATCACATTGAAGACAACTCAGACAATAAAAAGTCAACTCTCATGTCCAAATGGTCCATGTCCTAGCATCCACGCTTCGAAATAAAAGCATTTTTGAAGAATCTTTCATAGTTTGACAATCCAACCTATCTCCTATTATGCCCAAATCAACCAACCAAAATAATCTGCACACCACTAAATCAAGAGTCCTCCCCTGTGATAATGCTGAAGTACACCAATCAACAATAGAATGAGCATCAATGATTTCTGCACCTGAAATCCTTAGTTGCTCCTTAACTAGAGCTCTCTTTATGCATGCACCTGCTCCATCATGCTCCCCTTTTCCATGAATGGCCTCAAAAAAACTCAAATATGAGGCACACCTCTCTCTACATGCATTCTACATAACCAATAAAACATACGAGCATTTTTTAATTGACCCGTGCAGTTATCTGACCAAATGAGATGTCTATCCATAGCAATATTATTTTCTTACACCCACTCAAAATAATTCTCAAAGAAATGTTGGACAAACTCAGATGAGTGCAATCTATCATCGCTGATATAAAAATGGTACTCTCTGATTATCTTCTAGTCATCTTTTGTACTATCAAGGGAATGTCTATATGTTATGTGCACAAAAATAGCAACCTGAATAGAATTATAATATTAAGCTTGCAACTTGTTTTGGGGCTGCAATGTATAGTTCTCTACAACGTCAACAACCGATATAATAGTGCCAATCAGGAAAGTGTCCTTACACATCCTGAATTGTTGATCCAACCACTAAGACCTGTGACTATGCCTTGCATACTTGCAAAAAAGATTCTTCTTGAAATCTGAAATAAAATTAGCTACATTGCATTCTTTTGTAACCAACTCACATCGAGAGCCTTCACCTCCACTTTTCAATGTATATTTAACAGTTTCATATACCTTTTGTGGACAATTGTATTTCCAAAATCGTGTTCACGGCCCTCATGAAAACATTCAACAAACTTCACTAGCCCACCACACTCTGAGCACTTGTCATTTAAGCAATCTTTTCTATAAAAGAAACATTCATCATCTCTAGGACATAAAAAATGATCTAGCAAGTCTCTTGATGATTTTGTAAGAGCACTTGTACCACACTCCTCCAACATTTCACTAGTATGCAAAGTAGAATGAAGGGATCATAACAGTTCACAGTGCATTGAAAACTCCACATGGTATTTACAACAAGTATTTCGAATCTTAAGAGGCACACAAAAAAAAGGCTTGAGGGCTTCAAAATCTCTTTGTGATATTTGCAATGTTGGATGTGTCTCAATTTTTTTTGAACAACATTGTTTGACTCACCTCCAAATAATGTTTGGGATGCGGGGTGCGGTCTCAAATGCCAATTCTCAACTTCAAGACATCCTTCACATTTGGTGACACTCTTGAGTTAGATTGCCAAAATAGTTGAATTTGATCCTTCATAGCATCAGTAAGCTTCTTATCACAATGTGAAAGTCTCCCACCATAAGCCCATGCATCATGTTGAAGAGGATCATCAAGTCTTTCTCTTTTGGAAAGTGCTCTATCCAAAGTTTTACAATTAAGATTCAAGTCAACATAAGTTTGTCTCATCAAACAAGCCTTTCTCAAATGATGACTTACTAAGAAGGTTGTAATAACCCTCCTAGAAGCTCTCTTATCTTTTTCCTTGGTAGTCTTCCCAATGGAATTGAGAGCACTAAAAATATTTCACACAATAATAGCATTCCTCTCTTTTTTCTTGTTCACACTAATCTTCAATTTGACTAGTATACATCTCATCTTCTGCATCTTTAACAATTGCACAAACATTTGACATTGCTCCACCAACGTCTTGTGGCTAAAAAATTCATCAAAAAGTTTTGAAACCCACAATCGGACAGTTCTTTCTGATCTCTTGCCACTAAAATTTCTCATTATGTTCTCATCAATTTCAAGTAACCATTTAGTTGTGTCTTGAAGGTCTCAATTTTGAAGTTTGTCTTTCTTCCTCCCAAGGGACTTCATTTCTCATATAATTAGGAGATGTGTTGCATTGTTTTGGTTCTTGTGTACCATTATCATTGTCAATTTCTTTGTATTCAATCAATGGATTATCATTGTCAATGTCCACACTTCCATTATCCACATCTACATGTTCATTTTCAAAACCTACATTTTCATCTTCAATCCCTAGATTCTCATTTTCAACATTATTGTCATAAATCATTTCAAATTCATGTTCTTCACTTGAAACCACATTCAAAGGTGGGTCTATGCTGACATCTTCATTAATATTTAACATACCTTGTCTTTTGTTCCGATGGGAAACCCTATCTATTTCTCTATACACTTCAATCTCTTCATTTGTGAATTTCCTCTTTCGTTTATGCTTTCAACGACTACTACTCCTTATAGTGAGACCAAAAAGGTGATGCAAAAACCTTTGGTAATAAAAAAAATTCCAACCAAGAAGTGGAAAAAGTGGATTTTTGTCTTCTAGATAAAGAAAAATGTGATTTGCTACAACTGTAGTCCCGTGAATCTCTGCAGAAAAATGTGCCTCTCAGGAGGGACCCAGAGAATAAAGTTTTTACTTTTCAATGCTAGTAAAAAGGATAGTATATCTGAAAATATTGGATATCTAAAATTATTGGATATCCAAAATCTCCTACCCAATTTTTTTTGAAATCTCTCTCTCTCTCTCTCTCTCTCTCTCCCCTTCTGGTGCGGGGTCACCATGGATCAACAAGATAGTTATGAAGACAACCAATGCAATCATGAAAACCATGAAGCCTTTGAAGACATTCAAGGAGAACCAGAGGCCAAAGGAGGTTAATCACCTCAACTATGAGTTATTAGAATCTATTATGTTTTAATGTCATGAAATGATATTGCAATGTATGGACTTTGTTTATGTCCTTAAAAGGTTTAAATTGGTTGTAAATGGACAATTAGTGTCCCAAGGAGTTTAAGAAATTCTAGGTATTCTCTAGAAGTGTAGTAGGTTATTAAATAAGTCTTCTAAGTTTTTAAGAACCTTAGATGTTTTCAATTTCATGTTTAAAATAGTTTTAAGTCATTTTCCATGTTTAAATATTTAAATTTCAGACAAGTAATGGTTACATGGGTTTTGGAAGGAAATCCCATTTATGGGATGCTTAACTATTTGTAATCCTTGTAAATAACCAAAAATGATTGTGTCAGTTGTGATAGACTTTTATATACTCCAAAGTAATGAAGGTATGGGTGGAGAAGCCTGGAGTGTATGGATGAGAACATGGACGAATAAAATACAAGTTTTTGTTTGCAATTTGTGCTTTCAGATGTTTTAATAGTCTTTGTTTGGATTCTAATTCAATATGAAATAAGAGAACAACCTCAAAAATTCATTACATCCATTGAATGCTCTGAGGATTGTTTAATTTATTGTTCCAAACGCTGAGTCAAATAACAGTGACTAGTAAATGTGAAATAAGACTTTGCCTTTCCGATTTTTGATGTTGTTTATACAGGGCTTCATGTGAGTTTTGGTTGGAAAAGGTCTACAAAGGATTCAATAGACATTTGAAGGTAACCTTACACATTTTTGAATATTTTAAGAGTCATTTAGTATGACTGTTCCTTCACATACAACAATATAACACTGCACTGTACAAATTTCTTGAACAGTTTGAGGTTTATTAATGGATACCAACCATTCCATGGACTCAAAGGCATAGAGTCCATGGAATGAGATTAACCTAACACTATTTCATAGTTATCTAATCATGCAATTGCAGAAAATTGGAAGAAAAGAGTGATCACAGTTTGGAGAAAGGGTAAAAGTTCAGAAATGAAGGTTGCAGAAAATGCAGTCTGATGCGGTGGCCATATCTTGGGATTGAAATGTTGGATTTTTATGTTCTTTAGAAATAATGAAGAGAATCTAATTTATCCCAAACTCACCAAATGCATTGAATAAATTTGATCGGGTTCAAAAGTTATTACGACTGTACACAGGTCTATCCAGAGGGCAGCAAGGTGGTGTATTTTGGCTTATTTGTTTTCTAAGGTTGAGTAAATGAATCAAAAGGATATGAGAGGTTGTAGATTGCTATGGTTGGTTGTTCAAAGGTTATTTTAGATATTTTTTTGAGGATTAAAAGTATATGTCATTGTTCTCAGTAAAGAACAAGAGTTTGAGGAAGACTGCTTTAGGTTGAAGTGTTGGGTGTTGTTATAAACCCATTAACCATATGAATCTTTTATAATACAATATAAATAGACCTATTCTGTCATTGTTTTCCATTGAGGAGGGTGAGATCATAATTTGAGTTTCTTGAAGAATAGTTGAAGCATTGAGTTTTTTTGGTTAAATCATTCACTTATGGAAAACCTTGTCCACCACACTTACCTCTGCAACAAGTGGTATCAGAACCTAGGAAAGGTCTCATGAAAAGGTTTGAGATTGGTCTTGTGAAATTTGGTATCTTGGATCCTTAGTGAAGCCCTTAGAGTTGAAGTATCTTTTGAGGTGTAGCCCTGAGTTGATTTATTAGCCAAGTAGATCAAGAACCATGACTGAAGGTGAGGAAGGAGATCTACTTAGAAGGATGAAAAACATGGAGTTGGCAAGGATAGTCAAAGAAAAGTTGGTAGATAAAAAGTAGTTGAAGGCAGCCCTTGAGAAAGAAAAGAAGGAGAAATCTAAGAAGGATAAGGAGATGATAATCATGATGGAAAGGATATTGGCCTTGGAGAGAAGAGAGAAGAGCATCATACAAGATGATGAAGTTGTGGAAGAGGAAGAGGTACCCCAAGAGGAAGAACAATTAGATCTTGAAGATCTAAGGATGGAAAAGTTTTCTAAAGTCATCAAGAATGGTGATACAAGGGCAAGAGATGATTTGCCTATGTAAAGAGGGAAGATGGATGATGAGGAGTTGATTGATTGGTTCAGTGGCATGGATAATTTATTTGAATGTGAAGCTGCTGAAGAGGGAAAAAAGGTAAAGATAGCAAAGTCAAGATTGAAGGGATACGCTCTACTATGGTGGGATTGTGTTCAGGTAGATAGATGGAAGAGTGGGAAGGCCAAGATTTCATCTTGGTATACAATGAGGGATAAGATGAAGGAAAATTTTTTGCCCAATGACTATATGGTGCAACTATACAAGAAGATGCAAAGTCTTAAGAAAAAAGACATGGAGGTACAAAGGTATACATAAGAGTTTCAAAAGTTAGATATAAGGGTAAGTCATGATGAAGATGCAGAGGAGAAGATTGCTAGGTACTTGGGGGGAATTAGGTTCAATATCCAAGATGAACTTAGTCTTGCTACCCCTAGATTAGTTGAAGAATGCTATAAATTAGCCATTAAGGCTGAGGAAAAGATTAATAGAAGACAAGAGAGGAAAAGTAGCACAAGAGGAGGTAGAGGCAACACTGATTTTCAGAATCACAGTAAGAAAGACAAGGACAAGTCATATTCATCTAATACAAGAGGTGGGTATAGAGGTGGAAGAAGTGGAGGAAGAGGTAGTGGAGTGTTCACAGGTAGGTGCTTCAATTGTAATGAAGTGGGTCATCAATCTTTTAGGTGTCCCAAGTGGATTGAAGACAAAGGTAGAGACAGGAGGGTTAACTTGGTAGATGAAGAGGCTAGCAAGGAAGAGAAGCATGAACCTATCTTGGCACCACCATAAGAAGGAGAGTACTTATTCATGGGAAGAAATCAGGCACCATACAATCCAAGCATATTTAGATCAAATTGTTTGATTCAAGATAAAGTATGTAGACTCATTATAGACTCGGGAGCAAGTCATAATGTTGTGTCTCATGAGGTTGTTAGGAAGTTAAATTTGAAAAAAATCACATCCTAAGCCTTATTATGGCACTTGGGTGAATATGGATTAGAATTTATTGGTTACTGATCAAGTCATGATTGAGTGTTCAATTGGAAAGTACAGAGATAGGGTGTTATGTGATGTTCTAAATATGAGTTGTGGGCATTTGATTTTGGGAAGATCTTGCTAGTGGTCTCGAAAGGTTATCCATGATGGTTTCACCAATCAGTACTTAGTTCAACATGAAGGCAAGAGGTATGAGTTGCAGCCCATGTTGAGATCCGAAGATGAACCAATACTCATGTGTTTTGGGTAGGAGATAAATAAGAAGGTACAATATGATATTGGATGGCACATGGGCAAGAAGGTACAGTCAAGAAGCCATTTTGATAGTCCTAAAGGTGGAGAGCTTTGGGATCTAGCTTTTGTACAAGTTGGGACCATAAAGTGTCCTATGATGCAATCAAAACATAGCACTAGAGCAAAGATGTTGGATCAGAGATTTTATCCATGGAATGGATCAAAGATGAAGGACTTGCAGCCTTCTCACTGTCCTTCACAAGGATAATCAGAAAATCCATATTTTTCTTCTAACAATTTGATGAAGGGTGCTCCCCTTAATACCACAAACACTTAATAGAAATAGAGAAACAACAATAATATGCAAGAACAGAAAATTGGCTTCTTAGTATCTCCACAAATGTGGAATTACAAACTTTCAGAATTACAATATGCAAAGCCACATGGGCATTCCCTTACAATATTCTGTAGGACAAAGCCTCAAATCAATACCCAGATCTACTACCCAGAACCCTAGACAACACTACGGGCCTTCTTTATATAGGCAATTTCCACCGCCCGAGAAGGTTCTAGAAATTTAGCCCTTAGGGCTGACCAAACTTAGAATTATTTTATTTTACAATTTATTACATCAAAGTCGGCTCAAAATGAGTTTTGAAACCCAAACATAAATTTTGAAGAAAAATTATTTTCTGCCATTTCAGGTGACCCAACTTTCGAAGACCATAAGTCATCACCCGTTGACCCAATTGGCTATTATAACCCCATTCTGGAAACGCCACGAAGCACTCTACAGGCTTGACCGGTGCAAAGTGCCCATCCCCCAAATTTTTGACCTCATCCGGGGCCACTAAAGCCTTCAAAACTGAGTTTGAAGTTTCTGTACCCTGCTGCCAATACCGAAAATCTTCAATATCTTCAAAACTACACCTGATCTAGTCATGAAACTTTGCTGGCAGGCTGATATGACTGAGATGAACCTCCACATGTGAAATTAGAACATTCCAAGATCATAAGACCAACTTACTAAAAATAGCAAGTTTCCATAAATAGCAACTATGCACAAGATAGCCCTTATTGAATACAAAAATAGAAATATTTTTGGGTGATGCAAGATTGCTCTTACACCCAGGATGCTCCTGCATCAGACACCTGGGGTAATTTGAGAAGTGACCCTGTCACAACTCAGGTGGGCAGAGGAAAACCAAGACAGTTAATCTCCTCCTTTGTTAGCCATGATGAATCTTCAACAGGTCGTCCTTTCCATTTGACCAAATACTCTTCATATGTCCTATTCCTTGTGCTTCTGCCAACATGACTGTCCAGTATGTCTTCAATCTCCTTGATATCTGAACTAGTTGCTGGAATACTCCATTGTGCTGCTGCAACCTCATCTTCAACACCTCCTTCATGATACTCTATCAAATCTGAAATGTTAAACACTGGTGAAATATTCAGCTTAGTAGGCAATTCTACCTCATATGCATTTCTTGAATCATGCTTCTTCAGTATCTTACATGGCCCAAACTTCTTCATTTTCAGCTTGTTATATGTACCAACCGAAAATCGCTCCTTCCACAAATGAACCATGACTTCATCTCCAACCTGAAATTCCTTATGCCTCATTTTCTCACCTACCTTAGCCTTATACTATGCATTCATCTTGGTAATATGCTTCCTCACCTCCTTATGGATGTTCTTCAAGTGTTCTACAAAATCTTTAGCTTCAGCACTACTTATTTCTCCTTTATCTATCTTTATCAATTCAGATGCATTTCTTGGACTACTTCCATATACAATTTGGAATGGTGATTTACCAGTGCTCCTGTTGACAGAATTATTGTATGCAAATTCTGCCTGTGGTAAAATCAAATCCCATCCTGTTGGCTTATCTCCAACCAAACATCTCAACAAATTTTCCAAACTTCTATTCACCACCTCTGTCTGTCCATCAGTCTGTGGATGATGTGATGAGCTGAACTTCAAATCTGTCTTCAACTTTTTCCACAATGTCTGCCAGAAATATCCAACAAACTTAGTATCTCGATCTGAAACTATGGTCTTTGGCAAACCATGTAGTCTCACCACTTCTTTGAAAAACAATTCTGCTACATGAACAACATCATTAGTCTTCTTGCAGGGAATGAAATGTGCCATCTTTGAAAATCTGTCAACCGCCACAAAAATTGAATCATGTCCCCGCTGAGTTCTTGGTAAACCAAGAACAAAGTCCATATTGATATCCTCCCAAGGCTTCTCTGGTATAGGTAATGGCTGATACAACCCTGTATTCTACTTCACTCCTTTTGCCATTTGACATATTCTGCAACTCTGTACAAACTTCTTCACATCTTGCTACAATTGTGGCCAATAATAATTCTCACCAACCAAAGCAAGGGTTTTATCACGACCAAAATGTCCAGCCAATCCTCCACTATGCTTCTCCTTGATGAGATTCTCCCTCATAGAACTTCATGAAATGCACAACTGACTCCCTCTGAATAGCATATCATCTTGGATGATAAAATCCAGTCATTTCATCCTGTCTAGAGTAACAGGTTCTGTACAAGCTTTCCAAGCTTCACCAAAATCAAGATCCTCTAGATACAAATTCTTGAGTTCTTTGAACCCAACCACCTCAATCTGCATCTCTATCAGCAATAGTTGCCTTCTGCTAAGAGCATCTGCAACCCTGTTAGACTTTCCACTTCTGTGTTTCAAAACAAATGTATAACTCTGCAAAAACTCAACCCATTTCAAATGCCTTTGATTCAACTTTCCTTGACTATTCAAATATTGCAAAGCTTGATGATCAGTATACAAAACAAACTCCTTAGGAAGCAGATGATGTCTCCACTTCTTTAATGCCTGAACTATAGCATAAAATTCCTGATCATAAACAGAATATTTTATCTTGGCATCATTTAACTTCTCACTGAAATAAGCAACAGGTTTACCTTCTTGGCTCATAACAGCTCCTATTGTAGTACCACTAGCATCACAATCTACTTGAAACACCTTATTAAAATCTGGAAGTGCTAAAACAGGTTGTTCTAAAACTTTTTGTTTCAATAATTGAAAACTATTTTCTGCCCCATTAGTCCACTTAAACTCTTTTCTATCCCCTCTCATTGTTTCAGTCAAGGGTCCGCAAATACTGCTAAAATTTCTGATAAACTTTCTATAAAAGCTAGCCAAACCATGAAAAGATCTTACCTCAGTAGCACTCCTTGGAGTAGGCCATTCAAGGATAGCCTGCACCTTCTCTGGGTCTATTTTTAGACCTTCTGCTGAAACTACAAATCTCAAATACACCATTTCTTCTTCACAAACTTGCACTTCTTCAAATTAATCAATAATTTCTCATATCTCAACTTCTCAAACACCATATGAATATGCATCATATGTTCATCTAATGTCTTGCTAAAAATCAAAATATCATCTAGGTAAACAATGACAAACTTACCCAGAAATTCTTTCAGAACCTCGTTCATGAGCCGTATGAAAGTGCTCAGTGCATTGGTTAGCCCAAAAGGCATGACTAACCACTCATACAATCCTTCCTTTGTCTTGAAGGCAGTCTTCCATTCATCTCCTTCTCTAATCCGAATTTGGTGATATCCACTCTTGAGATCTATCTTTGAGAAATACACAGCTCCACTCAAACAGTCCATAATATCATCCATTCGTGGCAATGGAAACCTATACTTTATTGTGATCTTGTTTATTGCTCTGGAATCTATACACATCCTCCACTCTCCATTCTTCTTTGGTGCTAATATTGCTGGTATAGCACATGGACTCAGGCTCTCCCGAATCAATCCCTTTTGTAACAACTCATGTACTTGTCTATTCAACTCTTCACTTTCTATTGGTGTCATTCTGTGTGCTGCCTTGTTTGGCAAACTGGCTCCTAGAATCAAATCCATATGATGACTGATCTTCCTTACCGGTGGCAATCCATCATGTACATTATCAGATACAATATCCTGAAACTCATTCAACAAATCTGCAACCTCTACTTCTTCTTTACCAACTTTTGGAATTAAAGAAAAACACACATGCTCATGCCTCATACCATCTAAGAATTTTCTTCCATCAACAAATGTTATTCTTGCATTACCACATACCTTTTCTTCGGTCTCCTTCAATGGCTTTAGCTTATGTCGCACTCCATCCTTTGTCAGGGAATAGGTATTCACACGACCATCGTGTACAACACATCTATCAAACTGTCATGGTCTACCCAACAACATATGACATGCATCCATAGAGATGATATCACATAGTACCTCATCTTGGTACCCGCCGATCTTGAACTTTACCAGGCACTGTTCACTGACCATGACCTTGTGGTCATCCTGCACCTAGGCAATCCGATATGGATGTGGGTGTTTCTGTCTCTTGAGCTTCAACTTTGTCACCATCTCTTCTGACACTAAATTGTCAGTGCTTCCACTATCGATAATCACATCACAACATTTACCCTCACACTTGCATCTAGTGCGAAACAGGCTCTTCCTTTGTTCAGGTTCATTCTCACCACTCAGCAAGACTCTTCTATTAATTAGTGTTTCTCCTCTTTCAGCATCTTCAGAATTCGATGATCTAGCATCCTCATCTACATGTGCAACTTTGGCTTGGCCTTCATTTCTCCTGTCTATTCTGCCTTGGCGCTGAGGACATTCAAATGCCCTATGACCTTCTTCTCCATAGTGAAAACATGTTCCACGGAAGCCTCCTCTTCCAGATCCTTGTCCTCTTCCTCTTCCTCTCTGATCTTTATTACTTTGATCCTGAAAATGATGGAAATTATTTCCTCTTTGATTCTGACTACTACTGGCCTCATCCTTCTTTTTTGGATCTTCATTTCGGCCACCATATGACCATCCACCAGATCTTCCACCACGGCCTCTTCCATTTTGTCTGCTCTCAAACTTCTTGTTCAGCTTTTCCTCTACTTTTAGGGCAAACTAGTATGCCTCCTCAATACTGTTCATTCGAACCAAATTCAACTCCTCTTGAATGCTTGACCTTAACCCATTAAGGTATCGAGCAACTTTCTCTTTATCAGCTTTTGCATGGCCTGTTCTGATGAGGAGTCGATAGAACTCCTCTGTATACTCCTGAACAGATCTTCCTGCTTGCTTCAAACTTTGCATTTTCTTTAGTAGGTCAAGCTCATAATCAACAAGAATGAATTGTCGCTTCAATTTATCCACCATCCGATCCCATCTTGTGATTTTATCTTTCCCTTTTCTATTTCGCTTCAATTGAATTTCTTGCCACCAGATCTTCGCATGACCTTTCAATCTGGCCTTCACAAATTTGACCCTATCAGGATCCTCAACATCTTCGTACTCAAAATATTCCTCACATTCATTGATCCGGTCGATCAATTCCTCTGGGTTAAGATTTCCAGAAAATGTAGGAACCTCAATCTTAGGTCTTTTTCCAATCTTGGAAATCGCCCGAAAAAGTCTTTCTTCCTCCTGGTTCACAATTTCAACTTCTCCTTCTTGATATTCTTCTTCGGCTTCATCCTTGCTTTCGTCTCTGACATTAAGATTCATTCCTCTACGAATCTCTTCTTGCAATGCTCGCACTTGTCTCTGCAGCTCTCTAACCTCAGGTGTCACAGCACTAGCTCTTCTGCCACGTTCTCTTCGTGGAGGCATTTTCGCGATGCGCGCTGAAACCCTAACCATAGTCCTGGTGCAAACTGCCTCACAGTCGGTGATCTATTTACACACTCAAGAACTCCTACTCTGATACCACTTGATGAAGGGTGCTCCCCTTAATACCACAAACACTTAACACAAATAGAGAAACAACAACAATAATATGCAAGAACAGAAAATTGGCTTCTTATTATCTCCACAAATGTGGAATTACAAACTTTCAGAATTACAATATGCAAAGCCACATGGGCATTCCCTTACAATATTCTGTAGGACAAAGCTTCAAATCAATACCCAGATCTACTACCCAGAATTGCCCTAGACAACACTACGGGCCTTCTTTATATAGGCAATTTCCATCGCCCGAGAAGGTTCTAGAAATTTAGCCCTTAGGGCCGACCAAACTTAGAATTATTTTATTTTACAATTTATTACATCAAAGTTGGCTCAAAATGAGTTTTGAAACCCAAACAAAAATTTTGAAGAAAAATTATTTTCTTCCATTTCAGGTGACCCAACTTCCGAGGACCATAAGTCATCACCCGTTGACCCGATTGGCTATTATAACCCCATTCTGAAAACGCCACGAAGCACTCTACAGGCTTAATTGGTGCTAAGCATCTGTCACCCAAATTTTCAACCTCATACGGGGCCTCTAAAGCCTTCAAAACTGAGTTTGAAGTTTTTGTACCCTGCAGCCAATATCGAAAATTTTCAATATCTTCAAAACTACACCTGATCTAACCATGAAACTTTGCTGGTAGGCTGATATGACTGAGATGAACCTCCACATGTAAAATTAGAACATTCCAAGATTGTAAGACCAACTTACTAAAAATAGCAAGTTTCCATAAATAGCAACTATGCACAAGATAGCCCTTATTGAATACAAAAATAAAAATATTTTTGGGTGATGCAAGATTGCTCTTACACCCAGGATGCTCCTGCATCACAATTTGTGTTTGAGTGCAGGGTCTTCTAGGAAGAAGGAGCTTACTTTGGGGGATTACTTCACCCCTACATATCAATGGTCATTCAAGAAGAGCAACTCTTGGGACAAGAGTTTCATTGGCCATGGGGAGTTTAGTGCAGGGGCACCAAGGATCAACAAGATAGTTATGAAGACAACCAATGCAATCATGAAGACCATGAAGCCTTTGAAGACATTCAAGGAGAACCAGAGGGAAAAGGGGGGTTAATCACCTCAACTATGAGTTATTAGAATCTATTATGTTTTAATTTCATGAAATGATATTGCAATGTATGGACTTTGTTTATGTCCTTAAAAGGTTTAAATTTGTTGTAAATGGACAATTAGTGTCCCAAGGAGTTTAAGAAATTCTAGGTGTTGTTTAGAGGTGTAGTAGGTCATTAAATAAGTATTCTAAGTGTTTAAGAACCTTAGATGTTTTCAATTTCATGTTTAAAACAGTTTTAAGTCATTTTCCATGTTTAAATATTTAAATTTCAGACATGTAACAGTTACATGGGTTTTGGAAGGAAATCCCATTTATGGGATCCTTAACTATTTGTAATCCTTGTAATTAACCAAAAATGGTTGTGGAAGTTGTAATAGACTTTTATATACTCCAAAGCAATGAAGGTACAGGTAGAGAAGCCTGGAGTGTACAGATGAGAATAGGGAATGAATAAAATACAAGTTTTTATTTTGCAATATGTTCTTTCAAAGGTGTTAATAGTCTTTGTTTGGATTCTAATTCAATATGCAATAAGAGAACAACCTCAAACATTCATTACATCCATTGAATGCTCTGAGGATTGTTTAATTTACTATTCCAAATGCTAAGTCAAATGATAGTGACTGATAAATATGAAATAAGACTGTGCCTTTCCCATTTTTGATGTTGTTTATACAGGGCTTCATGTGAGTTTTGGTTGGATAATGTCTACAAAGGATTCAATAAACATTTGAAGGTAACCTTACACATTTTTGAATGTTTTAAGAGTCATTTAGTATGACTGTTCCTTCACATACAATGATATAACATTACACTGTACATATTTCTTGAACTATTTGAGGTTTATTAATGGATACCAACCATTCCATGGACTCAAAGGCCTAGAATCCATGGAATGAGATTAATCTAACATTTTATCATAGTTATCTAATCATGCAATTGCAAAAAATTCGAAGAAAAGAGTGATCACAGTTTGGAGAAAGGGTAAAAGTTCATAAATGAAGGTTGCAGAAAATGCAATCTGATGCGGGGGCCATATCTTGGGATTGAACCATTGGATTTCATTGTTCTTTGGAAAAAATGAAGAGAACCTTATTGCTCCAAAACTCACCAAAGGGATTGAAGAAATTAGATCGGGTTCAAAAGTTATTACTACTGTACACAGGGCCATCCAGAGGGCAGGAAGGTGGTGTATTTTGGCTTATTTGTTTTCTAAGGTTGAATAAATGAATCAAAAGGATATGAGAGGTTGTAGATTGCTATGGTTGGCTGTTCAAAGGTTATTTTAGATAGTTTTTTGAGGATTCAAAGTATATGTGGTTGTTCTCAGTAAAGAACAAGAGTTTGAGGAAGACTCCTCAAGGTTGAAGTGTTGGGTGCTATTGTAAACCCATTAACCATATAAATCTTTTATAATCTAGTATAAATAGACCTATTCTATCATTATTTGTCATTGGGGAGAGTGAGATCATAATTTTAGTTTCTTGAAGCATAGTTGAACCATTGAGTTTTTTGGGTTGAATCATTCATGTATTGAAAACATTGTCCATCACACTTACCTCTGCATCACCTTCTCTCTCTCTCTCTCTCTCTCTCTCTCTCTCTCTCTCTCTCTCCCTTGTCTCTCTCCTACTCTCCCCCCTTCCCCCCTCTCTCTCTCTCTCTCTCTCCCTTCTACTCTCTCCCTTCTCTCTCTCCTACTCTCTCCCCTTCCACCCCCCCTCTCTCTCTCTCTCTCTTTGATGCAAAGCTCTTCTCAATTTAGGCAGCTTGGTAAATGATGAGACCTTCGATGTTTCTCTGGACCCAAAGTGGGCTTAGGAGAGTGCTCTACACCTTTAGAATATCCTAAAACAAACACAAATTCACTATCCTCACTGGAGGATCCAGTGTCTTTTACTAGCTTTAATCCCCTAGCTTGATTGATGCTCAGTTGAGTCCTTGACTAATTGAGTTCAGTTAGCGCTCGGTTCCTTTGTTAATCGAGTAGCTCGGTAACTTCACCGAGTAGATTATTGACGCTTGGTAATCCTACTATGAAATGTCCTAACTAGTTCAAACTTGAAATGGGAACCTTTGTTTTGGAAAGGGGATGGAAAGGTTCCATGCTTTCTATATGCCTCCTATGGGAATGACTTCCACAACTTATAAGTTTTTGAAACAACCAGTGCTCGGTTTAAGCCTTTCATCTTGTAGCCTTCCGAATAGGGTTCTATGGACTTGGTTCCAGACTCTTACAAAGAGACTAAAAAATAAATTGTAGATTTGAATACCCTTTTTCAAGTTGAGTCTAGCCTCCAGATCGTAAGATCTCAAACAAATCAGACAGTGTCAAACAATTCCTGACCCACTAGTCCTAATAGGGCTAATTGACTTGGTTACTTAAGGAAAAACTCACCAGTCAATTTCCCAAGGAAAACCACTAACTTCACTGGTATTAGGAATCCCCAAGAGACAAAAATATACTATCAGATTGTGTTTATCCACCCCCGAAGTCCTATTGTCACTTCACTGTTCCATTTGTTGCACCAAGCACATTGAGATGCTTGGTCTAGAGCCTGCAAAAATACTTCTCAAGACAATCCCCTATCTCTTGCACTTCTAAGGATTTAGAGTACATTAACCCTACTTTCATTTCTCCACTTCACATGGGAGTCCCATGAAGGAAAAGTAAGTTAGGACATTATTAGTTTAAAACCTTGGTTCAGGAGGGTTTCCTGGAAATTCGGAACAAAAATCTTCTAACTCTTGGCTCAATGTCAAAACTAATTCAGATCAGAAGAATTGGGGTCCTAATACATGTCAGAGGTTAGATTGAATCAATTTCCTTCTTCTCATGACCATACTAATCCGTACACATATTGTTTTACAGTCCAAAACATAGAGAAAAATAGGGATTTTTATTGATTGAATGCAAAATTACATAAGTTTCATCACCTTCCACCATCATCATCTTCCACCCACCTGTAAGGGATATTTGAAGACCTTACCCACTAGATCCAATTTTTTTTCAAAGGTCGTGACTTTTGGGAGGTGGTTTTACAATTTGGTAGCAACTTTTCAAAGAAGTTGTCGAGCAACATTTCTTATTTTTTGCAACTTATGAAAAATGTTGCATTCTTTCTCCTAAATAGCCTATAGGCCTAAGCCATGGATCCTAATGATCCCAAACATCACTAAAACATTAAAATAAACAAAACACCTAAAAGTTCCTTTGGACCATAGTAAAAAACCCATGGTTTATAACCACACCGAGGGTGACTAGGTCTTACAAGTTGGCTTGCTAAACAAAATTTGTAAATCCTCAAAAGTCCCTTAGGCACGAATTCCCTTGGGTGAATCCTTTGAAGACCATCGAAATGTGGATGTTGTGAAGAGTGGAGGGGGTTCTCCTACACCATACTCCCTTGTTTTGAAAACTCAATTCCCACTTGAGAGTAGTTTGTGAATCGAGGTTCCATGCTTGTTGATACACTCTTCATTCATCCATGTGGCATCACTGTTAGGTAACCCCTTCCAATTGACCAAGTAATCTTTTTAGGTCTTCTTCCTAGTTTTCTTGACCACTTTAGAGTCAAGAATCTTTTCCAAGTGTAAAGGTTGGCTCGGTGGCAAGTCCTTTATCCATTCTACCTGCGTGTCTTCAGTATCCTGCAAAGTGTTATTAGATCCTACATCACCCTTAAAAGGAGTGAGATCACAAATGTTAAAGATAGGAGAAATAGAAATAGTAGGGGGTAAAAAAATTTCATAAGCATTATCCCCAAATTTATGAATTATTTGACAGGGACCGATCTTTCTCATCTACAATTTAGTGTATCCCCTAGGTAGCCTTTCCTTATTCAAGTATGCCCATACTTGATCTCCTTCTTTGAAAGTAACATGTCTTCTCTTCTTATCTACCTTTTCTTTGTAATTTGCAGTATTCTGACTCAATGTATCTCAGACTTTGTAATGTCCTCTCCAGGGAACCCATAAGGAATCAGGTCTTATGACCAAAAATTGCAACTAACAAATTTTTTTTTCCTTACATTACATCATTACTACTTCACATTTACATTCCTGAAGGTTCCCTTAATGAATTCACTTACTAACATATTTACATTACTTATCCAAATTGAATTTTCTTTTCCTTTCTTTACTTCACATTTTAGAACTTAAGAGATAGGGTAAGAAAATAACATTTCACTTGCAAATATATCTCTTACTTTATATACTAATTTCATTTCTCCTTCCTACACATTGAATAACTATTCCTTACAAAATAACATCTTAGCATAATAAAAAATTTCTTTCATTGCAACATAGGAGAGATAGAGAAGATCATTCAACATTACATTATACATTTGCAACTTTAATCTTTCAAATAACAACCCTTGAAACAAAGCCTAGAACTATCCCTCCCAATTACATTGCTTTAATTTTGATTACATCTTTCTAATAATAAATCTCATAATAACATGTACATGAATGGCCCGAACGCATTACAACATATCTTTTCATCTTTCCTTTCAAAAATGAAATAAAAATATCTGCATCAATACATAAATTTGAATGCATCCAAGTCACAAACCATGAATAGGACCTTGAAAGATTTTTGCCACCTAACCATGTGGAACTGATGAGGTTCCACCCCCCATGCTAGGAGACAGAACCAAGATACTCATAAGGCCCTAAGAAATCTAAGGCTCAAAAGATAAAGAAATCCAAGACTCAAAAAGAACATAAAATATCACCATACTATAACATAGAGGTCAAGGTACTATGATACCACCTAAGTGAGTGTCATCACACAACCTATGTATTGGGATCCACCTTGGAAACCATGTAACCCCAGTCCCCCCTTTATTAATAGGGATCCACCCTGGTAGTTATCCCTAGTCCTGGTACTCCAATAAGGTCTATGTGGCCATTATTATATTCTCTTTCATTATCTTTTGAATCCCCCCTTCCTAGGTTAATTTTTAAGGTTATCACTTTTTACAAACCCACCCATAGGATCATTTGGCAACCACTATAGAGTTCCAACACCTATGGTGAGCCACTCACTTATGGTTCCTACCCCTTACCCCATCATAAGCCGCAAATACAAAATGACACTTCCAAGTCCTGATTCACAGGTTTAAGAGACTCCCTTGTGCACTCAGGCACTCAGAACGAGTCCTAACCATATCCATATACACAACAGGAAGCTATTGGAAGAAGATCTAACAAAAGACATCTCAAAAGAAATCATAAAAATTTCCACATGCCCAAGTAAAACTTTCCCAAGGCTCATTTTATAGGTCAAAGGCACCCTCCCATGCACACAAGCCACCAAGACAAGTCCTAGCCTCATAAACTAGACAAGAGTACAAGAAAAGTGCAAACACACCATAAATAAACCATATAACTTCAACAAAATAATTAACGAACACATATAGGTGATACAAACTTTCGCATGCACAAAACAACATCCATCTATGGAAATCTCATGAACCTGAAATTTGGTTAAGTCTAAATTTTTAAGAAATCTCAAAATTAGAAATTGCATCTTAACTCCCATGAATCTAAAACCTATCCCAATCATCTCAGAAGGTACATAAACCCTTTATACAAGTATAACTTAAAGTATAAGAAATTAAAGGCCTGTTATAATTGTATAAAGCCTATTTTTCCTTAGTTAACACTAATCTACTCGGTTGACACAGTCTGCTCGGCTGCCACTAGTTTTCTCAGTCACCACTAACTTGCTCGATCACCACTAAATTAATTAGTCACCACTAACTCACTCGGTCACCACTAACTCACTTGGTCATCACTAACTCACTCGGTCATCACTAAGCCGAGTGCCAGAAACTACAGAATACGACTGTCAACTTTGGCTTGCGGGTAAAACTGGGCACTATGGGTACTAGGGTTGCCTAATCTGAGCATGAATCATTTGAGATCTCCCTGTTTCCCTTCAAAAATGGCTCATCAATCCATCGTATCTATCTAATAAATCCATTCTAGATCTGGGCAAATAAAAGTGGTGCAAAAATAAACATGAAAATGTAGGGTTGAAATAGAAGTTCTAAAGCCTCAAAGAACTCGTGGGCATTCTGAATGAAAGAGGAAATACAAGGAGAATGCTAAGGATCCTACAGCCTCTAACCAATGCATAAATAATCATATACATACAATCGGGGTGAAATATGTAAACATAATCCTAATCTCCAAATCACTAATCCAGACACAACATAGATAGATATGCAGAACATAATCATTTTGTAATTTATAAAGACAATACAACACACATAGCACACATTCATACACAAAGAGAAAGAATGGAGATTATTCCTAGTATTAGACCCTACCTTGGGTCCTATGAAGAAATCCTCTTCCCTTGACTGGAGAATCTCTGTGAAACCTCAATCCTTTAGTAGATATCCCTCTAGAAATCTTCCTTTGGCAATCAACTCCAAGCAATCCTCACACAGATGACTTCACCAACCAGAAACTCGCACATAAAATCTCACAAAAAACTTTCTAGAGAAATAATTATAGATAACTCAACAAAAAAAAAAATCTTCCAAAAGTTAACATCCTCTCGCACACAAAATTCTTCCAACTTTTATCTTCCAACTATGTGGTTGGAGGAGTTGCTTTACGAGAAGCAACTTCTCCAACTTCCATAGTTGGTTGGAGGAACAACCAAATAGTTTCCCGTAAGGGCTTAATCAAGGTTTTAATAAAATTAATTAAAATATCTTTTAAATGAAGGCATAACAAGAATAATATACAAATACCTTTCAAGAAAAAACACATAGCACAATAGGAAAACAGGTAGCCTAACTTCTAGGAGGTCTCAAGTTCAACTCCCTCCTAGATAGCCAAAATTACTACAAAGGATGTTTTCCTTTTTATTATTATTATTTTTACTTTTTATTTAAATACATTCATTAAATATACTTTATCTAACTCACTCTATTTATTTATTATAAACAACATGCTATTAACACAATTAATGAAAACATCTAATTATTATTATTTATATAAGCATGGATATGCGTGTGCACACACATATACACATACCTATATAAAATACAAACAATTATAACATATTTATCATTATTATACATACAAAATAGATTAATTCTAACTCATAACATAAACTCAGACCAACATCAAACCAAGTCCAAAACATAACTGCATTCTACTTCCCCAACTAGGATAACTTCCTAAACAGAATTCTAAGTCCATGGGTAACCTTGAGAATATCTTGGTTAAATCTCCACACATCAACAGTTTGAGGATTTTGAAGGCACACTCAGACCTGTGTAGCCAGGTGAAGATGATGCCTGGTACCTACATCCTGCATCACCAACTGATATGCATATACAAATATATAAATATAAACAGACAGTGGCAAACAAGGAGGGAGAGTGCGACATCGTGTGGACCTCCTGTAAGAGTAACTATGACTACCCCTCCTCATCCTACACTCACATCAACCAGTAAACATCAAACCACAATAGGGTCAGTAGGGTTAGATCATAATATAAACATCATCATAACACAAATCAATGCAAAACATTTTACTGATAGTTCATTTCTAGCCATTAATCATTAAAATTATAACTCATTTAATGTTTCCAATAAACTGTAGTAACCAAATATATATGCTCAAATGTCTCATAAAATGTTAACTAAATAATAACCATAGTCCACCATAAAATCCCAAAGTGTCAAAGTAATAGTCCTGTCCATCTAACATAAAAAGATGGTAGGGTGGGTATTACATGATCATGGATTTGTTTGATCCATGCAGACAATTCTTCTCCCTATGCACTAAATTTAAAGTCAATCGATAACTCTCTCAATTCCATAACTCCTCTTGGATGGAGTTCATAATTCACTTGGAATGGTGTCTTCCCTGTTGACCGGTTTACTAAATCATTGAAAGCAAATTTGGCTTGAGGAAGGATAGCATCCCAAGTTTGCCCATATTGTTTTGTTAGACACCTTAAAAGGTTGCCTAATGATCTATTTACAACTTCAGTCTACCCATCTGTCTGTGGATGGTATGCAGAACTGAATGAAAAGTTTGTCCCCAACTTTTTCCAAAGGGTTCTCCAAAAGTGCCCTTGGAATTTCACATCTCTATCTAAGATAATAGATGTTGGAAATCCATGAATTATGACCACTTATTTAAAAAACAAATTAGCAATATGCGAAGCATCATTAGAAACCTTACAAGGAACAAAGTGTGCAATTTTTCTAAATTTGTCAACTATAACAAAGATACTATCAAATCCTTATTTAGTTCTTGGAATTCCTAAGATAAAATCCATACTCACACTATCCCATGGCTTTGTTGGAATAGGAAGTCGTTGATGGAGACCCTGATTGGCCCTAACTCCTTTAGCCCTTTGACAAATAGTGCATGATTCAACAAACTTTCTGACATCACTGGGTAACCGAGGCCAATGATAGTTTCTCCTTAATAGTTCAAGTATTTTATCTATGCCAGAATGACCTCCTAATGTGCCACAATGTTTTTCTCTAATCAGATTTCCTCCCATGGAGCATTTAGGAATACAGAGTTGACCTCCTTTGAAAAAAAGGCCATTCTACAATAAATATTCTAAATAAATAGTATTATATGCATCTGATAGAGTAGAACAAACCTTGTAAATATCACCAAAGTTTGAATCATCTTTGTATAGGTGCTTGAGGGCATCAATTCCTATACTTTGTACCTACACTGTTTCAACCAAAATCACTCTCCAGCTAAGAGCATCTACCGCTTTGTTTGAAGTTCCTTTCTTATACTTTATTGAGAATGTGAATGCTTGGAGTTGTTCAACCCATTTCATGTTCCTGCAGCTTAGTTTATCCTGATTGTTCATAAAACTTAAAGCATGATTATCTGTAAAGACAATAAATTCCTTAGGAAGCAAGTAGTGCCTCCATTTCTTGAGGGCTTGAACCATAGCATAAATTTCCAAGTCATATGTACTATATTTCTTGTTTGCTTCATTAATTTTTTAGAGAAGAAAGCCACTGGTCTTCCATCCTGATTGAGGATTGTGCCTATGGCCAAATTGCTAGCATCAGTCTCCACTGTGAACAATTTTTCAAAGGTAGGTAGTGCCAAAATGGGATATTGTGCTACTCTCTCCTTCAAATACTTGAAAGCTTCATTTGCTTGTGTTGTCCACTAGAATTTTTCTTTTCTACCACCCTTGATGGTATCAAGTAAAGGTGCACAAATGTGACTGAAATTTTTGATAAATTTTCTATAAAAGGGAGCCAATCCATGAAAGCTCTTGACTTCTCCTAGAGTCTTCAGTATGGGCCAATTAATGATAGCCTCTACCTTTTTAGGATCCATTTTCAATGTGCCCTTTGAGATAACAAAAACCAAGAATGTCAACTCTTGTTGCATGAATATACACTTTTCTAAGTTGATAGACAATTCTTCACATGTAGTCTTTGGAGAACTTGTTCCAAGTGTCTCATGTGGTCTCCCATAGTTCCACTAAAGATTAGGATGTCATCTAAATAGACCACCAAAAAATTTCCTATGAAATCATGAAGCATTTCATTCATTAATCTCACAAAGGTGCTATTAGCATTGCTAAGGCCAAATGGCATCACAAGCTATTCATATAATCCTTCTGTTGTTTTAAATATAGTTTTCCACTCATCTCCCGACCTTATTCTTATCTGATGGTAACCAGATTTAAGCTCAATTTTAGAGAAATAATATCCTTCTTCAAGTTGGTCTAATAGATCCACAAACCTGGGTATGGGGAATCTATATCTGATTGTTATTTTGTTTATTGCCCCAGAGTCAGTGCATAGTCTCCATTTGCCATCCTTTTTAGGGGACAAAACACTCGAGACTACATAAGGGATGAGACTCTTTTGTATGAGTCCTTTTGTCAACAATTCACTAATTTGTCTAGTGACTTCATCATTTTGATTAGGACTGAGTTTATAAGAAGCCTTATTGGGTAGGGAAGCACCTGGGATGAAATCTATTTGGTGACATATGTCCCTCAATGGTGGGAGTTCATCCAGTGCATCTCCTGCAACTATTCCTTTGTACTTCTGCAGTAGACTATCTACTTCCTTCGGTACCTCATTGTGCACTATCTTCTCCTTTAGTTTAAGGACTAGGGGATATCCTACCTCAGAATCTTGAACATAGCTAATCATCTCTCGTTCTCCTACAAGCATGACTAATTGTTCTTTTAATTTTTCTTGTTGAGGATCTGGAAGAGGGAGCATGTTGTATTTGTGACCATTTTGAATAATTTGGTATTTGTTTGTGACTCCATCATGTTTAGCCTAAAAATCATACTGTCATGGACATCCTAACAAAAGGTGACATACATCCATGTCTACAACATCGCAAAAGACTCTATCCTTGTAGTCTTTAATAGAGAAATCTATCCAAGCTTGTTCATTTATGAGGGTTTGCTACCCTTTTGTCAACCAAGATACATGGGATGGGTTTGGGTGGGGTATCTTTTCCAATTTTAATTTATCTACCATTTCTCTAGATACAAGATTCAGTAGAACTAGAATCAATTACTAACTTGCATACCTTTCCATGGCTCTTGCAGTTAGTTCTGAAAAGAATTTTTCTTTGAGGAGGTTCCATCAGAATGGGTGCTTGGATTAGAGTCCTCTTAATCATGAGGCTTACTCCATCTTCTCCAGTACTATCTCTCACACTGTCAACATCATCTTCTTGCACTAGGTTGGCTCTTCTTTCACCTTGGTTATTCTACTTGTGTTTGTCCGGACACCTATTGGTCTAGTACCCTGTCTGATTGCAGTTATAACATCTGATTTGTCCATTGTCTGAAAAGACTTTTTCTTTGAGGAGGTTCCATCAGAATGGGTGCTTGGATTAGAGTCCTCTTAATCATGAGGCTTACTCCATCTTCTCCAGTACTATCTCTCACACTGTCAACATCATCTTCTTGCACTAGGTTGGCTCTTCTTTCACCTTGGTTATTCTACTTGTGTTTGTCCAGACACCTATTGGTCTAGTACCCTATTTGATTGCAGTTATAACATCTGATTTGTCCATTGTTTCTTCCTCCATTTCTACCCCTGTCATTTCCTCTTCTACCTCTATATCCACCTCTTTAACTACTTTCTCCTTGGATGTTCTCCTTATTAGATTCTCCTTGTGGTCTATTGTTCTGTCCTCTTCCTCCAAACTTTCCTCTACCTCTTTCATTCTTGGCTTTTCCTCTACCACTTTGTTCATTCCTCCTAAAATTTTATTCAAATTTCAATGCCAATTGATAGAATTGGCTCACTATGGTAGGGCTTGTCAAACTAAGTTCATCATGAATTGAGACCCTTAAGCCTTGTATATATCAAGAAAGCTTTACACATTTTGGTTCAACAAGTGTGGATTTCATCACCAATCTCTGAAATTCTTTGGTATAGCTAGAGATGTCCATCTCTTTTTTTCTTAGACTCATTCTCCTTTTATGAAGTTGAACTTAATAATCCTTAGGGACATAAGTTTCCCTAAGTAGGGCCACCATCTTCTTCCAAGTGGTGGCTAGATTCTTTCCATTCTTCACCCTATCATCTTGAGTGAAGTTCCACCATGTGAGTGTAGAGCCTTTGAGATTTGACTTAGCAATCTTCACCCTCTAATTCTCAGGGATGTCTTCACAATCAAAGAAACTATTTAGGGCATCCAACCAATCCATTGTAGTATCTGGGTCCATCTTCCCATTGTAGGTAGACAACTCAAGCTTGGCATCCATGGTTCTCCTCTCCATAGATTTTAGAGTCTTCATAAATAGCCTCTGGTCTGTAGGACATTCTTCTTCCTCCTACTCAAGGGGTTCTTCATCACTCCCTTCTTTGACATCATCAGAGTTTCCACTACTTCTCTTCTGAAGCTCTTCCCTAAGCTTGTCCATTTCTTGCCTCATCTATTGTATCTCGGTGTCTCTTTGATTATCATGCTGTGTCCTTTGCTCTCTCAGGTATCTTACTATCTCTACATTGGTCAACCTTGATGACAATTCTCCTCATCTTCTCCTTCCATGGTGCTGGTATATCTTTACGCTAAGGATCTTAGATGCTTTGATACCACTTGACGTAGAGCTCTCCTATATTTAGGTAGCTTGGTAAATGGTGAGACCTTCGGTGTTTCTTTGAACCTAAAGTGGGCTTAGGAGAGTGCTCTACACCTTTAGAAGATCCTAAAACAAACATAGATTCACTATCCTCACTAGAGGATCCAGTGTCTTTTACTAGCTTTACTCCCCCTACTTGACTGATACTCGGTTGAGTCCTTGACTGATTGAGTTCGGTTAGCGCTCGGTCCCTTTTTTAACTGAGTAGCTCAGTAACTTCACTGAGTAGATTACTCATGCTTGGTAATCAATCTGTGAAATGCACTAACTAGTTAAAACTTGAAATGGGAACCTTTGAGTTTGAAAGGGGATGGAAAGGTTCCATGCTTTCTATATGCCTCCTATGGGAATGACTTCACAACTTATAAGTTTTCAGGACAACCAGTGCTCAGTTTAAGCCTTTTGGCTTGTAGCCTTTTGAACAGGGTTCTATGGACTTGGTTCTAGACTCTTACAAAGAGACTACAAAATAAATTGTAGATTTGAATACCCTTTTTCGAGTTGAGTCTAGCCTCTAGATTGCAAGATCTCAAACAAATCAGATAGTGTCAAACAATTCCTGACCCACTAGTCCTAATAGGGCTAATTGACTCAGTTACTTAAGGAAAAACTCACCAATTGATTTCCCAAGGCAAACCACTGACTTCAATGGTATTAGGAATCCCCAAGAGACAACAATTTGCTATCAGATTGTGTTTATCCACCCTCGAAGTGTTGCTGTCACTTCACTGTTCCATTTTCTGCACCAAGCACATTGAGATGCTTGGTCTAGAGCCTGCAAACATACTTCTCAAGACAATCCCCTATCTCCTACACTCCTAAGGATTTAGAGACATTTACCCTACTTGCATTTCCCCACTTCACATGGGAGTCCCATGAAGGAAAAGTAAGTTAGGGCATTATTAGTTTAAAACCTTGGTTCAGGAGGGTTTCCTGGAAATCTAAAACAAAAAATCTTCTAACTCTCAGCTCCAATGTCAAAACTAATTCAGATCAAAAGAATTGGAGTCCTAATACATGTCAGATGTCGGATTGAATCAATTTACATCTTCTCATGACCATATCAATCCATACACATATTGTTTTACAGTCCAAAACGTAGAAAAAAATAGGGATTTTATTGATTGAATGAAAAATTACATAAGTTTCATCACCTTCCACCATTATCATCTTCTACCCACCTGTAAGGGCTATTTGAAGACCTTTCCCAATGGATCCAACCATTTTTTAAAGGTCATGACCATTGGGAGGTGGTTTTACAATTCAGTAGCAACTTTTCAAAGAAGTTGTTGAGCAACATTTTTTGTTTTTGCAACTTTTGGAAAATGTTGCATTCTTGCTCCTAAAGAGCCTATAGGCCTAAGCCATGGATCCTAATGATCCCAAATATCACTAAAACATTAAAATAAACAAAACACCTAAAAGTGCCTTTGGACCATAGTAAAAAACCCATGGTTTATAACCACACCGAGGGTGACTAGGTCTTACAAGTTGGCTTGCTAAACAAAATTTGCAAATCCTCAAAAGTCCCTTAGGCATGAATGCCCTTGGGTGAATCCTTTGAAGACCATAGAAATGTGGATGTTGTGAAGAGTAGAGGGCTCTCTCTCTCTCTCTCTCTCTCTCTCTCTAGGGAAAGGCACCAAGGCACTCCTATAGAGGCATAGATGGTAGGAGAGGGTAGATAGTTGATAGGATCCTTATGGATTCCTAGGATGTAATAAGAGACCATGTGTAAGGCCCATTGTCACTTAGGTGGTATTATAAACCAAGTTGCTCAATTGGACCAAAAGGTTTAAAATGCTTAGCATAAGTGATTTTGGGTAGGATTAGGTAGATTAGGCTTAGAATGGATGGGTTTGATCCATTTAGGTCTTGGTAGGGCCTAATTAGAGCCTAGAAGCAAAATGAGCAAAGGTGCAAAGCAACTTTTGAAAGTTGTCCAAAATGCTTGGAATAGGTTAAAGGCCCCTAAAGAGGTGGTTCTAACCATTGTAATGGATTTTTAAATCTATATGGATGATCAATCAAGAGGTTAGATCATGATTGTATGAAGGCTTTGAAGATTGAATAAGAAAACTTGAAATTCTGGAAATTTTGGTGATACCAGTGGATTGTACGATCCTGTATGGTCTGGTTATGAGTTGTTAATGATTGTTTGAGTTAGGCAAGTGAATTAGTGTTCAAATTCTTTTGGTTTGAATTCACTTGGACTTGGCAAACGAAAGTTGTGTATATTTTGGTCTACACTGGTTAGATGAACCCTGATTTTAAAGGTGTTGCAGAGATGGAGCCCTAACTTGTCATCCCACTAGTGGATCCTCATGAAAATAAGGGGAATGAAATTTAGGAGCATGGTTTCAAGGATTCCAGAGACTAGAGGTGAGAAGAGAAGGTTTGAGCCTTCAACCAACCAGCCCTAGGTCAAACATCTCTATGTGTTTGGCCAGGAAAGAAGTGGCAAAGTGGAGATAGTCAGGTTATGGGAACAAGGGGACCCTATATAATGTTGAAAGTGGTTGAAAAAGGTAATTTAAGAATATCCAAGAGGTTTGGGGGTCTTGAGAGCCCATTTTTTCCATTCCAAGTAGGGTTCATAGTCTAATCTAGCCAATTAGGCCTGTGAACCTAGTAAGGGTTGGAGGGTGCTGGATCAAGATCAATCTAAAGGATTTTGGGATCTTTAAGGGGATCCAAAAAGGTTTTTGGATCTATTATTAGTTTCCTAGGGTGTTCAGGAGTATTGGGAACTAAAGACCAAAATCAGGGTTCAAAAGGCTACAAGGATTGTAGGCCTAGATCGAGAAATCGGTATTGTGGGTTTGTGGGATTCGTTTTGAGAGTGAATCCTTGCTTGATAAGGTCTCATATACTTGTCTCCATTCATTTTTGGAATTGGAGTGATGATATAAGGGGAAGTTCTTTATAGGTCTCATCAAGCGTGTGTACTCGGGTGTGGGTAAAGGATCAAGAGTTGATCCTAGAATCCATTTGAGAGTGGATTAGGGTATAGAAGGCCCTATATTTGGTTGGTGGCTGCATAGCTCTGCAACAAGTGGTATCAGATCCACCAAGATCTTGATTGGATAGCAGAGAGAAGACAAAATGTGAGAAAACAAGGAGAGAGGAAGATCCGTCTAAGAATAACTAATGTTGAGTTGGCCAAATTGGTGAAGGAGAAAATGGTAGAGAGCAGGGTAGTGAGAGAAGAAAATAGAATGATTAAGAGAGATTTGGAAAAATTGAGGGGGAAAGTGGATAGAGGAGCACAAGAAGAATCTAAGGAAGAAGAGGAAAATGAAGAGGAAGACCCCTAGCAGAATAGACAAGCCCTGTCAGAAGACCAGAGAGTCATGCTAGACACCCTTGAAAGGGTAGGAAGAAAAGACACTAGGACTGATCTCCCCATGTTTTGTTGTAAGTTAAATCCAAAAGAGTGCATGGATTGGATTGAGGCCCTAGACAATCACTTTGAATGTGATAGTGTACCTGAGGGCCGCTAGAAGATGAGAATTTCTAAATCCAAGATGAAGGGCTCTGCCCTTAGTTGGTGGAACTTCCTTCAAACTGAAAGGTTGGATGAAGGCAAGGAGTCAATAACCACATGGAAAATAATGAAAGTAGAGATCAAGAAAAAATTCATTCTAGAGGACTATGAAGTCTTAATGCACCAAAAGTTACAAAGCCTTAGGAAAAAGGACTTGGATGTAGGTTCATACACAGAGGAGTTTCACAAACTCTCTCTAAGGGCTAAGGTGACTGAGAATGAGAATAAAAAATTGGCAAGATACTTGAATGGTCTCAAGTATACAATCTAGGATGAACTAACTTTGTTCAATCCAAAATCAGTGCACTCTTGTTTCCAAATGGCAAAAAAGATTGAGGAAAGACAAAGGAGGAAGGGGGACTCCCAAAACAAAGAAAGAGGAGCCAATAATAGAGGCAAGGGAAGATTTAATGGAAGAGGATCTTTCAATAGACCCCAAGGGGAGTCTAGTAATTAGGAAAACCAAGAAGGTGATGCCAACCCTAGAGGAGGCTATAGGGGAAGAAGAAGTAACAGTAGAGGGAGATCAAGAGGAAGGACTCTAGGAGTATTCACTAGAAGATGCTTCAACTACAACAAAGTAGGACACCAAGCCTCAAGGTGCCCTAATAAAATTGGGAATAGTCATGAAGGAGGTGACAGGAGGGTCCACCTAGCACAAGAAGATGACACACAAAGCATACAAGGAGCAAAGGGGAATGCAGCTCTAGAGCAAGGGGAGTTTCTCATGTTCAACAAGACCTTGTTGAAGAATCCTCCAGCCAAGGAGCCACCCCAAAGAAAGACTCTCTTTAGGACAACATGCAAGATGAAAGGTAAGGTGTGCAAGGTGATAGTAGATTCTAGCTCTACTGATAATCTAGATTTTGTTTCTATGGTAGATAAGCTTGGCTTGAAGAAGATACCTCATCCTAATCCATACAAAGTGTCATGGTTAAACAAGGAGCAACAAGATTTGGTGAATGAGCAGGTACATGTGGAGTTCTAGATAGGAGACTATCATGACAACATCCTATGTGATGTGACTGATATGGATTCTTGTCATCTATTACTAGGAGGCCCTAGCAGTATGATGTGAGTGCATATCATGATGGGAAGACCAAAATCTATGAGATCTCCAAGGGTAGAAGATAGTTCACCATGAGACCCCTACCAGAGGATGGAAAGGAGACTCCTCAAGCTAGCAACATGCTAGTTGTAGGAGAGAAGGAGTTCTTGAAGACACTCAAGAAGAAAGACACTCCATGATATGCCATTTTGGTGAGGCCCAAGGAGGAGAGAAAGGAGTACAGTATAGAAGATGAAGAACCACTAAGGAAAGTGGGACCCAAGGAGGTGCACAAACTTTTAGGGAGGTATAAGGGTGTGATTGCAGATGGCAAGATAGAGACACTACCCCCTGTCAAAGATGTAAGTCATTGCATTGAATTCATACCTGGTTCCACACTCCCCAACAAGGTAGCATATAATATTACCCCTAGTTAGAATTATGAAGAGTTGGCCACGCAGATTGAAGAGCTTTTGAGTCAGGGATTCATAAGAAGGAGCATAAGTCCTTGTGCAGTGCCAACCCTACTAGCCCCATAGAAGGAGGGTGCATGGAGGCTATGTACTAACTCCTAAGCTATAAAAAAAATAACCATTAGATACTGGTTTCCCATGCCAAGGATGGAAGATTTGATGGATTTCCTAGGAGGGGAAAAGTACTATTCTAAGATGGACTTGAAAAGTGGATACCACCAGATCAGGGTGAGGGAAGGAGATGAGTGGAAGACAACATTCAAGACCAATGAAGCTCTATTTGAGTGGATGGTGATACCCTTTCATCTCTCAAATTCACCAAGAACATTCATGAGGCTCATGAATGAGGTGCTTAAGTCATTCATCAACCACTATGTAATTGTCTATCTAGATGACATCCTCATCTATAGTAAGAGAAAAGGAGAACACATAGAACATGTGGAGAAAGTTTTAAAAAGATTGCTAGAGGAGAAGTTGAGAATTAACTTGGATAAGTGTGTTTTCTTGTAGGAGGAATTGATATTCCTAGGATTTGTCATTTCAAAGGGAAATCTCAAGATGGATCTGTTGGTTGTGGATTATTCCCTTTGATCTTCAACTTGCAGATTTACACTTTGATGGATAATTCAAATCCTGACTCTATCACCACTCCAAAGTCCACAAGGAAGAGGGCCAACTGACAAGGATCAAAGATCCTTCTACTCTTTGAGCTTCAATGCTCAGGTGGGTGTACCTTGACTCACTTCTCTAAAGGAGTCTCAAAATGATGTATACAATGCTCAACACAAATCTATAAAAGGTTTATCAAATGAATGTTTATGTTTGTGGTTGTTAACCATGCATACCTCAAGAGGAAAGACCAGTGCCTTATCCCAGGGCTCAGAATCACTTTACTGTATACCTCAACTGAATACCTCAAATCAAACATAATAGAAACCAGAGTAAGTGCTTTGCCTATTACCCCTTTCCCTCAAGCACAAGGACGTCAAATTCTATACCTGGCTGTAAACTCACTAAATTCACCTAAAAGGGTTTAATCCCAACTTTGTTAGAAACTCAAAGATGAATTCAAAATACTCTTTTTTTACCATACATTAACACACTTTGTGATATTAACATATATGAGCTCAGAGACAAGCAAGAAGACATACACAAGATACAAGATTGGGATTCAATGATGTTTTCATTAACAAATCCATAATCAACATACAATTAGAATGACACCAAGATGAGAAAAGTCACAAAACTAGACTTCTATCAGTATATACAGTCAGAAACCTGGGACCAAAAGGAATGAGATTTTGAAACCCCCTCAAAATTCAAAAATTTGCAACTTATACCACTAGCCGCCTTGGAATTCTTAGAGAGAATGCAACAAGCTATGGACAGCTAGGGCAAGGGTCTCAACCACTCAATATGCCAAAATTTACAACAGAATTTATTACAAAGGTGGGAAACCAAGCAGTCCAGAGAAAGAAAATCTCAAATAGATCTGCAATCATGAAAATCTGTGAGCCAGGATAGAGAACTAGGAGCTGCCATGAAAATCAGTCAAATTGGCCACCTGCAAACACCTCTCGAGCCAAGAGTGTAATCATTCCTCATCATACAAATCCCTTTGCAAACAACTGCCAAGCACCTTGGACCACACTGCAAATCACTTCTCACCAAACAGGGTCGCTTCTACATTCAATTCCATAAAAATATGGTACCCTCTGTCGCTGAAAATTCATAGAAAATCAAACTTGAAAATGCAATGGTTACAAGCACTTTGCGGGCTCTACGTTCTCTAGCCTTTTGCCCCAGTCGCGCAACCGCACAATCATAACTCACCGCTACAGGAAACGGGCTCAAAATTTGCATGGTCGCATGATCACAAGGCACCAAAGTAACCCTTGCGATCATGTGACCGCAGTCTCCAAGCCACAGTCAATCGGTCTCTACAAAGCCCTCGGCCACTTCACCATCACAACCCCGCAACCACAACAAGCAAACGGTTAGTCACATGATTGCATAGCCCGGGGACGGGCTATGCGAACATGCAACAACCCATAGATCTCAATCCTACCGCAACCACCACCGCTAAGTCCTCACACAAACGTCAGTCACATGATCGCATAGCCTTGAAAAAGGCTATGCGAACATGCGACTAACCGTTAGTATTCACCACTGAATGCAGCCCCACTCTGCCAAGTCACCACAAATATGGACCCCACATATTTGGTGAACTGACGACCAAAGAAATTCCACCAATTCACTGAATACTTCCTACCTCCGCAAAAGAATCTAGCGATCCCACAACTGCCATTCGCCAAGTCGCCAAATGAAATGGGGAACCACCAAACCATCTCGCAAATACAGGACAAGACAACACTTTATTGGTACCGCCATCTCTTTTTTGTCTGGTCCGCCAAAACCAAGACCCCACCTGGGCCCACCCGATGCCACATGTCACACCACCACTCATCGCAACCACTGAAAAATCCAAACCTGGGCCCGCGTTCAAACTCACCTTCCCGCCAGCGCGGTCCAACCAGAAACCACCATGATAGCACCCTCCACCGAGCCCACCAAATAGCCAGATGGGCCTCAGGGACATGTGGCACCTTGTCGTATGATCGCATAGCTTGAAAGTGGGCTATGCAGACATGCGACAGCCCGTCAACCTTAATCGACGCAACCGCCGCCGGTTAACACCACCGCAGGAAAAACTACCACCGCACAACTCTGCAACCGCGAACAAGGACATGTGTTGGCCGGTCGCATGATCACATAGCCAAAGAATGGGCTATGCAATCATGCGACAGCCAACCAAAGGCTGCCACATCACCACATTCACCAGTGGGTCCAAAGCAAACAAACCGTCGGCACTAAATCAGATGGTGGGCGCATGATTGCATGGCCAAGGAATATTCCATGTGATCATACGCCGACCATAGATCTTTGATCTCTAATACTGGGCCCTGCTGACAAGTCACCACCACATGGACCAATCGGGTATGAGCCTCACCCTTTAGGGGATTGGACGGTTGTCGTAAAAGTGCATAGCCTTGATGCATCCCTTGCGCTTTAACGACAACCGTTGATCTTCTAACACGTCAGGACCCTCTGCTCAATCCGAAAACTAGGTCCCATTGCACATCAGACTTGTGCACTTAAACAAGTAAACCGCCAAGTAGCCTTACCGAATTGGGACCCACACAGACAGGTGGCGAGCGGTTGCATGATCTCATGTCAGAAAAGTCTGGCATGCGGCCATGCGATAGCCAATAGGGAAGAATCCTTTGAAAATTCGAGCCCACCAAATGGAAGCAACGTTGGAATAGATAAGATCAATGACAGGTGCATGATCGCATGGGTAAGGAATATTCCATGTGATCACACATCGACCGTTGATCTCCTCCCTCTAGCCCCACATGGTCGCACTTGCGCAGTTAAGACAAAGAACAAGGAGAGCCGATAGAAAAGAAGATAGGCAAGGTCGAAAACACAGTGTTTTCTATGAAAGATCGAAAACACACTAAGTTTTCAACATGACACAAAGGCAAACAAAGAAGCCGAAAACAACACGGGCTTTTATGCAGGCCAAAAAGGTTGAAAACAACATGGATTTTTGAAAACACAGTATGTTTTCGACACTGTGGTAGAAATTTAAAATGCTTCCTATGGACCCTAGGATTTGAAAATTTTCTAGGTTTTGCGGATTAGGAGATGCGGTTTGAACTAGGGCTAGGTGACAACATAAACTACCAGGGGCAAGAGACGCATACCATGAAACACTAAATATTTTCATCGCAAGACAAGACTGAGATTGCAGGCACGACAGGACAGCAAAACAAAAAAATTGCAGGGAAAAGGCCAATTACAAAGGATTTTGCAATGATAGAAAATTGACCTAACAGGATCCATCTAAGGTGGATGCCATACTAGACTAGCCCACTCCAAGGACAACAAGTGAGGTAAAGAGTTTTCATGGCTTAGCTAGTTTTTATAGAAAATTTGTTAGAGGTTTTAGTAATGTGAGTGCTCCCATGATAGACACTATAAAAGGAGGCAAGACATGTCATTTTATTTGGAATTGAGAAGCTGGCAGGGCTTTTGAGTTTTTGAATAAGAAAGTTGTAGAACAACCTATCCTAGTTCTACCAGACTTTGGTAAAGTCTTCACCATAGAGTGTGATGCTGGTAATAGGGCCATAGGAGGAGTCCTAAGCCAAGAGGGAAGGCCTGTAGCCTTCTTCAGTGAGAAGCTAACTAAGGCAAAGAAAAAGTACTCCACCTATGATTTGGAGATGCATGCAATGGTTTAGTCCATAAGGAAGTGGAGGCACTACTTGTTGCCCAAGGAATTTATGGTATATACTGACAACCATGTATTGAGCTTCCTGAATAGGCAAGAAAAGTTGAACCATAGGCATGTGAAGTAGATGGAATATCTCCAATCCTACACATTCACAATAAAACATAAGAAAGGTGTAGCAAATAAGGTTGTTAATGCCCTTAGTAAGAGGAACCTGACAATCCAAGAGATGAGGCTAGAAAATGTGGGCATTCATTCCATCAAGGATATGATAGAGAAAGATGAAGACTTCAAGGAGGAATACAAGGTATGCAAGGACACGACAAGGTAGTATCATAGTACTTTCTCTGATTATATGTTGCAGGAGGGACTACTCTTTAAAGGTAGTCAGTTGTGTATCCCTAGGGGATCACTTAGAGAGAACATTGTGAAGGAAAAGCATTGTGGGGGTCTGGTAGGCCATTTTGGACTGGATAAGACCTTAGAGCTAGTAAGGAGATTCTACTATTGGCCTAGAATGACATCTGATGTTAGGAGATTCATGGAGTCTTGTATGATGTGCCAAAGAGTAAAAAGAAGGTCTTATAATGCAAGTCTCTACACTCCTCTACCCATCCCAAATAGACCATGGGATGCTGTCAGCCTAGATTTGTGCTTGGGCTTCCTAAGACCAAGCATGGTTATGATAGTATGTGTGTGGTGGTGGACAGGTTCTCTAAGATGGCTCACTTCTTTCCTTGCAAGACTAGCCATGATGCCTCACATGTTGTAGGGATTTTCTTGAAAGAAATCATAAGACTACATGGATTACCTCTATCCATAGTTTTAGATAGAGACCCCAAGTTCCTTGGTCACTTTTGGAGGACCTTGTGGAAGAAACTTGGGACAGACTTGGCCTTTTCATTTGCCTACCATCCTCAATCTGATGGTCAGAAAAAAGTGGTTAATAGGTCTCTTGGAAACCTATTGAGGTGCCTAACCAAGGAGCATGGCTCAACTTGGCATTCAATGATTGCTCAGTCAGAGTTTGCCTATAATGACTCCATGAACAGGAGTACAGGATAGAGTCCTTTTCAGATAGTATATGGAACACATCCAAGGGGTATGATGGAGTTGAGGGAAATTAGTTCATTGGAGAGGAACAATGCTCAGGCTAGTGACTTTGTAGAGGTCATGAGGGATATCCACAAAGAGGTAAAGAGCAAGTTGGAGAAGGTGATAGAGAGATATAAAGATGTTGCAGATAGTAGGAGAAGAGATGTCAAATTCTTAGTGGGTGACATGGTGATGGTTCACCTAAAGAAGGAAAGGATGCCAAAGGGAAAGCATAGTAAGTTGATGATGAGGAAGATAGGTCCTTTCAGAATTTTGTGAAAGTGTGGTCAGAATGCCTACAAGATTTATTTGCCACCATATGTTGGGCTATCAAATACTTTTAACATCTCTAATCTCTATGCCTATAAAGGACCAGAGGTGTTGGATGCAAGTGGAGAAGCACTACCAAAAGATGATCATGAAACTATCAAGGCTCTTCCTAGAACTCAAGCACCTGAGATTGAGTATGTTCTTAACAAGAGGGAATGTAAGAAGACTAGGAGGCAGGTCTACCATGACTACCTCATCAAGTGGAAAGACAAGCCAATAGAGGATGCTACTTGGCTGACTGAAGCAACCATTGAGAAGTTGGGATACCAGGTGTCTGATCTCCCAACTCAAGAGACTTGAGTTTTATTGGCCTAGGGAGTATGGTGCAGGGCACCAAGGCACTCCTATAGAGGCATGGATGATAGGAGAGGGTAGATAGTTGATAGGATCCTTATGGATTCCTAGGATGTAATAAGAGACCATGTGTAAGGTCCATTGGAACTTAGATGGTATTATAAACCAAGTTGCTCAATTGGACCAAAAGGTCTAAAATGCTTAACATAAGTGATTTTGGGTAGGATTTGGTAGATTAGGCTTAGAATGGATGGGTTTGATCCATTTAGGTCTTGGTAGGGCCTAATTAGAGCCTAGAAGCAAAATGAACAAAGGTGCAAAGCAACTTTTGAAAGTTGCTTAACAACTTTCCAAAAGTTTGTCAACAACTTTTGAAAGTTGTCCAAAATGCTTGGAATTGGTTAAAGGCCCCTAAAGAGGTGGTTCTAACCATTGTAATGGATTTTTAAATCCATATGGATGATCAATCAAGAGGTTAGATCATGATTGTATGAAGGCTTTGAAGATTGAATAAGAAAAACCTTGAAATTCTGAAAAATCTAGGAGATACCAGTGGATTGTATGATCCTGTACGGTCTGGTTATGAGTTGTTAATGATTGTTTGAGTTAGAAGGGTGAATCAGTGCTCAAATTATTTTGGTTTGAAGTCACTTGGACTTGGAAAATGAAAGTTGTGTATATTTTGGTTTGGACTGGTTAGATTAACCCCGATTTTAAGGGTGTTGCAAAGATGGAGCCCTAACTCACTAGTACATTTGAGACCTTTTTCCAATGACAGAACGTCTAAATTTAGACAGTATACTGTCAATTAAGAGACACCACTCGGCGTCACAATTTTGCAATTAGAAAAACTACCAATTTTGTTAGGCATTGTAATTACGACATCTATGGCTATCGCAAGAAGAGGGGGCCAACATAGCAAACTTGTCCTCAAACCTATTTGTGGCCGTTGCAAAAACAAATGATGATGACCTATCAAAATCATCTGACGGGTAGCCATCATTTGTAACTTGTTTGCCAACATAAATTTTATTAACGCAATGGATATCCATCAGAATTTTATGATGGATATTCATCATTTTTGGTTTGTAACAACAACTATGTTGTACATTCGATAGAAATGTATTGGGCATTTACAATAGATATCCGTCATTTATGGTTTTTTTCTGATAGCGATGTTGTTAATGCAATGGATGGATGTCGAATGTTTGTGATGGATAATTGTCATTGTTGTGAGGTCGTTGTAGTTACGATGATAATCAGTTTTTTTAAAAAAATATATATACTTGTCGATCGAGTTGGTATCTATTCAGAACGGTGTTCTTGCAGATCTGGTTCCTGCTCGTGATTTGGTTATGGATCATTCAGAGATAACTTTGGAGTAGATTCGATAGTGGCTCATGGATTATTGAGTTGAGTCTAGAGACTTAGATTTGGAATGGATCCTACCAAATCAAGACTTGTGAAAGTGACTGCTCCAGTACAAGAAGCTAGTGTGGCGATCAGAGATGCATTCTTCCCGATGTGTTCATGGGATATATGTGGACCTGATTGCATTTGGATCTGATTCGAGTGACTTCTTGACTTCTTTGGTTTGAATTTGATGTGCAGGTTTGTGGTGCAGTCTATGGTGTTTCTTTGCGACTGGGTTCTTGACAGAGATCTGTTGATTTGGTAGCCATTGAGATGGATTGATATATATTTGTTGTACGAGGATTGAGATCTTAAATTATTGAGCTTCTCTTTGTTTCAAGAATAGTTTAACATTCTCTACTTAACAGGGCCAACCATGTGAAGGTGGAAGCTCATCTGACCCCTCCTAGGAGCCTCTTATGACCCTTTACGACATTTTAAGATATCTAAGATGTATTCTTAGGGATCGTAAAGGGTCGTAAAGGGTCATAAGGGGTCCTGGGACACAATAGTTGAGAAACATAAATGTAGGCATCATGGTCACAATTTTTTGGAAACACAACATAATTGAGTGGTATATCCAGATGATGCAACACAACTACTCCAATTCCATGTCTACACTACATAAACAAAACCCAAAGATAAAGAATCAATTTAGAGAGCACAGGAGAGTGATAATGACCAAAATAATATAGGAACCTATATTACTTTGGTTGTTCTCGCTCCCCTCCACTCTCTAAATTTATTTTTTATCTATGGATTTTGTTTACCGCAGTGTAAACTTGGAACCAAAGGAGTGATATATAGTTGTGTTGTATCGTCTGGGTATATCATTCAATTATGTTGTGTCTCCAAAATTTGTGATTATAATGCCTACATTTATGTTTGTCAACTATTGTGATATCTACATTTATGTTTCTCATTTGTCATGTTTATGTGCATGTTCTTTATGTATATCTACTAGAAATTCTATAAAAAATTCAGTATCTACAATAGCCCTTTGTTAACCACATTTACGCATGTGATCCCAACAAAGTAGTGCACTAGCTGCCTCTCAAGCCTTGCACAAGTTGCACTCATTTCCTACATCAGGTATAGATGTAAATGGGGTAGATGTAAATGTCATTTGGTCAACCCACCAAAAGTATTGACATCCAGTATATCCCTAACAATACCAAATGTACATCAGTTCTTCATAAAATGATTACTTGTCACATTATTTTTAAACATAAAATATAATTATGTATCCAAACCTTTTTCCTATTTGGGCAAACCCAAAATTGATGCACAAGATTACTTGTGCGTGACGTCTTCAACATGCATGGACCAACACCACATTGACACATAGGCACATTGATCGAAGTCATTGACACTATTTCGACAGATATTGCATTGTCACAAATATTGCATTGTCATTATTTTATTCATTCATACTAATTATAATTACTATAGAAAGAAACATACTAATGTAGACTTGCACATTTTTTGGCTAAGTCGAAGTCTTTGGTTTAAATCACTAGACACTCAAAACAAAATGACAAACCAAAGACAACCACGTAATTGTAAAGAAAGGTAATTTTCTTAATCACTTCACTAATTTGTGCATGTCTAAATACTGGTGTCTTTCAAGTGATTTGATTCTTGTCATGCCCACTACAAATGGGAATAGTCTTAACTAGTGAGGTTGTTTAAGCATATAGAGATTAAATACACTCTTTTAGAATGAAATTTCTCTTAACAAAAGATCAAAGATATATAAGTAGGATACATAAAACAAGGTGAATAAGAGTAGTACATATAAAAAAATTGTTAAAACATGCCAAACATCTGGCATAATTGTACATTTCATTCATGTCATTGATATTCTTCTTCATCCATCTCATCATCAAGATCATCATCGTTGATGACATCATCACCACCACTATTGTCATCATCATCGTCATCACCATTAACATCATCATCATCATCATCTTCATCCTTCATCATCTTCTTCTTCATATTCTTCTTCGAGTAGCTCTTGATCATGATCTGGTTCTACATCATCTTCCACTTCTTCATCTTCCTCGGTATCTTTTTCCATCACATTATACTTTATTAGTCTTCCTCTTGGATCATGTCTAACAATAAATGACCAACCTAGTTTATGTGGAACCTCTGAGTAAAATACCTGCTCACATTGGCTTGGAAGAACATAGGGATCTTCTCGAACTAGCTCAAACAACCTTGTATTAATCATTGGAAATCCATTGTCATGTTCAATAACAGTTCTATCAGGATCATTTTTATTGAGTCATAGTCTGTACCATTTCACAACAAAGAGAACTAATTTGAAGGAATTGAAGTCGTAGTCAAGTATATCAACCAAAATATCATAGTATCTATTTTGTGACTCTCGAGGATGTAAGTCATTTCTAGATGAAATATTAGTCACCTAAAACACTGCACTTATCCCAGAATCACAAGTTCTCTTTGTGTCATCCAACTTTTTGATACAAAATTTATAACCATTGCAAAACATAGCCTTGTGGTGTTTCACCTGCAATAATGTCAAACATGTATAAATTATTGCATCACGAGTTGAAAAATATATGATTGATTAATTAACAAATTTATAAAGACCTGGTGATCTCTTAAACCATATGCTAAATCTATTTCCTTTTGTGTAACATTGGGATCTCCATTGCAACGAGCTTGTATAGCCAATGAAGACACAGATTCCCATGTTAATCTATGACCACCATGTTGACATCATTTAATCCATGCCATCATCCAATCTTGATTGTTTGCAATAAACAAATGTATTGCATCCCACTCTTTAGCAGTTGTACAAAAGTAAATAGATGACTTACAACAGATTTATTTTGAAGATTAAGAGTTAATTTACTACAATAACATCTCATAATTTATTACCTTTCAGTTTCCTCAATCTACTATTGCCCACCAAGTACTCCCCTTCAAAATTTTTAATTGAGTCGAGATCCCAAATGCAATCTATATGAGTCTTTGCTGCAAGATTAGGAAGATATTGAGTAACGTACACCATCACCTGGTATACCATATATCCCTTAACCATAGAACCCTTGGGATGTGTTCTTTATCATACCAAACCATTCAAAAATTTCAAGTGTCTTTCAACCATCCACATTGACCTAGCATGTACAGGTCCACACAATTCAATCTCCTCAACTTGGTGTATGAGGTAGTGTTCTTGTGCATTGAAAAAAGCTGGAGGTAAACACTTTTGCATTTCACACATTAATCGACAAATTCTTTTCTTCCAATATTTTATATCTTCTTTATGGATTTCTTTAGATGACAACCACCTACAAGGGATTCAAGATATAAATATATAAATACAAGACTTTACAATATATTACTTGTTTGATATATTAAACAAATATCATTGCTTACCTCATGTATTTTCTAAGATCATATATCACTTGTTTGATATTATTGTCGAAGTTCTCTGGGAGAGATAGGGGTAGCAAATACTACAACAATTTTCAACTGATCATTTCATACAATGAAAATCGAATGCAATTACACAAATATATTGTAAATACAAAAGACTATGACTTACCTTGATGAAGGTATGCCAATCATGAATTTTCATCCCTGACCCAAAATTATTTTTCTTTGATATGAGATTGCTTATATCCATAGCAAATCCTATAGGAAATCAAATTTTTCGGATCACTTCTTTAATGACATTACTTTGTTTCTCTGTTAATAATCAAGGAGGAGCACTTGCATTAATCTGGTCTCTATTGCTATTTGATTCAATGATATTTTTCATTGCATGATTGGAATCATGAATGTCACTACAAATTTTGCCAAGTTTTTCTTTGTCATGCCTTTTGTCCAATATTTTTCATAGTGTCTCTATTACATTCTTTCCAATATGCATAGTATCAAACAAATGCACAATTTGTAGATGCTCATAGTAGGGCAGCCTACTAAATTCTCTGGGATAACATTTGTCCCTTTGGAAGATGGTTGGTGGTGCCTTCACGACCTACAAGATCATCAACTACATAATTAGCCAACAAAACACAATCAAAATATATAATTTTTAAACATCGACCATCACGTGGAACGATATTACCTTGAATTCTATTATATTCCAACTGCCATATGTGAGGTGTCATTCTTCGGGGCTTTGATGTAGTTTCTTATTTCCCATTGAAAATATGACTTTTTGCACTTCGATACTTATGATTTTTGGAGAGGAACTTCCTATACTCATCAAACACCTATTTTCTTAAACTTTTGGAATGACAAGATTTCATCTTTGGACCACACATTCGATATGAAAATTTTTCCTTTGTTTGAAGACCTACAAGGTAACGATAAAATTGGATTAAATATATATATTTTTAGAATTTGAATTATCGCGTACAACTAGAATTCACCATAACATACCACAAAAATGTGTCAACCCTAGACCATCATGAATTGTCCACACAAGCATTGCATGGAATTGAAATTCTCTTTGTCCAATTGGTCAGGAGATGTCATACATAGTGAAACCATTCCATAACACCAACAACTCGTCGATAAGAGACGCAATATATACATTCATAACTTTCACTTGGTACTTACCTGGTTGAATTAACAACATCAAATAATTATTGTGGCCATTTCACTCCAAGACTTATAATTACATGTAGATAACTATAAAATAATAAGATACTTGGAACAATCATTACCAATATAATGTGCTCCCTCTTTATTGACTTCCATGGAGAAAGGTTATTGTTTATAACAAAAATAGGCCACACTGAGAAAACCGATCTCATCTCTCCATGCGGATTGACATCGTCTACTGCCAGAGAAAGCCTAAGATTTCGAGGTTCCTCTTTAAAGTGTGGCCACTTTTCCTCTATGTCCATAAATGATGAACCTGTTACCCAAATTTTTCTATTTTATACAAATTTGGCTAAATTATTTTCCAAAGTCTACAATTCTATCTTGCCGAGCATCCCTAAAAGTTTCATGGCTTTAGGTCTTATCTCCTGGCCTCTGCATTTCTTTTATTCCCTGGTCTGCAGTTTAAAAATTCATAAATGTAGCCATTGTGCTAAAAAAACCCTAAGAAGCCCTAGGCCATCTTCTATTTTCGTGTTACTTTTTCGGCAACTTAGGTTCCATGAATACCCATGTGCGCTTTAATTCTATTGGCTGGTCGCAAGTTCTCTAAGTCTTCCAATGGTCAGCTTTCCCTTTCAATGAACTAGCGACTGCAGTGTTTCTCTCATTCGCTAAATGTTTGGCGGTTACCTTTTTCTAACTAGTGACTCAGTGAATAGTTAACCCTTCTTTAGTCGCATAATCGCTTAATGTTTAAGCAGTCTCTTTACGAGGGTCCCAGTTCAAATAGGTCAATGACTGACGTATCTTTGCGAAGAGGTTTTCTGACACATGCAATCTTACGCTGACCGTTGGATCTTCCAAGTATGCAGCACTTTGAACTATCAGTGGGTCCACTACCACGTTGTCCTATGTGGAGGTTTGTGATTGGTCGGTTGGTGATGATTTGGAAGTTTGTCAGAGCGGGCCCAGAGAACTGCATAACTTTTAATCCAACGAATGGCCCATGATCTCATGCATTGTGTCAGAGCCATGAGATTATGCGCCGACTGTCGATTTCACTTTGTTGTCAGAGCTTTGTCAGGTGGGTCCTCATTTGCTGATGTGCTTGAATTTGATTGGTTCACTTGTGATGATTGGGTTTGCGGTAGGTCCATTTGATAGAGGGTCCCGGTTTAAAAAAGATCTATGGTTGGCACATGATCGGAAGGAATATTTGAGGGGCATGAGATCATGCACTCGTCGTTGGATCAGAATCTTGATTGTAGTGGGTCTGTTGTCAGAAGGCTGCCAAGGTGTTTGCTGATAAGGCGGTCAGAGAGAATAGGAGGGTGACATGTGGCAAATGGGCCCGGGTTTTAAAGTGTATTAAGTGACTCAGTGACTAAAGGATTTCTCTTGTTCACTTGATTTAACCAAGGGTCAACAAAAGATTAAGTTATTCAGCGACTACAGTGTTCGCATAGTCGCTTGACCAAATCGGGGTTAAGAGAAGTTCTTCGCGACTTAGAGAAAGGTATTCAGTCGCGCATTCGCTAAATGACTTAAAGAAAAGAAAGTCAAAGTGGGTCCAAGCTGGTAGATATGCTGACGTGCTAAAGTTTCAATGGCTGCAGTGTGCCAAGGTGGATTTTGATTTTTCAAGAAGGTTTACGACTATTGTCGAGATAATCTGAGCTGTTTGACTGCTGGGAGATAAAAGACATCAATGACAACATTTTAAAATGACCGACTAGCCATTATAATTCAAATTTTGATTATCTCTACAGAGGGTTTTTGCCAGCGATTGATCCAGTAGGCTGCGAAGCAGTGGAGTAGCTAAAGAATTTATGTTCTTAGGACATTTGTAGTTGAGAAGAAGATAAGGATGAGGTCTGGGCAGCTGTCATGGGTCATTTCTTGTCCTTGGGAAGTACCATTTTGTGCATTCATGGCAAGTCGAGTTTGTGCCAGAAGTTGATGAATCAAGCTTGCTTGTCCGTGGGTGGATGTAGTACAGGGATGGGCATGTAAACAAAATATTTGATCGACCATGATATTACAGAAATGCATTTATGATCAAATTGGTTGAGTTAGGGTTTGTTGTTATTTTGATGCAAATCTTTTGTAACCCTAGTTAGGTTTTGACTCCTACCTACGTACAAAAATAGGAGATGTATATATTGTATTTTTGGAGCTTTAGAGCGAGAGTTGACATTTTTGTAAAGAAGAAAATCTCTTTTCTTAGAAAGCTATCTGTGGCATTTTTTCTGCCCTCTGGTTTTCTACATTCTGTAATCTCTCATTGATAATTCAAATATTGCAGAGGTATTTTGTGACATCTTCTCTATCCCTATGCTTCCTTGTCTGAATTATCTCTTATTGAATTGAAGTATATGTATGTTTTGAGTGATATCTTAGGGTTTCTAATCCCTCTCTCTTTTTGCAATATATGTGTATTCTTGTGGATGATTTGATTTGAATGCTCTTGTGGGTATACCTCAACCCCCTAACAATCTGTCTCATTCCTATACTGAGTTGCAGAGGTGAATGTTTGTCTGCAGGTTGTAGATTGTGTCTAAACTTTTAGGAATGCTATTGTTTGTGAAAGTTTCTCTCTTTCCCTGAATAGCCTCTTTCTATTGTAGACCCTTTTATGAAATATTTATGCAGGCCTATTTAGTGAGTTGTGATCTCCTAGACCTAAGTTTGTTCATTATTTTCATCCTCTATACTGAGATTCAAACCTTCATTTTGGTGTATCACCTAGTAGGTAATTTGCTTTTAGTCATTTCCCTTTCAAGCATTCCTTCTATCATTTTTCCCTCTAAGATTTACTTTTCATGTCAAGAAGCAAATTAAGGTGATTATCCAAAAGGAACCAGCCTAGAACCTAGAGGTCTCATCTTAGTTAGCATAGGTCCCACAACTTGGAGATGATTCCCATGTTATACTAGGTTATCAAGACTACGAGATCTTGAAACAAGGGTGCAAACCTAGTGTATAACAATTTTGGCACGCCCGGTGGGACCAAGAGGTCATAGTTTTCATAATTCTTGCTGGTTCTGATATGCTTCCAGTAGGTTGTAGACCTTTGAGAGGTCATTGTTTTGGATATCTAGCGACTCTGAATTCACATTTACTGGTTGTAGGTAGACTCAACACCTAAAATGGATTACCATCCTTCTTTTCATGAAGATGTCCCTTCATTTCATGGAGGCCAACTTTATCAGAGTAGTTGTACTTTTGATTTCATGCAGGACTGTCTAGTTGCAGCAACGGAGCAACATTTACCTCATGCTTGCCCCCCACCCACCCAACTTCCAGTATCATGGAAACATCAATACACATATCAACAACCTCAAGAAGAGATGCTTTCCTTGGAAGAGCATGCTTATTATGCCCAGATCCAACAACAACAAGCTTTGGCTCAGCAGGATCGAGGTTATAGGAGGTATCTGGTGGAGCAATACAAGAGGAATGAGGCCAAGCTCGCTGAAGGGTTGGAAGCACAAAATAAGTTTTATTAAGAGGTGTTGGAAACATAGAAAAGGAATATGTGGACACAACCAAAGGAGTAGTTTTGACGCTAGATGGAAGCAGTGTGAAGAAATCATTGCAGGACAACAAAAAAGTCAAGCAGCCCTTGCAAGTAATCCAACAACGTTGAACAAAGTCTACAAGGAAAATTTGATCAAGGTTAGTGCTACTATAGCTGAAAAGGAGGAGGATTTTCAAAGAACATTAGAAGCTCAGAGGGATGCCTATGAAGAATTGGAAGTTCATAAGCATGATTGTGAAAAGGTGATTCAAGACCAAAGGAATTTGATAGAAGCCATGTTTGATAAAGGCAATGAATTTCAGATTGAGAAAGAAAAGGAGAAGAGAGCTCATGAGGAGTTTCATGAGAGAGAGCTGCAGAATCTCAAGAAAAATATAGGATTCCTGGCTTCTACAGCTAAAACATATAAGAGAGACTACCAGATGCAGATTGAAAAGGGTTCTCAGCTCGAGGAAGAAAAGGAGATCATTAAGCAGAAGATTGCTAATCTCAAGGAGATTCTCTCTGAACAAGTCAAGACAAATGAGTTTTCAGAAAATCATGATAATTGTGCTGACAATAGTATGCTTCTCCTACAAGAGAATCTAGAAGAAGAAGAAGATCAATTTTAGGACGAGATGAAATACTTTTTCTTGCATCTTGATGATAAGCCCATATTTCTAGAGAACACCTACAAGCTACAAGAGATAATTATTTCCAGTCGGCATAAGGAGGAGATCAATCAGACTGAAATAATCTCTCAAGAGCCTAAGTCTATCAAGGACAGTTCCAAGTCCAACATCTCTCATGGCTGCCCTATCAGGCATTTGGCCAAGATGGAGGTTATCAAAGGAGTACAAATTGTGCCAGCATCCCAACATGATATTCCACCAAAGGCTGAAGCTGAGAATGAACCAAATCAGCTTGTTGTCCCTATTTACCAAGTAAGTAAGGTCCTATTGCTACTTATTGATCCTCCTCATAATGATGGTGCTTACAATCAGCTTGACCAAGTGAGTAAAATCCATATCAGTCAAATCCTTGTCAAGCAGGTGATTCTGCATATCTCCTATATATATTTTTTAATAGCTTTCCAGGAACATGTGGATTATTGTGAGCTAAGAAGGATGGGTAGTTATTTTTCACAAATAGTAAATGGTTTTGTTTGACCAGTGTTACTGGTTAGTTTAGGTTAGGTATGTTTCCTGCTTTCTTTCCCTGCTTTCTAGGTTAGTTTTCTCTGTTTTCCAAGAAGTGCTCGAGCATAGTTTTTGTTCCTCTGGTTCCAGGTCTCTCTCTGTCAAAATTTTGTGCTCAAATGATGACTCCATGCCCAATGAATTATGTCAAGGCCACTAGTTTTCCATGTCTAGCAGGCTGACATCCAACAAAAATTGCCAAAATGTTACCCAAATTTTCCTATTTTATACAAATTTGGCTAAATTTTTTTCCAAAGTCTGCAATTCTATCTTGCCGAGCATCCTTGAAAGTTTCATGGCTTTAGGTCTTGTTTCCTAGCCTCTGCATTTCTTTTATTCCTTGGTCTGCAATTTAAAAATTCATAAATGTAGCTGTTGTGCTAAAAAAACCCTAAGAAGCCCTAGGCCATCTTCTATTTTCATGTTACTTTTTCGACCACTTAAGTTCCATCAATACCCATGTGCACTTTAATTCTATTGGCTGGTCGCAAGTTCTCTAAGTCTTCCGACGATCAGCTTTCCCTTTTGGCAAACTGGCGACTGCAGTGTTTCTCTCATTCACTAAATATTTGGCAATTACCTTTTTCTAACTAGCGACTCAGCGAACAGTTAACCCTTCTTTAGTCGCATAATTGCTTAATGTTTAAGCGGTCTCTTTACGAGGGTCCTAGTTCAAAAATATCAATGGCTAGCATATCTTCGGGAAGAAGTTTTCTGATACATGTGATCTTATGCTGACCGTTGGATCTTCCAAGTATGTATCACTTCGAACTATCAGTGGGTCCACTACCACGTTGTCCTATGTGGAGGTTTGTGATTGGTCAGTTGGTGATGATTTGGAAGTTCATCAGAGTGGGCCCAGAGAACTGCATAACTTTTAATCCAATGGCTGGTACATGATCTCATGCATTGTGTTAGAGCCATGAGATTATGTGTTGACCATCAATTTCAATTTATTATTAGAGCTTTGTCAGGTGGGTCCTCATTTGCTGATGTGCTTGAATTTGATTGGTCCATGTAGTGATGACTGGGTTTGTGGTGGGTCTGTTTGATAGAGGGTCAGGGTTTAAAAAAGATCTACGGCTGGCACATGATCGGAAGGAATATTCGAGGGGCATGAGATCATGCACCCGCCGTTGGATTGGAATCTTGATTGTAGTGGCTCTGTTGTCAGAAGGCTACTGAGGTGTTTGCTGATAAGGTGGTCAGAGTGAATAGGAGGGTGACATGTGGCAAATGGGCCCAAGTTTTAAAGTGTATTAAGAAACTTAGTGACTAAAGGATTTCTCGTGTTCATTTGATTTAACCAAGGGTCAACAAAAGATTAAGTTATTCAGTGACTACAATGTTCACATAGTCACTTGACCGAACCGGGGTTAAGAGAAGTTCTTCGTGACTTAGAGAAAGGTCTTCAGTCGCGCATTCGCTGAATGACTTAAAGAAAAGAAAGTCAAAGTGGGTCCAAGCTGGTAGATATGTTGACGTGCTAAAGTTTCATTGGCTGTAGTGTGCCAAGGTGGATTTTGATTTTTCAAGAAGGTTTATGACTGTTGTTGAGATAATCTGAGTTGTTTGACTGTCAGGAGATAAAAGACATCAACGGCCACATTTTAAAATGACCGGCTAGCCGTTATAATTCAAATTTTGATTATCACTACAGAGGGTTTTTGCCAACGATTGATCCAACAGGCTGCGAAGCGGCAGAGTAGCTAAAGAATTTATGTTCTTAGGACATTTGCAGTTGAGAAGAAGATAAGGATGAGGTCTGGGTAGCCGTCATGGGTCATTTCTTGTCCTTGGGAAGTACCATTTTGTGCATTCATGGTGAGTCAAGTTTGTGCAAGAAGTTGGTGAATCAAGGTTGCTTGTCTGCGGGTGGATGCAGTATAGGGATGGACACGTAAACAAAATATTTGATTGGCCATGATATTACAGAAATGCATTTATGATCAAATTGGTTGAGTTAGGGTTTGCTATTATTTTGATGCAAATCTTTTGTAACCCTAGTTAGGTTTTGACTCCTGCGTATGTGCAAAAATAGGAGATGTATATATTGTATTTTTGGAGCTTTAGAGCAAGAGTTGACATTTTTGTAAAGAAGAAAATCTCTTTTCTTAGAAAGCTATCTGTGGCATTTTTTCTGCCCTCTATTTTTGTACATTCTGTAATCTCCCATTGATAATTCAAATATTGCAGAGGTATTTTGTGACATCTTCTTTGTCCCTATGCTTCCTTGTCTAAATTATCTCTTATTGAATTGAAGTATATGTATGTTTTGAGTGATATCGTAGGGTTCCTGATCCCTCTCTCTTTCTGCAATATATGTGTATTCTTGTGGATGATTTGATTTGAATTCTCTTGTGGGTATACCTCTACCCCCTGACAATCTGTCTCATTCCTATACTAAGTTGCAGAGGTGAATGTTTGTCTGTAGGTTGTAGATTGTGTCTAAACTTTTAGGAATGCTATTGTTTGTGAAAGTTTCTCTCTTTCCCTGAATAGCCTCTTTCTATTGTAGACCCTTTTATGAAATATTTATGCAAGCCTATTTAGTGAGTTGTGATCTCCTAGACCTAAGTTTGTTCATTATTTTCATCCTCTATACTGAGATTCAAACCTTCATTTCGGTGTATCACCTAGTAGGTAATTTTCTTTCAGTAATTTCCCTTTCAAACATTCCTTCTATCCCTTTTCCCTCAAAGATTTACTTTTCATGTCAAGAAGCAAATTAAGGTGATTATCCAAAAGGAACCAACCTAGAACTTGGAGGTCTCATCTCAGTTAGCATAGGTCACACAACTTGGAGATGATTCCCATGTTATACTAAGTTATCAAGACTACGAGAGCTTGAAACAAGGGTGCAAACCTAGTGTATAACAGAACCATCCATAGGCATTCGAATAATGTCATCTTGATTCCTGTTGGATGCATGATAATCCATAAATTATGCCAAGCTATTGCACCTGAATTATCATTTCAGACATGGAATAATGGGGATGTGATGGAGAACCTTGCGAGGCACCTTTTTTGTCACTTGATCATCTCGATATCTTCTCGTATGGCATTCAGGGCATTCAGGACATTCAGGGCATTCTGTTGCATTTTTGTGTTCTTTATAATAAATAATATGATCTTCAGGACAAGCATCTATTGTTTGATACTCCATTCCAATATGTTTCATAGTGACACATAATTATTGGTACGAGGGAGGGAGAACATTTGATGGTGGTAACAGAAAGTCACCTACCAATCTACAATAAATAATATAAGTCATTACTATAAATAATTTTAATGGTATATGTTTCACCTTTTATAGACTATAATGACATATATGACAAACCTTAGCATATGTGACATTGCCATGTTGGATAAACCATTCATAACCTTCAAATTCACCAACAATAATACAACAAAGAGAAGAGTAGATTGGGATCCTTCATAAATGGTCATGTCCACCTTCTCAAGTAGAGGTATATCATGGATGTCATCAATTTCATCCTCATCATAATCATCATCATCAACAACAGTAGTAGCACCAGCAGCACCAGTACCAAATGTGTCAATGATCAATGCATTCATACCATCATCTTCAAATGTGTTTTCTAGTGCATGATCATGATCTTCCATGGGATCATGATCTTCAACTTGAACACTCACACCTCCATGTTCCTCTATATTCACATTGGGGAGTTTGATCTATATAAAAATGATGATAATCAAACCTCCTTCTATGGTTCATATGTATATTATTTGTGAAAACAATATAACAAACAACTTACCATTGAATTATAATCAAACCCCTCTTCCATGTGACCATTCTCCCTACAATGTCTCTTTGATGTTTTGATTTTGATTCTTTTTGTCTTTAAGCCATTACAACTCTTGCATGGACAATAACATTTGTCATCGCCTTCTCTTTGAAAGTTAGACAATAATCTAACAATTGTCTCCTTATTTTGATCAAATTCCCTTGTATTATTTGACATGATCCTTAATGTGTATATCTGCAAAACAAATTGGAGATGCCTCATTTCATTAGCTTCATGTCACCTTCTCATAGCTTCTCATTTTCTAACAGATTTCACCAAAAGATTTGTAGGAAACCAAGTAAGGGGTATTCTTGAGTTCAAACACATTGAGCTACTACAACTGAATTATAAATCATAAATTCACTATAAAATTAAAATTGAATAGGGACATAAGTAAGACATTTAATGCATTATTACTTCATCATGATGATAAAAATTTCATTGGCTCAAAGCACATAGAAATTCAAAACAGTAGGATATCTTAATCTTTATGAGCTCAAATTTAAAATAGTAAGTGCATTATTTTATTATTGATGTCCCTATTTGATCTAATAGCATCAATATAACAAACAAAGCACTGACCAATCAAATAGGGACATGAGGTGCTCAAGCAGTGAGCTCATAAAATAATATATTTGTTGGTGTAATTAATTATTCCTAATTACACTTTACTTAATCTTACTTAGGATAATGCATTGCATAGTAATTTGTGATTGAGACACCTAGGAGTGTGCACATCTATTAAGCACATGGTGTAGGAGGAATTCCACTTTTGGTGTGATAGTTGTCTTCACATACCTCGTTATGTGTGAGATCCACCTTTTGTGCTTTTATAACATTATCATCCTAATCCAATGCACATACTTTATTGCATATTGGAAGATGATCCACATTTGGTGGACATGTGATTACACCTAGCATAGGTGATAGCTTATCAGCTCCTTATCATTATCTCTTATTGCCTTTCCTATATAAGGAGACCTATTATGTAATCATTTCAATCAATTGGTGAATATCATTAATTTATTAGATCTATTCAATCCATCCTTGCATTCATATTTTCTCTCTCTTGTGCTTTTCTTCAACCTCTTGATCTTGGTTCAATATTTGCTATTTGCAAATTCTTACATGGTATCAGAGCCATTGGAGTGTTTCAGATTAGCCAATTTGAAGAGAGCTTGATGCAAGCTTTAAAGGTCCAAATCTTAGATCTAGCAACCAGCATGCGATAGATGCATCTTGCAACAAATCTGACCTCACCATTACATTCGAGAGGTTGTTTCGGTTAAAATCGACTATAAACTCACCCATATTCAACGAAAGTCAAATTTGAGGCAAATTTTTTTTTGCAAATTGAGCCGTACGGCCCGATCTGCACCTCTACGGTATTATTTTGTAAAAAAAAAAAAGAAAATTTTATTCTGAATTTCTCAAAAAAAATTTTGCATAATTTTCAAATTTTTTTTTTGAAAAATTTGATTTATATGGGGTTGGTACTGCCCCTCATTCAAAAAATAAATTTAAAAAAAAGGGCAGCACCACCTCCTCTCCTCGGTAGTCTTTTATCCCGAATCTGTAGACTCTGCGCAGTTCTCTCCAGCCTCCGTAGTCAAACCGGTCTTCAGACCTCAGCGGTTAGCGGTTAGCCCTCCTGCGGTCCACTACCGACAGTCTCTGCCTCTCATTAACCAGTAGAGGTTAACACCACTCCGCTCAGCTCATCCGGCGGCTCCACCGCCACGTGGGCATTTGCAGCCCTCACCCCTACGATGGCCACCTAGACCGCCACACAGACCCCACCCCACCAGCTCAGCACTGCGCACTAGCCCAGTCACCGTGCCTCGTCAATCCTTTTGCCTAGTCACCATCCGCCACGTGAAAGTGACATCAGCGCCACCCGGACTCACCAGATCATGACACATTAGCAATCCGCCATAGTCAGCTTGCTGATGTCATCTCTGACATGTTACACTTTACTTAATCTTACTTAGGATAATGCATTGCATAGTAATTTGTGATTGAGACACTTAGGAGTGTGCGCATCTATTAAGCACATGGTGTAGGAGGAATTCCACTTTTGGTGTGATAGTTGTCTTCACATACCTCGTTGTGTGTGAGATCCACCTTTTGTGCTCATATCACATTATCATGCTAATCCAATGCACATACTTTATTGCATATTGGAAGATGATCCACATTTGGTGGACATGTGATTACACCTAGCATAGGTGATAGCTTATCAGCTCCTTATCATTATCTCTTATTGTCTTTCCTATATAAGGAGGCCTATTATGTAATCATTTCAATCAATTGGTGAATATCATTAATTCATTGGATCTATTCAATTCATCCTTGCATTCATATTTTCTCTCTCTTGTGCTTTTCTTCAACCTCTTGATCTTGGTTTAATATTTGCTATTTGCAAATTCTTACAATATTTAGTGTTAATAAAATCTTATAAAACAACATATATTGTGTGAAGTGTTTGATCTCTCTTTATTTGTTTTGTTGTTGATGTTCACTATGTGGTACTCCCCGTTTATGATCATTTCATGAGGAAATATCTTGATGGTTTGTGGGCTGCAAGCTAGGGCATCATGCATTATTTATGAGCTCACTATTTGAGCACCAACCAATCAAATAGGGACATGAAGTGCTCAAATAGTGAGCTCATAAACAATGCATGATGCACTAGTTGTAGGTAGTTATCTCTTCTATAATGATGGAGGAGTGAAAGGTAATGATCAATGAGGTTGCTACTATTAGATCATACATTAATACACTTAATGTTTTGAATTTGAGCTTGGGCATCATGCAATGTTATTGTTGTCATTGCATTCTTGCTGCTGTTGTGCACCATATATTATTTTATACACTATTTATTTCATTGAGATTGTGAGCTATTGTAGTTGACTGTATTCTTTTGGGGTCTGATCTATTGTAGTTGTTTCTTTTTTCTTTGAATCATTGTTTACAATTACTTTTGATGCAATATTTATGTGAAGAACAAGAACAAAATGGTGAACGAGTGTATTTGACAAAGATAAACATGACACATTTTGTTAGGCTGATTGGGTTGGCCTGGTACCATTTACATGACCTGGCCAGATATTAAATAGTGAGCTCATGAACAATGTATGATGCCCTAGCTTGTAGCCCACAAGCCATCAAGATATTTCTTCATGAAATGATCATAAACGGGGAGTACCACATAGTGAATATCAACACTAAAATAAATAAATAGAGATGAAACACTTCACACAATGCCTTGAAGGTAATAGAAATGATGCCCTAGCTCTCAAATCTTGCAGGTCATCAAGCATTCCAAGTGAAAAAATGTAAACAATGCTAATATTAAATAGTGAGCTTATGAACAATGTATCATGCCCTAGCTTCCAGCAGCCTGCGAGCCACCAAGACATTTCCTCATGAAATGATCATAAACAGGGAGTACCACATAGTGTATTATTTTATTACTGATGTCCCTATTTGATATAATAGCATCAATATAACAAACCAAGCACCGACCAATCAAATAGGGATATGAGGTGCTCAAACAGTGAGCTCATAAAACAATATATTTAGTCTTAATAAAATCTTATAAAGAAACATATATTGTGTGAAGTGTTTGATCTCTTTTTATTTGTTTTGTTGTTGATATTCACTATGTGGTACTCCCGATTTATGATCAAATAGACAAAGCTTGAATACCTACCTCAAGTGCCAGTGCCCTCTTCCCACATGGTGTTGGCCTCTTCGTGCATGCCAAACTCGAATGCCCCCTTCATACCACGCAAAAGTGCACTGTTGTCTTCACGACAACTCTTCAAATTCACAAATTACAAATGACACTTTTTTTTTCTTTTTTTTGTTTATAAACGAATGGGTGTCACAATTTATGAGCTCACTCTTTGAGCACTGGCCAATCAAATAGGGACATGAGGTGCTTAAACAGTGAGCTCATAAACAATGCATGATGCCCTAGTTGTAGGTAGTTATATTTTCTATAATGATGGAGGAGTGAAAAGTAATGATCAATGAGGTTACTGCTATTAGATCATACCTTAATACACTTACTATTTTGAATTTGAGCTCGGACATCATGCAATGTTATTGCTATCATTGCATGCTTGCTGCTGTTATGCACCATATATTGTTTTATACACATAGAACAATAGATTTGGGGACTTAGACTTATGTTCAATCCTTAGTAATGGTTTGGGAAAATAATTACTAGATGAGTGACTAAAGTACCCTAGTTTGCATTATTAGATGATCTTGTTTAATTTGTGTTCATTTCATGCAAAGATACATATAAAGGAAAATAAATTTTTGCATCTAAAGATTATATGTATATATATATGAAAAATAACTTGTATATACTATACAAGAAAAATAACTTTTAGAAGAAAATGCATGAGTACAAGCATACATAAGAGGATGAACATAAATAATAAGGGTGCCAAACATTGCTTGAAGTGATGAAGTTTTGACCCGAGTATGAATCTAGTGTGCCCCTATGTGATCTAGAACCTGCAAAGAAAAGGGAGATGGGGGTTAGATAAAAAATATCTAAGCAATGATGGCATCCTATTATTGATCCTCATCTACAATTATGCATGTGCATAGTCAAGCCATACACTTCTGAAAGAAAAACTAAGCTCAAAGTCTCAATGAAATAAACAGTGTATAAAACAATATATGGTGCACAACAACAACAATCATGCAATGACAACAATAACATTGCATGATTGAGCTCAAATTTAAAATAGTGTGTTAATGTATGATCTAATAGCAGCAACCTCATTGATCATTACCTTTCACTCTTCCATCATTATAGAAGAGATAACTACCTACAACTATATTTCATAATTCCTCCTTTGAATTATATATATATCAAGTATAATTATGAGTTTACATCATATATTTAGTCTTAATAAAATATTATAAAACAACATAAAACTAACCCAAAATATTTTGTCTTAGTAAAATCTTAATAAAATAATATATTTAGTCTTAATAAAATAATACACTTACTGTTTTGAATTTGAGCTTAGGCATCATGCATTGTTTATGAACTCACTGTTTGATTACCAGCCAATCAAATAAGGACATGAGGTGCTCAAACAGTGAACTCATAAACAATGCATGATGTCCTAGCTTGCAGCCTGCAAGCCATCAAGATATTTCCTCATGAAATGATCATAAACAGGGAGTACCACATAGTGAATATCAACAACAAAACAAATAAAGAGAGATCAAACACTTCACACAATGCCTTGAAGGTAATAGAAATGATGCCCTAGCTCTCAAAGCTCGCGAGTCATCAAGCATTCCAAATGAAAAGATGTAAACAATGCTAGTATTAAATAGTGAGCTCATGAACAATGTATGATGCCCTAGCTTGCAGCCCACGAGCCATCAAGATATTTCCTCATGAAATAATCATAAACGGGGTGTACCACATAGTGAATATCAACACCAAAACAAATAAAGAGAGATCAAACACTTCACACAATATACGTTATTTTATAAGATTTTATTTAGACTAAATATATTATTTTATGAGCTCACTATTTGAGCACCTCATGTCCCTATTTGATTGGTTGGTGCTTTGTTTGTTATATTGATGCTATTAGATCAAATAGGGACATCAGTAATAAAATAATACACTTACTGTTTTGAATTTGAGCCCATAAAGATTAAATTTCAGAATAATATGAATGAATGCAAACATACATAAGTGGATGAACATAAATAATGAAGGTACCAAACATTGTCTCAAGTAATGAAGTGTTGACCTAGGCTTCAATCTAGTATGCTCTTGTATGATCCAAAACCTGCAAGGAAGGAAAAGATGGGGTTAGATCCAAAAGATCTAAGCAATGCTTGGCACCCTATTACTAATCCTCATCTACAATTATGCATGTGCAGAGTCAAGCCATACACTTCTAAAATGAACTATGCTACAGAAAAATATGGGTGTGTGTTAATGTAATTCAAAATCTATTATGCAAGATTGTTTTATTATTGAGATAAAGATATCTTAATTCTACAAGAATAATTTTTTTGAGAAATATTTGAATTTAATTTTGATAATAACATGAGTGATATATTTCAAGCTTCAGCGAGATTTCATACCACGCAGTGTTCGTAGATTATGTTCAATGTGTTATTTATGCTTGTATTGGTAGGAAAACTCTTGAAAACGCGCAAAAGAGATTGCATTCAACCATGTTGTTTACATGACACATGTAGTTTTCCTCCAGCCTAAATCAGTGTTACATACAAATCTGTGGACATTGCATGGTATGTAATGTCCCCTTACTAATGTTTACATCATATTTACATTCTCTAATCATATTATTAAATTAAACAATTGACACTTTGAAAGATTATACAATTTCTCAATAAAAACCCAAATCGGGTGTGCCCAAAATAGTGCCAAAAACTTCACAGCTTCACATATTATTGATAAATCTGAAAGTAGACATTTTTATAAAAATTTCACCAGCATAAAAGCTTACAAAATGACATTTCCAGATCTTCAAAGAGTTTACACAACATCTCCAAAAAGGAGGACAAAAATAATGCTCATCGGGCTCTCGAAAACAATACAAAATAGCCTGGAAACACCATAAAACACTAATAATCTATCACAGAAGTAGAATCATGACCAAAGACATATATTTAGCTCTATTTTAATAGCAAAAAAACTGCAATACAATAGCAAACCAAACTGATATGAAAAACTCAACTAGAAACACCAAACTCTTACAAGAAACACACCCGAAAACTCACAAATCTGCATTGTCAGCACAAGGGAAAACTCTGAATGAGCTTGCACATGGAATGGCCTCAAACTCCTATCTATAGCCTTCTTGGAAACCTACAAAATCCCATCTTTGGGTCTCCTTCTCCACAGGTTTGGCAGTCTTTAAAGAACAACAAAGCAATGAGCAAAAATCAAGTTCTAGAATGACCCCGAAATGCCTCCAAACCCCTTTAAAAGAAGGCATAATTTTAACTCATGACCAAGAGGGGTGAATAAGACATATTTTAATAATATTTAACATTTATTAATCTATTGGTTTCCAAAGATTAGCCCCTTTTCCTGAAACTTTACTTTTTGAGCCTGCCAGCCTTAGCAAAAATTATTATTTTAATTATTTGAAAAGGGGACATGACAAGTCCTCCCTCCCAAATATTGCTTGTCCTCAAGAAATGAAGGTTGGGATGCTCAAGAATATTTTCTCCTTCCCAAGTTGCATCCTCCAATGGTAATCCTTTCCATTTGACCAAATGCTCTGTGATGCCCCTATTTCTCAATCTTTTCTCTCTTGTATCCAACACCTCTTCTGGTATTAAGACTAATTTCCATTCATCATCAAGAGGTAGTAATTTTGTAGATACTATGGTTTTCTGGCCTAGAACCTTCTTCAGGCAAGAGACATGGAAAATATTATGTATTTTTTTGTTTGGTGGGAGCTCCAATTCATAAGCTACCTCTCCTATCTTCTTGATGATCTTATAAAGCCCATAGAACCTTGGCTTGAGCTTCTCTACCCTAGTCCTCTTCAAAGTGCTTTGCTTGTATGGCTGAAACCTAACAAATACCAAATCTCCCACCTCAAAAGATCTTTCAGTTCTTTTCCTATTAGTGTACAACTTCTGTTGGTTCTGTGCATGTTGTAGATTATCCTTGAGGGACCTTATTATGTCTTGGCTTTGCTTAATGAAATCACTTCCCGTAGGTACTCTGCTATCTAAAAGTACTAGATCAACAAAGGAAAGGGAATCATAACCATAGAGATCATGAAAAGGAGGCATACCAATAGACGTGTGATGAGATGTATTGTAACAATACTCCCCTAGGTGCAACCATTTCACCCAAGCATGTTGTTGATTTGAAACATAGTTCCTCAAATATCCTTCTATCCATTTATTAACTATCTCTGTTTGTCCATCTATTTGAAGGTGATAGCTAGTACTACGAGTGAGTTTAGTTCCTACCAAATGAAAGAGCTCCTTCCAAAAAGAGCTAAGGAATCTACTGTCCCGATCACTGACAATGTTTCTAGGCAAGCCATGTAACCTGAAAATTTTCTTGAAGAACAATTCTGCCACTTGTGATGCCTTGAAATCAAATGTGATGAGAAAGAAATGTGCATACTTATTTAGTCTATCTACCACCACATATATGCAATCCTTACCTTGAACCTTGGGCAACCCAGTGATGAAGTCCATGGAAATACTTTCCCATTTTTGTTCAGGAATAGGAAGTGGCTGCAACAACCCTGCAGGACAAATTTTCTCACTCTTGTTTTGTTGGCATACCATGCATTCCTTAATGTGTTTAAGGACATCCTCCTTCATACCCTTCCATGCAAACTGCTCTCAAAGTTTCTTGTATGTCTTGAAGTATCCTTGATGACCAACCAAAGGTGTGTCATGAAAGGCCCTTAATATCCTTTCCTTAGTTTTTGATCTTGGCACTAAGAACATCTTGTTCTTGTAATAAATCAATTTGAATCAACAACCTTGTACCTATTATCATCCACTAACTTATCCAAAATCTTGGTGGCAAAGGAATCTTTAGCATACTCTGAAATTATGGAGACTTTCCAATCAGCAGAGATAGATGTTAAGGAACACAAGGTGGGCTTCCTTGAGAGAGCATCAACAACCACGTTATTCTTTCCTTTCACTTATTCAATATCAAAATCATAAGCTTACAATTTTCTTACCCATTTTTGTTGACAATCATTCAAATTCCTTTCGTTCAAGAAGAACTTGAGGCTATTATGGTCTGTCTTTACAATGAATCTCTCACATACCAAATATTGTCTAAACTTATGAAGCGCATGCATGATTGCCAACATTTCCTTAACATAGATGGAGTAACCTTTCTCTGATTGATTTAATTTTCTTCTCTCAAATGCTATTGGATGTCCCCTTTGAGTTAGGACCACCCCTATACCTTCTTCAGAAGCATCACATTCAACAACAAAAGGTAAAGAGAAATCTGGAATTGCAAGCACAAGGCATGAACTCATTACCTCCTTAAGCTTATCAAATGTTTTTTGTGCCTCTTCTATCCAAATAAAAGCTCCTTTCTTTGTCAAATCAGTCAAGAGGGCAGCAAGATGAGAAAATCCCTTGACAAACTTCCTATAGTAGCTACACAACCCAAAGAAACCTATAAGCTGTGTAAGATTAGTAGGTGGAGGCCAATCCAAAATTGCTTGAATTTTTTGTTGATCAACCTATACTCCCTTAGAACTTATAACATGTCCCAAATATAGGATCTTAGTCAAACAAAAATCACATTTAGATAATTTAGCATAGAAGGATTTCTGCTCCAAGATTCCCAAAACAGTGTCTATGTGCTATAGATGCTTTTTCCATGTTGTACTGTAAATCAAGATATCATCAAAGAACACCAAAGCAAATTTTTGAAGATGCTTGCTGAATACCTTATTCATACAAGATTGGAACATTTTTGGTACATTAGTGAGGCCAAATGGCATAACAAGAAATTCAAAGTCCCCATAGTGACATCTGAAAGCAATCTTTTCCACGTCTTCCCTCCTCATGCGGATTTGGTGGTACCCTGATCTTAAGTCAATTTTTTAGAAGTATACGGCACCATGTAACTCATCAATGAGTTCATCTATGTGTGGTATGGGATACCTATTCTTTATGGTCTTCTTGTTTAGAGCCCTATAGTCTATACACATTCTCATTGTACCATCCTTTTTCTTGACAAGTACCATAGATGATGCAAACGGACTAGAGCTAGGCCTTATGAATCCCATGTCCAAGAGTTCCTTAATAGTTTTTTCTATTTCTTCCTTGTAACCTCTTAGATGGTGGTATGGAGTTGTTATAACTAACTTGGCACCCTGTTCGAACTCTATAACATGCTCAAAACCTCTATCTGGCGGTAATCCCGGAGGAAAATCATTGAAAACTATACTATGCTTATCAAGAATATTTTAAATTTCAAAATGGAAATTACCTTGATTCTTTGGAGAGCTTGTTGGATAGATTACGACTCCTACTGCCCATGCTACTTGTCCTCTTCGAAAAGTCCTCTCCATCCTCTTTGCAGTGACCACTTTAGGTGCTCCATTCGATAAGCCTCTCAATAAGAATTCTTTCCCATTGGAATGAAATTTAAACTCCATAATTTGATGGTTCATGTAATAGCCTCCGATAGAGTGCAACCATTGAACACCCAATACAAGATATGTCTCCTGATTGCCAACAACATAGAAGTCATCACATAACTCATAATCTCCTAAGGTCATCCTGAGTTGTTTCACCACCCATGTGCAAGGCATAGTGAATCCATCAGCTACAGTAACATTGAATCCCTCAAAATCTTCTGCTTTAAGCCCTCTTTTCATGACAAATCCCTCATTAATAGAATTGTGAGTTGCCCCACTATCAAGAAGAATTGTCAACCTTTTCCCTGCTAGTACCCCCTCGAATTCGAAAGGGATGGTATCTTGGGACTCCTGATAATGCTGCTAAAGTGCCACCCTTGCTGATTTCTTTTTCTTTCTCTTCTTCTTCCTCCTCCTTAGTGTCATGAAATTCCTCATGCTCATCTGAATCAGATTCTGAAGCAACCTCAATATAGTGCACTTCACCTTTCCCCAAACATTCGTGTCTTGGAACCCATGGCTCTCTACAAGTGAAACAAAGCTTTTTCCTTCATAATTCACTCCTAGTCTCTTCATCTACCTTCTTTTTTGCTACATTTGTCACATTCTTTGGTGGTGGTGCTAGAAAAGTCTTTTCTAAAAATTCCCCTTATGTTGCCAAAGATTTGGAGGTTTTTGATTAGTGACTGGTTTCATAGGCACATAAGTTTCAAGTTGCAAGTTTCTTTTGATAGCTTCTTGATCATGACTTTGTGTAGTCACTCCATGATACCACCAATCATAGGCTGCATCTTCCAAGTGTAGACTTACAAATTGAATGACATCACTCTCCTTCATGGGGTTAAGTGTGAAGAAGGTCTATAATTTTTGTAGCCATGCTCTAGCTGAAATTTTATTTGTTCCATCAAAAGTAGGTGTTGTAAACTTGCTTATTTTATTTTTGAGTTCTCTTCCACTTATGTCCTACCCCCTCTTATATTCTTTCTTGGGCATCATAGTGTTCATCATATCCACATATTCTCTGAAAGGCACTGAACTACGAAAGTCATCATCTAAGCCATTGTAAGTAGCCATCAGTGAAATCAAGTTACCTGTGACCTCTTCCATTGGATTAAGGGATGGATTTGGTGCCAATGGCTCATCTATAGGTAAGAAAATAGTCTTTGTTGATTTAGAAGGTGTGAGTTTCAAATTTCTTGGCTCCTCTGAAGTGCTCCCTCTCTCATTAGTAGATACAACTCCTTGGAGTTTTTCTGTCAATAACCGCAAAGCCTCTCTAGTTTCTGCTAAACTATCCACTATTTACTTTTGAGTGTTCTGGATGTCCTGGAAGAATTTTTTTGCCATCTCATCTGGGTCATCCATACTTGTTCTTTCTTTGGATTTTTTACTTTTATTTTAAACTAGAGGTTTGATCAAAATTTCTTTATTCTTTTCTTACTGCAAATATCTCTTTTCTCTTTCACTTAGTTGCATGCAACAAACTTCTACAAACCCTCAGGCTGGCAAGATCATAGCCCTGATACCACTGTAATGTCCCTTTACTAGTTTTTACATCATATTTACATCCTCTAATCAGATTATTAAATTAAATGATCAACACTTTGAAAGATTATATAATTTCTCAATAAAACCCAAATCGGGTGTGCTTGAAATAGTGCCAAAAACTTCACAGCTTCACATATTATTGATAAATTTGAAAGTAGACAATTTTTACATAAATTTTTCTAGCATAAAATCTTACAAAATGACATTTCGATATATACAAAGAGTTTAAACAACAACTCCAAAAAGGAGGACAAAAATAATGCTCATCAGGCTCCCAAAAACAACACAAAATAGTTCAGAAACACCATAAAACACTAATAATCTATCACAGAAGTAGAATCATGACCCAAGACATATATTCAGCTCTATTTTAATAGAAAAAAGGCTACAATACAATAGAAAACCAAACTGATATGAAAAACTCAACCAGAAACACCAAACTCTTACAAGAAACACACTCGGAAACTCACAAATCTGCACTGTTCAGCACAAGGAAAAACTTTGCATGAGCTTGCACATGGAATGGCCTCAAACTCCCATCCTTAGCCTTCTTGGAAACCTAAAAACTCCCATCTTTGGGTCTCCTTCTCCACAGGTTTGGCAGCCTTTGAAGAACAACAAAGCAATGAGCAAAAATCAAGTTCTAGAATGACCCCGAAATGCCTGCAAACCCCTTTAAAAGAGGGCATAACCTTAACTCACGACCAAAAGAGGTGAATAATACATATTTTAATAATATTTAACATTTATTAATCCATTGGTTTCCAAATATTAGCCCCTTTTCCCGAAACTTTACTTTTTGAGCCTGCCAGCCTTTGCAAAAGTTATTATTTTTAATTATTTGAAAATGGGACATGACATGGTATGAAGCCTTGTTGAAGCTTGAAAATGATAACCATTATGATGCTGAGGTATGGTGTGGTAAGCACAAGTATAGTTTCTTGTAAGCTACTATTGGTATAGGTTTTTTTTTTTGATAGTTGCAGAATCCAACTTCTCCTATACTTACATGTATGTATACATTTTGGGCTTGGCTTTAATGTCATGTAAAATTGAGTGAAATGGTAATAATATTTAGGAGCAACAAGTATGGCATTTTAAACAAGTATGCATCTACATTATATAACAAGAGGTGTGATATATTTTAATGGCAACACTTAATGAGAAGGATGCCTATATAACATGAGGAGTGATATATTTTAATGGCAGTGGACATAGAAATTATAATGAAACTCTGTAATTTATTATTGTAAGTGGACATAGAAATTGCAGTGTAAGTAGTAGGATGATTGTTCATGATCTCACTATTTAATATCTGGCCAAGCCATGTAAATGGTACCAAGACAACCCAATCAGCTCAACAAAATGTGTCATATTTATCTTTGTCAAATACACTCGTTCACCATTTTGTTCTTGTTCTTCACAAAAATATTGCATTAAAATTAATTGTAAATAATGATTCAAAGAAAAAAGAAACAACTACAATAGATCAGACCCCAAAAGAATACAGTCAACTATTCAAGCATTGTGTGAAGTGTTTGATCTCTCTTTATTTGTTTTGGTGTTGATATTCACTATGTGGTACTCCCCGTTTATGATCATTTCATGAGGAAATGTCTTGATGGCTCACGGGCTGCAAGCTAGAGCATCATACATTGTTCATGAGCTCACTGTTTAATACTGACGTTGTTCATGAGCTCACTATTTAATATCTGGCTAGGGCATGTAAATGGTACCAGGCCAACCCAATCAACTCAACAAAATGTGTCATGTTTATCTTTGTCAAATACACTCATTCACCATTTTGTTCTTGTTCTTCACACAAATATTGCATCAAAAGTAATTGTAAACAATGATTCAAAGAAAAAAGAAACAACTACAATAGATCAGACCCCAAAAGAATACAGTCAACTAAAATAGCTCACAGTCTCAATGAAATAAATAGTTTATAAAACAATATATGGTGCACAACAACAACAAGCATGCAATGACAAAAATAACATTGCATGATAAAATTCAATACTATTAGTTTTTATTCAAATCTATTCGAAACTCCTATCAGCTCATTGTCCAATGGTTAAACTAACCTATGACTTCAAAGGAGGAATTATGAAATATAGTTGTAGGTAGTTATCTCTTCTATAATGATGGAGGAGTCAAAGGTAATGATCAATGAAGTTGCTACTATTAGATTATACATTAATACACTTACTATTTTGACAACAATAACATTGCATGATGTCAGAGCTCAAATTCAAAATAGTAAGTGTATTATTTTATTACTGATGTCCCTATTTGATCTAATAGTGTCAATATAACAAATAGAGCATTGGCCAATCAAATAGAGACATGAGGTGCTCAAACAGTGAGCTCATAAATAATGCATGATGCCCTAGCTTGCATCCCACGAGCCATCAAGACATTTCCTCATGAAATGATCATAAACAAGGAGTAGCACATAGTGAATATCAACAATAAAATAAATAAAGAGAGATCAAACACTTCACACAATGCCTTGAAGGTAATAGCAACGATGCCCTAGCTCTCAAAGCTTGCGGGTCATCGAGCATTCCAAATGCAAAGATGTAAACAATGCCAGTATTAACATCCATATTTTGCCATTAAATCAACAAATGCCATCAAAATGAAACTGAGTTAATGAGAAGACAAAGCTCGAATGCCTACCTCAAGTCATGGCTGCCATATAAAGATCAAATGCTAAGGAACTATGTTATAAAATTTCATGCCAAATTTAAAGGCATGAAATTTTATAACTGTACATATATTTTCTTCGAGTCCCCACATTGTAAACTCAATGCTAAGGAGAAAAAAGTATGATGTCAAAAATTATAAAATTTCATGCCTTGAAATTTTATAACATAGTTCCTTCGTAGCTACCATATGAAGAGCAGTGCAAGGTGGCAACTTTCCTATTTTACCACAGTTAGGGCCTTTTTTTACCATGCTTTATGAGCTTTATGTTTTTGTTTTAAGTGAAGACAAAGATTATCTTAATTTTTTATCTTTAAATTTGATTCATTTTATGATTTTAAAAATTGAAATAAAAAATATAAACTTTCAAGAAACTTTTACATCTTTTCATCAAATGACCCAAAAACATCAAGAATCGTCATATATGGTCGCTAATACCCAACTTTGAGAAGAATATGAATGAATGCAAACGTACATAAGTGGATGACCATAAATAGTGAAGGTACCAGACATTGCCTAAAGTAATGAAGTGTTGACCTAGGGTTTAATCCAGTATGCTCTTGTATGATCCAAAACTTGCAAGGCAGGAAAAGATGGGGTTAGATCCAAAGGATCTAAGCAATGTCCGGCACCCTAATACTGATAATCATCTACAATTATGCATGTGCAATGTGAATAAAAACTAAGAGTATTAAATTCTATCATGCAATGTTATTGTTGTCATTGCATGCTTGTTGTTGTTGTACATCATATATTATTTTATACACTGTTTATTTCATTGAGATTGTGAGCTATTGTAGTTGACTGTATTCTTTTGGGGTTTGATCTATTGTAGTTGTTTCTTTTTTCTTTAAATCATTTTTTACAATTACTTTTGATGCAATATTTATGTGAAGAACAAGAACAAAATGGTGAACGAGTGTATTTGACAAAGATAAACATGACACATTTTGTTGGGCTAATTGGGTTGGCCTGGTACCATTTTCATTATAAAAGAGATAACTACCTACAACTATATTTCATAATTCCTCTTTTGAAGTCATAGGTTAGTTTAACTATTGGACAATGAGCTGATAGGAGTTTCAAATAGATTTGAATAAAAACTAAGACTATTGAATTTTATCATGCAATGTTATTACTGTCATTGCATGCTTCCTGCTGTTGTACACCATATATTGTTTTATACACTATTTATTTCATTGAAACTATGAGCTATTGTAGTTGACTATATTCTTTTGGGGTCTGATCTATTGTAGTTGTTTCTTTTTTCTTTGAATCATTGTTTACAATTACTTTTGATGCAATATTTGTGTGAAGAACAAGAACAAAATGGTGAATGAGTGTATTTGACAAAGATAAACATGACACATTTTATTGGGCTGATTGGATTGGCCTGGTACCATTTACATGGCCTGACCATATATTAAATAGTGAGCTCATGAACAATGTCAGTATTAAATAGTAAGCTCATGAACAATGTATGATGCCCTAGCTTGTAGCCTGCGAGCCATCAAGACATTTCCTCATGAAATGATCATAAATGGGGAGTACCACATAGTGAATATCAACACCAAAACAAATAAAGAGAGATCAAACACTTCACACAATGCCTTGAAGGTAATAAAAACAATGCCCTAGCTCTCAAAGCTTGCAGGTCATCAAGCATTCCAAATGAAAAGATGTAAACAATGTCAATATTAAATAGTGAGCTCATGAATAATGTATCATGCCCTAGCTTGCAGCTCATGAGCCATCAAGACATTTCTTCATGAAATGATCATAAACAGGGAGTATGCACATAGTGAATATGAATAGCAAAATAAATAAAGAGAGATCAAACACTTCACACAATGCCTTGAAGGTAATAGCAACGATGCACTAGCTCTCAAAGCTCGCGGGTCATCGAGCATTCCAAATGTTAAGATGTAAATAATGCCACTATTAACAATGATAAGATGTAAACAATGCCACTGAAATTGATTTAATGAGAAGACAAAGCTCGAACGCCTACCTCAAGTGCCAGTGCCCTCTTCCCACACAGTATCGGCCTCTTCGCACATGCCAAACTCGAATGCCCTCTTTGCACCACTCAAAAGTACACTGTTGTCTTTGCGAAAGCTCTTCGAATTCAAAAATTACAAATGACACTTTCTTTTTTTTATTTTATTTATAACCAAATGGATGTCGCAATTACAAAGACATCGTCGCTATTACAACACTATCGGGGGCACTTGCATAAAAATTATGAAAAATAAACACAAATTGTAGTGGCGTCAAAATTTGACCCCAAATGTTGTAGTGACTTGTCATCCCATCGATGGATCCTCATGAAATTGAAGGGAATGCAATTTAGGAGCATGGTTTCAAGGATTAGAGAGACTAGAGGTGAGAAGAGAAGGTTTGAGCCTTCAACCAACTAGGCCTAGGTCAAACATCTCTATGTGGTTGGCCAGGAAAGAAGTGGAAAAGTGGAGACAGCCGGGTTATGGGACCAAGGGGACCCTGTAGAATTTTGAAAGTGGTCGAATAAGGTAAGTTAAGGATAGCCAAGAGGTTTGGGGGTCTTGATAACCCATTCTTTCCATTTGAAGTAGGGTTCCTAGTCTAATCTGGCCAATTAGGCCTGTGAACCCAGTAAGGGTTGGAGGGTGTTGGATCAAGATTAGTCTAAAGGCTTTTAGGATCTTTAAGGGGATCCAAAAGGGTTTTTGGATCTGTGATTAGTTTCCTAGGGTGTTCAGGAGTTTTGGGAACTAAAGACCAAAATCAGGGTTCAAAAGGCTACAAGGATTGTAGGCCTAGATTGAGAAATCAGTATTGTGGGTTTGTGGGATTCCTTTTGAGAGTGAATCCTTGCTTGATAAGGTCTCATATACTTGTCTCCATTCATTTTTGGAAGTGGAGTGATGATATAAGGTGAAGTGCTTTATAGGGCTCATCAAGTGTGTGTACCCGGGTGTGGGTAAAGGATCAAGAGTTGATCCTAGAATCCATTTGAGAGTGGATTAGGGTGTAGAATCTATTTGAAAGTTGTTCTCTCTCTCTCTCTCTCTCAGGTATAATATTGAACATAGATATAAATATTTAATAAGTTAATATTATACTATTATACAATAGAGAAATAAATAATAATAATATTTAATACATACTAATATGAAAATTTATATTATAATATTAATGCTATGCTATTATTATTTAATATATTTATATTAAATTTTCTTTTTGTAATATATAACTTAAAATTGAAAAAAATACTTAATTAATATTAACATAAAAATAATACAATTGAATATGAAACTTGAAATTGACAAGACTAGTCCAATTGAAATTTTGAATTAGGTGGGAGGTTTCAAATTTGCTTTGTGCAGTACCAAACGTGAATGGTTAACCCTTTAGGTGTGTTTAGCTGATTGTTTTTGATATCGGGACTTCGATCATGTAGCTGACGACTATTTTTTCACCCAAAATTGATGAAACAAAAAGGATTTCTTAAAGACATTATCAGTTTTCCATCAATATAATTGTTATTCAAATTTTGAGTTCAGTAAGTAATTATTACTTATTTTTCAATTGAGTTAGTTTTAAAGTCGTAATTGGTATACTGATGGAAAAAGAACTATAAATTTCAAACCGTTTAACCTTTTTGAAAAATGAAACATGTGTCACATTCTATGCTTCGGCGACTATAAGAAAAAATTAAGTTTTCAATTTTGTAAAGTTTAGAATTAGTTAAGGTGTCAGGCACGAGAGTTTTTTTATTTTGAAAAAATTGTAGCAGAAAATTCATAATTGATTATTTATTTGGCAAAAAATTACAAAAAAATATGTGTCACCTCCGGGCATGAGTCTACTACTTATATCTAGAATCTTGAAAAAATATATCATCATTTGATTGTGATTAAGGTGGTCAGACGTACACATACTTTTTATCTTTTCCCTAAAATTTTTGTACTACTGCATTGAAATCTAAAATTTTGAACAATTAGATGAATTTGTTTTTAGACAAGGGCTAGTAGTTTAGAAACTACATTCAATTTCCTACAGATTCTATTCTTACAACTTTTTCACATAAGGTTCATAAGATGTTCAACTTTTTACATCAAGTTGACGAACCCTGATTTTTTGATTTTTCATTACCACTTAAGGCCATAGTTTGGTATACCATGATCCTGCACATACCCATATGCTATTGTAATAATTTAAGGAAACCAATGAGTACATTAAAAAATATGTACCGTGGAAGTGTTAAGGCCAAATGATATGGCCGAAAGCATGGACCCCTCTACCTGTGCAATCTCCTCCTCTGTCATCAACTGAAGATAAATCTAACACATAAAAAAACATAAGTGAGAAATTATTATAAGAAAATTCTACTAAAAATATGAATGTTTAAAATTAAATACAATTTAAAAAGTGAATTGTTTACCCTTACCGTAACAGTAGGAGTCCATGGCTTTGTATGCTCCTGATGCACATCTTCATGAGGTGCTTCAATGCCTGTAGTGTGCTGAGTAGTATCGTCCACGTCAAAGACATAGTTACATGCATCACTATCATTCAAGGGACCTAAGCACATATTCTTGCACATAATGCAAGTGTGGGGCACACAAACATGTGAGCTCATGGACAATGTGGAAGGGCAAGAATCATCAAGACGAGGAGGCAACAATGTCATGCTCTGCATAACCAGCATATCACTCAAGGTGTGAATGGCGTGAATAGTCTGTGAGTCGGCCTCATCAATAATATTAGGATGTTGCATTGTAGGAGGTGGTGAAATCTCAGGAGGGGGGACATATGTGTGGGATTTCACTCGGTGTGCCCATGGCCTGTCCTAAGGAGCACCTAAGCCTACACCCTGGTTTGGTCTCATACTCCAATAATTGACCTTGTGACTGAGCACAAATTCAGCATATAATTTTTTAATGAAATAAAATGGGACATCCAAATAGCTGTGAGGTGGTCTATCAAAAACCATCCACCAACGGTCCCAAAAGTTGTCACATATTACACTATTTGTGGACCATTTAATTGAAAACTTGGGTTTTTTAGGGTCCACTTTTAGACCGGTTTTGGGATCCACAAAAAGATTATATATGTCATATTTTGTTATGTTTAGGTTCATGACTTGATCATAGTCAAACCCATCGTCAAACTGGGTGTGCATGGAATCACGCCAAAGAAGTGCAACATTATGTTGCTCTGTAAGTTTCTCCATGTTTTCAATAATTGAGTTCAATGTTGTAAATATGAGGTGCAATGTGGGGATATTGGCATATGTGGTTTGAAATCCTCTAAGCTGATTTAGATTGTCTCCTATTAGATCCTCTAAATGACGAGGGTTTGAGATCGGTTCATCTTCTGCAAGTGGGGGATTGTTGGGAGGTGGTTGTGGATTATTTGTGGGATCATTGGGAGAGTTTTCTAATTGATTTGGGTCCATGTTTGATTACAATTAGAACACAAATTGATAATTACAATCAATTTTTAAAAACAATAAAAAAAACTCATTTAAACCTTAATTTTTATATAAAAAACTACAAATTTCTATTAAAACACAATAAAAACAATAAAAAATTAAACATTGAACTTACCTTATGATATTAGCAAAATCGGATATATGATAGAATGGATATCTGAAAGCCCCAAGCCGCATTCAACATTTTCACAATGAAAATGTTGAACGTGGCCGGGCTATATAAATTTAAATTACTGGCAAAAATCAGATATCCGATTAGGCCTATGCTTTGGCCTTTGGCTTGGCTAGGTGTATTGACACCCAGGCCTACTAAAAAGTCAACAAATGAATTAGTGCACTTTTGGACGAGTGAAAAGTTTATTTTTTCACATCACCACTTTTTGGCATACCATGATCCTGCACATACCCCACAACAAGGTGCTTTTGTGTTCAGTCGAGATACAGTTGATGGGGCTTTGGTTGCTCATGAGGTTTTTCACTCATTCATACATAAAATATTTCATCTTTTATTGTTAAGTTTGATATGATGAAAGCTTATGACAAGGCAAATTGGGGCTTCCTCCTCAAAGTGTTAAGAAGTTTTAGCTTCTCATAGAAATTGTACAAATGGATTCAGGCATGCATTTCTAGTGCTTGTTTCTCTATCCTTATCAATGGAACACCATTAGGATTTTTTAAAGCCACACAAGGATTGAGACAAGGTGATCCTCTTTCTCCATTCCTTTTTACCATTATGGAAGAGACTTTTAGTAGGAGCATTCAACATAGTCATTAGATTGGCAGATAGAAAGGTATAGATATTCCAGATACACTCATTGATATTACTCATACTTTGTTTTCTAATGATACATTGCTTTATGGTAAAGCTACTATTCAAGAAGCACAACAATTTCAGGATAGAAAGTAAATGAGCATAAATCAATAGTATACATCTTTAACACATGATAAAATATCAAAAGGAGAACTCTTCAAATCCTTCAATTCCAAGAAAGTGAATTCCTTGGGACATATCTCAACATGCCACTCTTCATGGGACCAAATAAAGTTTATTTCTAGAACTCTATAATTGAAAGGTTCAAGGGAAGAACAAAAACATGGAAATCAATATGGCTTTCAATATCAGGTAGGATACTTCTTATTAAGACAGTTCTTGCTGCAATTCCAAATTATTTCATAGCTTCCCTAAAAGCTCCTATTTAAATTATAATTTTATTTTGAAGAGATCATGAGGTACTTTCTTTGGAAAGGCTACCTTAATAATGAGAAGAAAATTCATTTCATCTCATTAGATAATATGGCTATCAATAAGAATTATGGAGTTGGGTTGCATCATTTACATTATAGAAATCAGGGTTTTGTTGGAAATATTGTTTGGAAGATGAATATAAAATCCTCTGATTTACGATGCCAAATTATGCAAAGTAAGTATTTAGACCACACATGCATCTAGAATCTTTACCATAGAAAATCCACCACAAGGCTCTGAGATGTGGAATTTTATGATGTCTTCAAGAGAGTTAGTTACAAAGTTTATTTCCTAGCAAGTCAGCAATGGAGAGTGTGCTCACTTCTGGAATGATTCTTGGATTGGACATATACCTTTGAGGGAAAGTCAGATTCTGCAGAGTGCAATTCCTATTTTTTATAATACACAAGGAAGCAAACTTATTCACTATGTTGAAAGAATTGAAGACTTCACAGGGAAAGTTTTTTGGAAGGACCTAGTACTGCTGCAAATTCTTGATACTTAGAAGGAGAATTTCAAAAAAGCTTTATCCCTTCGTGCATTTTTCATAACTAACAAGCTAGATAATATTTTGGGCTCCCTCCCAATATGGGCACTATTCAGTAAAGCAAGGTTACAAGGCAATTCAAAGAAGAGACCATCTCCATATTTATCAGAGAGAATTCTCATTTTGTTGGAACAAATATAGTTATTCCAAAGGTTGGTAGTTTTGCAAGTGGCTTTCCCTTAAAAAAATAATTCTCACTTCAAAAAGATTGACAAGACTTAGCGTTGCCCAATAATTCAAATATGTTCTATGTGAGGGTGAAACCAAAACTAAAGATCACTTATTTATTCATTGTCCTTTTGCTATACAATGCTTGCATTTTGTTATGGATAAAATTCATTATTCAACCCCCCATTGAAAATACTCTTTGGGACTTGTTTCAAGCATGGTCGGTTTTGTATTCAACATCACTTTCTGCTTGCATACGGAAAGCAGTGCCATCTAACTTTGGGCATTATGGTGGGAGAGAAATAAAAGGATTTTTAGGCAAGTAGTTTCCACAATTCAGAGAATTGAAGAAGGACTTCAAAATTCAATAGAAGAAGTAGTTAATTCTTTTGTGCATAAATAGAAACATTCCATCTTTGTATTCACTTCTTGGGATTTAACATAGTTCTAAAAAATTGGCCTTCAATTATCTCACCTTTGAATGGAAGTTTGTATAAGCCTTCTACAAAAAAGGTGGATAGAAGTCAAATTAAGTGGCATCCCCCATCACAAGGTCTATTAAAGCTTAATTTTGATGGTGTTTCTAGGGGGAATCGAGGTGTTTCAGGGGCTAGTTTTTGCATGAGAAATTGTGAAGGATTATTGTTATTAGGGAAAACAATCTCACTTTCACAAGGTACTAATAATATTGCAGAAGCTACTGCGCTACTTTATGGTTTGCATTCAGTTATAAAGATGGGAATTCACAAACTCCAAGTTGAAGGGGATTCACTCATTCTAATTAATAATTGTAGAGATAGAATTGGCATATCCAATATATATTAAAGAAAGTTTGGATCATTCTAGACTCACAGGAAGAAGTGCATTTGATTCACACACATTGTGAAGGAAATAAAGTTGCAAACTATTTAGCCAATGTGGGTGGGGATGGAGTTGAAATAGACACGAGCAATCATCATTTTAACTAGCTTTTATTCCCTCAATTACAAAATCTTGTGTCTCAAGATGCATTAAGTGATAAAGATACAATGCGAATCTTACCAATAACATATTCATATTTAGTTAATTTTTTCTCATAAATAATTCATGTATATATTACATGATTCTCAACAATGACTATATGGCTTTATCACATTTTGTAAATGCTATCAATAATGTGGTTATTGTTACCATTACTTTACTCATCTTTGGGGACCTAATTACTAGATGAAGCCACATTACCCTAGTTTGTGTTATTAGGTGATCTTGCTTAAAATTTGTGTTCATTTCATTTGCAAGTACATGAAAGGGAAAGGAAATGAACTGCATCTAAGATTACATGTGCATATATCAATGATTAAGCATGATGTACAAGAGAGAAAGAACTGAAAAGAACATCTATCTGAGCTCACACATGTCGTGAGCATAGCCATTGCCAAGATTGCATAAATAAGTGCAAATAGACATATATAATGAGCATAGATATAGGGGTACCAGACATTGCCTGGTAATGAGTCTATCTCCACTACATTCCCAGTATGCTCCTATGGTCCTGAACCTACAAATAAGAGAAGAGAAGTGGGTTAGATCCAATGGATCTAAGCAACACCTGGTATCACAGTACATGCAGAAAAGAATACATGCACTCAGCTATACACCTTTGACACAGGCTGTGCTCAGGACATGCGCATAAAAAGCCTCTAGAAATAAAAGAGGTATCATTGTTTTCACTAATGTGTTTGTTCCATGTGTAGATGAATGACCTTGACCTGTGATGTAGTCGATGCCAGGAAAACCTCATTTCCTTGGCAGTGGCTGCATCACAAGCCAAGAACACCCATAATAAGTAGAGAAATAAAGTACACATGTCCGCAATGCAATTCCAGTTCACAGAAGTAAGTGCATGGGCATGTTCAAATCTGTATTGTGAATTAGATGAAAAGGGCCACAAGTGGTAAATAATGGCATGATGCCTCTTATGGATAGCATGACAGCACAGTGGCATAATGTCATATAGAGTAGTGAATAAAGAGGTACAGTATAACTCAGGCATTGTTCAAATCCGACATTGCCTTCAAAAATCAGCATGCCAATCATCCTAAGAGTCACCATTTTCTTTCCATGTATCAACAACTAGTAATGAAATACCCCCTCTAGTACATTGTGCATGATTAGAAAGCAGCACTTTGACAAATAATATTCAAGGATCATATGGAAGCAAATGTCAGTGCTCAATGACAAACTGGAGCAATCAAATAGGCTTCATCAAGAATACAGACGCTATGATAAAACTTCAAGCAACATGACATGGGAAATATATTGATGCCATAGCCATGGGTCTGCGGGTCACCAAATTCACAAGCAAGACACCGATATAACAAAAGACCATGGGTCACGGGCCCATTAGCACTAGCACATATGACAACGATACAAGCCGATTTTCTCATAAAGCAATAAAGGCACAATACGCAAAGATATAATCAAAGGCACTAGCGGGATACACAATGATTAATCAGTAACAAAGCAGTGAGCTCGGATGGACAATTAAGATTCCCTGGTTTCAAATACAGTCCACGGCATAAGGAAATGAATACAGTGGTCTGTGAGCTTATAGAGAATGAGACAAAGCTCCCAGGCTTGTTCATAAACCAAAGCAGCGACTATGGCAATACAAAAGAAAGCAGCAGGCTCCAAGCATGCTCGCGGGTCTCCATCAAACGCATGAAGATAGTAACCATGCGGAGGACATAACATGCAATGCCATACAACATCTTTTAACAATGAAACATTGCAATGAAAAATGGCCCGATTAAGAAAATGGTAAAGCCCAATAGAAGGCATCAATGTAGCGTTGAGAGATAACAATGAAGCCCGAGAACTAACAGCAAATCCAAGCAGTGGAATAGCACCAGCAAATAAATGAGGAATTAGCAGCAAGCCGCAATTTCACAGGCCATACAAAGGGGGATTAGAACAATGAAACATCATAACATGGTGTCATAGCTTTGAAAACAGCAGGCTTGACCCCAAGACACCAATAGAAAGTTCAACACACATTTCAATGGAAATTAGTGACCATAAACAGCGCGGGCAAAGTCAATACTAGTGATAATAGCAAGCAATGGATTCACCAAATGCTGTCCAGATGCTTGTTCATGAACTCCAAACCATGGACCGAGACAGTGAGCATCAATGACAGTAGGACATTCTTCAAAATCACACGCTATTGAACATACAGTTAGCAATGGCGCAATAACTTTCAACGGTCATGAAAACGTGCTAACATTCAGTTATAAACAATGGAGATGCCGCAAAGTAACAGGAACCGGTGGGCACCTTAATACAAGCAGTGGTGCCAGCATAATACAAGAAATGTGATAACGACATCAATAAGTAATGAAATGATTCAATAAATGTGCCAAGTATTAGCAATAATGATGCTTGCTCACGGCCCATTGAACCGACATCGAGCAATGAGTCACAAACATTGATGCCCTAGGGCCACACCCGAGATGAAATCAGTGAATACATTTCCATCAGTAGTGTGCCCTCATTCAGAGAAAGTAAACACAAATGCAGAGAAGGCATATAACATTCAGAACAGTGCCCTCGAATACATAAGGAAAGGAAATGAATACTCAGGAAGCCGAATACAAATACAATTAGAACATCAATCAAATAGCAATGCCCGTAAAGCAAGATGCCACTGTTTTGAAATCAAATGCAACAAAGATGAATCAAATTCAAATGGTGCCCTAAAAATATTACAACAGTGAACACATATGCCTGTGCCCTAGCCGACACTAAAAGGCTATGATGCCCTAGTTTTAAACAGAAGTAAATACAGATACATGGTGCCCTCGAAAGTGCAGAGGGTTACTATAACTTCTAAAAATGCCGTGGAATCAAATGCAGGGATATAAATACAAAGCATAGTGCTTTCAAAATTTGAAATCAAATGCAGAGTGATGTCAGTGCCGTTAAATGAAATGAGAGTAACAAAATGCTATGCCCTCATTTCTCGGAGGAAGAATGAGCAAAGATTGCAGAGAATGGAGTAAAAAATTGAGAACCTACCTCAAAGTAATGATGCCAGTAAAAGATCAAAGCATCGCTGTTTCTAAATCTGAGTTCAGAGAATCAATGCAGAGATTAGAAACTTTCTAGGTGCTAGAGGATGAAGCCCCTACCGTTAGAAACTTTCCAGGTGCTAGAGGATGAAGCCCCTACCGTCAGAAGACTTTCCTCGTCTTTGATGAGGGTTTTAGATAATTAATATATTCTCCCCTTTTCTAGGGTTGAGAATTTATTAATTTTCTTTTATGCTAAGTGTCATTTATGTTTAGGTGGATTTGTAAAAGATGGAAATATTTAAAATATGTTTTCCCCTATCTTGGATTGGGTTGAGAACTATTTTAATATATAATTAAATCTACGTTCCATTTTTGTGTCATAGGGGAGAATAAAATGTAAATGTGAAGCCATTATTTATCCTTCATTGTAAGGTATTGACAAGTGGATTTATAACCATTGTCAGATTACCATTTTTAGAGTATGACTTGAAGGGGACAGGGTTTTTTCTTTTACCACTTTTTTAGGCGTCCTACTTTTCTGCCACCCCTATAAACTTAGGAATTGGGCATCCGAGTTAAGGAGGCATTCATGGGCCTATTTGGAGAGTTTCATGTAGATTCCTATAGTTTCTTTTTATACCTCTCACTTATGTGATTGAGGTTAGTTCTTCTTTCCCTCTTTCTTGGAGGCGAATGTTTGTAGCTCTAGAGAAGCAAGCTATATTTTTGGCTTCCTTCAATTCAATTCATGGCAATTATCCTTCTTTTTCCTACAGCTTTGTGAGTTATTTTGGTGGATTTGATGTCATGTATTGTGATAAAATTAGTCTTTTACTTGATATTTTGTTCATTTTGATGTTCACAAGCACTGTTATTTCCTAAAGTCTCAATCTGTGTGCATTTGAATGTATTTGAGTTTGTGGAATTCATTTTCCCTTCTCGTTACAACCAGCACCTGGTTATTTCTAAGGGAAAAATCAGATTAGGGAGAGGTTGTGATGCTCAGGTTATGTTCTGAATCATATTGTGAGTTGTTTTCAGTTTGTGGATCTATCAAAGTTCGGTGAATCACCTAGTTTTTTAATTTTAGTTTCATGCACTCTCTCTCCCTTTTCCTTCAAAGTTCAGTTCAGTTTCAGGTTATTCAAGGGGAAGCCGGCCCCTAATCCGGAGGTCTACTCTCTAATAGGTTACCCACAACCTGAGAGTAGTCCCATGTTTCACAGGATTGCTAGGTCCTACACTTAGCCATACTCGGGTGCAATCCCTAGTGACAACAGTTATCTTTAGATTATTCCAAATACTTGGAATTTGTTGATGCTATGCAAGGAAGCTAAATGGATGATGGGTTGAGTGCAGATAGTTGGTAAAAGTTTGAAGACAATTTGAAGATATATGTATAGCCATTTGATGTTATGTCTAGATTATATGGTGGCATTATGTTATAAGTTTGTCTCTACTAGATAGAGAATATAAAATTGACAACCGTCGCTAAACATTTAATCTTTTCTTCTAAATGGCTTTTGTATCAGATTTGGAAAATCCTTTCAAATGATAAATTATTCTTGTTGCCAAGTGCCACTTTCTATAGTGATAATATCTCCTTTGTGACATCATAAATTTTACTTCAAATGTGCATGCTCAAATGACAAATGATATGACTATTTCAGCTTTCTTTAGGGCCCGTTTGGTGCATGGAATACCAAATGCCAAATATAGTCAATTCTGGAAGATGCTGAATTCTAGAAGATACAAATTCTGAAAATGATTTCCAGAATATGCGATGACCTGTTTGGTTCACCCAGAAGATGACTAAGAAGATGCATAAGGAATTTTAATTCTGTATTTTAATTTCTTTAAATTTGTGTGTATACATCTGTATATATACACACATACATGTGTGTATATATACATATATGCACACATGTGTATATATACACATACACACGTGTGTATATGTGTATACATGTGTGTATATGCACACATATATACACATGCACACATGTGTATACACACACACGTGTGTGTGTATACACATACACACATACACACACATGTATTTATATATACACACATGTGTATACACACACGTGCATTTATATATACACACATATACATATATATACACAAATATACATGTGTGTATATATATACACATATACACACATACATGTGTGTGTATATACACACATACACATATATACACATACATATGTGTATATACACATGTATATATACACAAATACACACATTTGTGTATATATACACACATATACACACCTTTGTGTGTATATACACATATGTATATATGCACATATGTATATACACACATGTATAATAATACATCCTTATATATATACACAAATACATACATGTGTGTATATACATATACACATATTTGTGTATATATACACATGTGTGTGTATATACACACACACACACATGTGTGTGTGTATATATATATATATATCCTAATAGCAATATAATATACATTCTTATAGTCACGGATCCCACAAAATATTAAATTTGGTTTTATAAAAATTGGAATTAGAAATTGGAATTTCCAATTCCACCTATTTGAGTGGAAGATGAAATTCCCATTTTGGGGGCAAAATTGGAATTTTGAAATTCCAATTCCAATTTTTTGGATGGACACAAACATGGAATTACATTTTCCGAAAATCTAATTCTGGAATTAGAGCTCATATTCCATGCACCAAATGGGCCCTTATAGAACTGACTCTTATACAAGGATTACACTCGTGAAACAAGTGAATTACATCAAATCAAATCCTCTATTAGATTTATTCTAACTTTTTGAACTATTAATTTGCAAGTTACGCATTCTAGGAGTAGGCGACTATATTTATCTTCTTCCAACCGCTTTCTCTATTTTACAAGATTTCATTTGCATGGTTCTCCATGAACATTAACCAGATACAGGTAAGCTCAAATCCAAGAGAATGTTCTGATGATTGCATACGTGTTATCCGCAAGAGTTATCATAGGGAGTATCTGTCACCCAACCTAAGAATCAGAATATCGATTGTGGAGGGAGAGGCTCCTGTGTCAAGACACATTTCAAATCAAATTTTGGGCCACTTCATCATTGACATGCCTCAACATCTCAAAGCTATCTAGTCAATTATTGGAGAGGAAATAGTTTTCTCCCCTTCAAGAAAAACTATTGTTCCATCACATCTTCTCTGTGTATTCCTTTCAAATTCAATGGATTTTCTCCAACCATTTGAGTTGCTTGAAATTATAGCTACAAAGGTTGTTCGTCCCCAATTTCTACTTGATGATACATTTTCAAAATCTGTGTAATTTTATGACTTCTAGGAAGGCCATGCATATGTGGGAGGAATCTTTCCTAGACACTTGATGCTCAATGGACAAGCTTTCCTACATGTGTATGACACTATTAAAAAAACATTGTTAGAGCTATAGGCATCTTAGGAAAGCATTACACACACATGGAAGGTATCTTGGAGATGATATGGTAGGGATAATTAGGCTGAAAGTCAATTCTCTCCTTCTGCTGCTAGAATAGGACAATGCTACTCAATCATGTGGGGATATGCAGGGACTTGGTTATATTCAAAGAATCATTTTCTTTCATGTAAAAATGTATATAGTGAGCCCTCTATAAATTGTTGGCTCATTCATTTTGGTTTGGGATTTTTCATGATTTTGATATGTGTTGTCTAGGGGTTGATTGAAAATCAGATTGCAAAAAGTCACTTTAGTATATACTTATTGTAATACTTCATATTATTAATATATTATGGCTTTTTGGGCTTAAAAAAATGAGTGTAGAGATTTAACTTTGGATATAGTATTGAATTTTATGCACATTCTTTCTATATAACCAATAGATGTACAATTTCCTCTTGTAATAGATGGAACAAAAATAAACTTCACATTATTGGTGTCCATGACGTGCCTTCTTAATTATCAAACTTGGAAACTACACATAATGACATTTCAACCAATCTATTACATTTTATTACATTTAAAATAGAATAAATTCTTTGTAGTACAAAGTTTCAATTAACTAAGCCAACATCTAGCCATAACTTACACATCAACACAATGCATTAGGAACCACATGATACTACCTAATTGTTTAGATGATTGTCATCATCCTCGTGTGATTTTGTATGTCTAGAATGTGTAGGTGTACGCTATGTGTAATTAGTATAGTTAATGAATTTAACATGTTTTCTTATCATGGAGCATGAACATATTATTTGTTGCATAAAAATGCACCAAAGCATCAATCACTTCACATTCCTCAACACTAATAGAGATGTTTGTTCACCCCATGAGATCTTGTTAATTGTCAACTGTTATTGATGAATTTTGAATTTTAGTTAACATGTGTCTAAGTCTGACTTATTTTGGTCCATGTCCTTATGGAAGACAAATAAAGGCCTACATGTGCATGACTAAGGACTAAGAGCCATTTGAAGACTAATAGTTTCTTTTTGATAAAAAATGGAGTAGGGACTTCATTTTAATGTTTATTAAACTATAACTATTAAATTAATAAGTATACATAGATATAATTGATATGACTTAACAAATATAGTTAGATAATTTTATTGGACTAGTGATTTTGTGTAATATTATTTTTATTTTAAGTTAAATTTATACTATATATTGTGAATTAAGCTGAGACGCTTCTTAGTAGCAAACTTCAATGTAAACAATTAGACTTTTTGAATAAATTTGATGCCTGTCAACTGAAGTGGCAACAATAATTAACAGATTGACAAGGTGAAAGAGTTGACTGGATAGTAGAAGAGGAATTTACTTGTAGTTACAAAATAAAATTAATTTGAACATGAAAAAAAATATACCATTTAATATGGGTTAATCCATTTACTAGAAAAGAATCGTACAATTTTTAAAGAATATGATGAGATCTATTGAAAATCAATTATAGAAGCATTACAGACACATGGATATGTAAGTGGATTATGTATGTGTTTCATCTGTCGTTCCATTTACGCTATAACTTTTCCACTCATAGTTGCTTTAAACGAGAGGAATCTTGTCCCATTCCTCCACTAATAGTCAGAAAAGAATAGTCATTCTAATTGTTTTTTTCTTTTCCATTGTTTTATGCATGACTGGGCAGATTGATTTCAAGCCATTAAAGGAGAAGGGCATCAGTGCAATATCCTATTGTATATGACCACGGCTTCGAAAATTAGAGGCACAAATTCTCTGCTAAACTTTCTGCTCATGTTTCATCCTCAGAGTGCAATCACCTACACCCCAAAAAGAGAGCATCAAATGAATCAGGTCTCTTATCAAATATCATTATTAGTATGCTCTACCTAACATGAGTATGTGGAGTCAAAAGGTTTTTATATCAAACCAATTTGGAGAAAAGGGGCTGAAAAGGGGCTGAAAAACTTCAATCAAATGCAGATGATGGTGCCAAATGTTCTTAGGTTCAATTAATCTTCCCATTGGTATGGAACATATTTTTGGTGTCATAGACATCTTTGGATCTATTATAGTTGAAAATGCAGATTTATGCATGCAGAATGTGGGACCATTGACAAAGAATCCTAATTGTTAGATAGAATTCCTAAAGAGACGTCACCTCATGGAGTTTGATGATTGCAAGATAATGCACCAAAGAAGATTTGGTGAATCTAAGAAAATTGTAAATGGTGGATCAGTTTTCTGTCAAACTTTTTATTGGAAATGCATGCAGAATTTGGCATTGTAAACAATGCGCCAAAGAAGATTTGGTGAATCTAAGAAAATTGTAAATGGTGGATCAGTTTTCTGTCAAACTTTTTATTGGAAATGCATGCAGAATTTGGCATTGTAAACAATGCGCCTGAGTTCTTTGACAAAATGCCTCAAACTCACACTGTTTCATGGAATGTAATGATTGTGAGATCTGCAAAATGGATGTGTTAAAAAGGCTTTAGAAACATTCGAAGTGAACACAGTGTGCAGAAGAAAGGTTCGGCGTCCTCAATACCACACCAAATAAGGAGAGCTCCGCCTAAAGTATGTGCATTCATCAAAAGCATTACAAGGCGCGTGAACTGTTTGACAAAATGATTCTATTTGTAGATGCAAAGCTGAAGTTCACTACCTTTGTCAACGTCCTTCTGATTCGTGCCAAAGTGGAATCTTCGAACAAGTTATAAACGTCCATCGAAGCCCGATAGATGAAAATTTTGTTTTTGTTGTTAGATATCGTGCTTGGAAACACCTCGTAGAGATGCATGTGAGATGTGGAACAAAACTCATCAATTATTTTGAACAATTCTTCAAGAAAATATCTGTTGATGTACGTTGTGTTTGCAGATGTGGGTTTCAACCTGGCATTGTAATCTTCCCTGTTTTTTTTTTCCTTCCCACCTACTCGGGCTCTTTCTTTTTGCCTTATCGCATGATTGCAAGGCAGTATTGCTGGTCTTGCGATCATGCGACCAGCCTTCTCTGCCCTAACGTTGTCCTTCCCCACCTTCCGCAGGCCTTCTCAATGTCTTGTCGCATGATCGCAAGGCTTCTTTCTCCTCTTTTGCGATCATGTGACCTCAATAAATGCCCAACATTTTTTGTTTACCGTCCGCGCATATTCACTGGCTTGTTTTTTGTGTGGAGCCCTCTCCTTTCACCTTTTCACATGATCGCATAACTCTTATTTGGTTTATGCGATCATGCGACAACCTTAAAACTTTTGGCTTTCGTTTCCAACAGTGCGTGGGTCCCCTCTAATGCTCTTGTCGCATGATCGCATGAGCATTATTTTATTCATGCGATCATGTGACCACTCTCATGCGACAGCCATTTTTCTTCCGCCAACGACCATATTAAATGTTATGTATTTTATTTGTTTTTCTCTGACTTTTTGTATCAATCGGACATTCTCCAGGCAATTCCAGAAGTTTCATGTGCAGAAAATAATGTAAGAAAAGGGAATGTTTTCTCAATAATGTATGCAAAAAATATAGATGTATTTGTGAGCATTCTAGCAGCTCTGTGTAATTAGAAAACTTGGCATTAATATATAAAAGTTTTATTTTAAATCTCTGAGTATCGTTCAGTGCTTTGTTTCTACTCTGTTTTTATCTCCAACATTTTATGTGTTGAGTCTTCCTCCATCAAATTGGTATCAGAGCAGGAGATTGAAGCAGGTTATTGAAGAGAAGATTTCTGCTAGAGATTGAAGAGCTCAAAAAGGATCTATGTATTGTTCCCTGGATGAATTTCATTCTGGGTAAATAGCAAATCAAAAAAAAGGGGGTTTTATAAAAAAGGAGAAAGTGTTACTGGTAAACCATGGCAAGAACTAGTGGGAATATTTCTCAGCTTCAGATTCTAATTTTTAATGGCAAAAATTATGACTATTGGAGCATAAAAATGAATACTCTTTTTCGTTCACAAGATGTTTGGGATTTAGTGGAAAATGGATTTCCTGAACCACCAGATCAGCAGGCATATCAGGCCCTTTCACAAGCAGATAAGGATTTATTGAAGGAAAATAAGAAGGATGCAAAGGCACTATTTTTCATTCAACAAGCAATGGAAGAATCAATCTTTCCAAAGGTTGCAGCTGCCACAAGATCAAAACAAGCATGAGACAGTTTGCAAATAGCATACCAAGGCACAGGCAAGGTAATAATGGAAAAATTGCAGATACTTAGAAGGGATTTTGAAAATTTACAAATGAAAGACTCACATTCAATAGATGCATTTTTCACTTATGCAATGTCAATAGTAAATCAGTTAAGGACCTATGGAGACACTATTGAAGATCAAAAGATTGTTAAAAAGATACTTAGAAGTCTACCTGCTAAATTTGATGTTGTAGTAATAGCTATTCAAGAGGCCAAAGATCTTTCTATATTACTAGTAGATGAATTAATGGGATCACTTTTAGTGCATGAGCAAAGACTGAACCGAACAGGGTCATCATCATTTGAGAATGCATTCAAGACTCAGCTCTCATTTGGAAAGTCAAGAGGGAGATCAAATAACAGCAGAGGCAGAGGACGTTTCTCATCAAGAGGAGGAAGAGAAAACACACAATTTGAAAGTAGAAGACCACCATCAAGCCCACATGCCCATTCTACATCAACAAGAGGAAGGGGGAGCAGTCACTCTCAAAGCCATCATCAAGGAGAAAGGTATGATAAATCCAACATCCAATGTCATTACTGTAGCAAATTTGAGCATTATGCATCAGAATGTAAGAAAAAGAAATATGATTTGAATAAGAAAAAGGCACATTTTACAAATAAAAATCAATCAAACACTAGTGAACACAATATTCATAGCATGCAATGTAGCACAAGAAAGTTCTAAAGAACTGTGGTTCTTAGATAGTGGATGCAGTAACCATATGAGTTATAAGAAGGAAATGTTTTCAACAATGGATGATTCAGTAAAATCAGAAGTTAAATTGGGAAATGATCAAAGAGTTTCAGTTATGGGCAAAGGATCAATTAACATAAAAACAAAACAAGACAAAGATAAACAAATTTCAAATGTTTACTATGTTCCCAGATTACAACACAACCTTATAAGTATTGGGCAATTGGTACAAAAGGGTTATAGAGTACACTTTGAGAATGGTGAATGTGTGATCCTAGATAAGAAACTAAGCAATAAGCTGATTGCAAGAGTTGAAATGACTAAGAATAGGATGTTCGCACTAAGAATTCAAAGTGGATTAATGATTGAGCCACAAAGTTTACAAAAGGTTGCTGGAACAGATTTTAAAGCCTCATACAAAAATGAATCTTGGTTATGGCATTTAAGGCTTGGGCATTTAAATTTCAAAGGATTACAACTGTTATACAAAAAGAAAATGGTTTATGGGTTGCCACAAATAGAGCCACTTAAAACCACATGTGAGAGTTGTATATTGGCAAAACAACATAGAAAATCATTTCCAGTTGGGGAATCATATAAAGCAAAACAACTATTAGAAATAGTACATTCAGACATTTGTGGACCTATGCAAACACCTTCCATAAGTGGAAAACTTTATTTCATAACGTTCATTGATGATTTTAGCAGAAAAGCATGGGTTTATTTCTTGAAGTATAAATCTGATACGTTTTCTGTTTTCAAAGAGTTCAAGACAAAAGTTGAAAAAGAAAGTGGATATCCTATCAAGACATCGAGAACCGATCAAGGTGGAGAGTATCTCTCAACTAAATTTCAAAATTTTTGCAAAGTAAATGACATAAATAAACAATTTACAGCAAGGTACACACCTCAACAAAATGGAGTAGCAGAGAGAAAGAATAGAACACTCATGGAAATGGCACGTAGCATGATAAAGGCAAAACATCTACTAAATGAATATTGGGCTGAAGCAGTTGCATGTTCAGTGTATATTTTGAATAGGTGTCCAACAAAAGCAGTGATAAATAAAACACTAGAAGAGGCTTGGAGCAAAAGGAAACATAACATATCACATTTAAGAGTTTTTGGATGTGTGGCATATTCATTGATACCTCAAGAGTTGAGAAGAAAATTAGATGACAAAGGAGAGAAATGTATATTTGTGGGATATAGTGAACACTCAAAGACATATAAGTTGTACAATCCTATTACTAAGAAGCTGATAATAAGCCGTGATGTTGAATTTGTTGAAGAAGAGGTATGGGATGGCAGCATAGACAAAATAAATTCAACCACTCCTAATGTTCTACAAGAGAATGAAGAGGATGAAATTCAGGTTGCAAATCCTCCTACACAAGCAAATGCACCTAGAACACCTACAAGAGCTCCTAGCACTCCAAATCCCACTACAAAAAATAATAACAACAACGAATCTTCTGATCCTACACTTGCATCTTTAAGATCCAGGTCCATAAACACATCAAAGAAGACAAGAAGCCTTAGAGAGATTTATGATGAAACTCAAGAAGATGAAAATGCTGATTTTTGTTGTGATTTTGCATTGTTAACACAAGCTGATCCAATTTATTTTGAAAAAGCCATAAAAGAAGACAAATGGATTACAGCCATGGATGAAGAAATTCAGTCAATAGAAAAGAATGAAACTTGGGATCTAGTAGAACTTCCCAAAGGCAAGGATGTGATTGGAGTAAAATAGATTTATAAGACAAAGTATGATGTTGATGGAAAAGTTGCAAAGCACAAGGCAAGATTAGTGGCAAAAGGTTTTACACAAAAGCCAGGTATAGATTTTAATGAAACATTTGCACCTGTAGCAAGAATGGATACAATAAGAATGGTCCTATCTATTGCAGCTCAAAACAAATGGAAAGTTTATCAAATGGATGTCAAATCAACATTCTTAAATGGTATTTTGGAAGAAGAAGTGTATGTAAGTCAGCCACCTGGTTATGAAGTTTTGGGAGAAGAACATAAAGTATGCAGATTGAAAAAGGCATTGTATGGTTTGAAACAAGCTCCTAGAGCTTGGTATAGCAGGATAGATTCTTATTTTGTAAATAATAGTTTTAGTAAATGCGGGAATGAACCTACTTTGTATATCAAAGTGAATGATGAAGGAGAAATTTTGATAGTCTGTTTATATGTAGATGATTTGATATTCACAGGAGATATGGAAACTAACACATTCAAGACAGCCATGAAAAAAGAATTTGATATGATTGATTTGGGCCTCATGAGATACTTTCTTGGTATGGAGGTAAATCAAAATGATCAAGATATTTTTATATGTCAAAGCAAGTATGCTAGTGAATTGTTGAAAAGATTTAAGGTGACAAAAGTGAATCCAGCCCCTACACCGGTTGCATTGGGTTTGAAGCTTAGTAAGGATGATCAAGGTTTATGTGTAGATCCAACTTTATTCAAAAGATTAGTGGGCAACCTCATGTATTTAACCGCCACAAGACCAGATATTATGTTTGGTGTTAGTCTTATTTCCAGATTCATGGAGAAACTGAAAGAGTCACATTTGAAAGCTGAAAAAAGAATTTTGAGATACATAGCTGGAACAAAGAATTTTGGAATTTTGTATACTTTTTCAGATGATTACAAACTAATTGGATATACAGATAGTGATTGGGGAGGTAGCATAGATGATAGAAAAAGCACTTCCAAATACATTTTTCATCTAGGTTCTGGTGCTATCTCTTGGGCATCAAAGAAACAATCAATTGTCACTCTCTCATCAGCTAAAGTAGAGTATGTAGCAGCAACATCAGCATCTTGTCAAGTAGTTTGGTTGAGGAGAGTACTTTCAGATTTGGGGCATCATCAAAAAGAAGCTATGAAAATTTACTATGATAACAATTCAGCAATTGCCTTATCCAAAAATTATGTATTCCATAAACGAAGCAAACATATTGATACCAGATATCACTTCATCAGAGAATTGGTAAACAATGGTGACATTCATCTTCAGTTTTGCAGGTCCAATGAACAACTGGCTGACATCTTCACAAAACCATTGGCAAAGAATATTTTTGAACATCTACGAGAAGAAATCGGCATTGCGGACATACGTAATAGTGAAGATTAAGGGGGAGTGTTGATGTACGCTATGTTTGCAGATGTGGGTTCCAGCCTGGCATTGTAATCTTCCTTATTTTTTTTTCCTTCCCACCTACCTGAGCTCTTTCTTTTTGCCTTGTCGCATGATCGCGAGGCAGTATTGCTGGTCTTGCGATCATGTGACTAGCCTTCTCTTCCCTGAGGTTGTCCTTCCCCACCTTCCGTAGGCCTTCTCAATGCCTTGTCACATGATCACAAGGCTTCTCTCTCCTCTCTTGCGATCATGTGACCTCAATAAATGCCCAGCATTTTTTGTTTACTGTCCGCGCATATTCACAGGCTTTTTTTTTATGTGGGGCCCTCTCCTTTCACCTTTTCGCATGATCACATAACTCTTATTTGGTTTATGCGATCATGCGACAACCTTAAAACTTTTAGCTTTCATTTCCAACAGCACGTGGGTCCCCTCTAATGCTCTTGTCGCATGATCGCATGAGCATTATTTTATTCATGCGATGATGTGACCACTCTCATGCGACAACCATTTTTCTTCTGTCAACCACCATATTAAATGCTATGTATTTTATTTGTTTTTCTCTGACTTTTTGTATCAATCGGACATTCTCCAGACAATTCCAGAAGTTTCATGTGCAGAAAATAATGTAAGAAAAGGGAATGTTTTCTCAGTGATGTATGCAGAAAATATAGATGTATTTGTGAGCATTCTGGTAGCTCTGTGTAATCAGAAAACTTGGCATTAATATATAAAAGTTTTATTTTAAATCCCTGAGTGTCGTTCAATGCTCTGTTTCTACTCTGTTTTTATCTCCAGCATTTTATATGTTGAGTCTTCCTCCATCAATATCATCGCATGGAACACAATGATTACAAGATTGACAACAAAATACAATTGTTAAAAAGGCTTAGAAACTTTCAAGCTAATACAATCAACAGATCTATCCACATTTTCCATTGTCCACCTTGCTTTGCCAAAATGGGGGTGTTTAAGAAATGTATGAAGCCTAATTTTGTAGCATACACCAATATTTCTGTACTTTGCTAATATACAAGCTTTAGACCAGGCTACAATGCCAATTGAGGCTCTTGGTAGGATGCCAAATGGGACCGGCCTGTTCAACTGGTCCAAACTTTATCATTGTCTGACACATTTAATTTATAGTGTGCTTAATGAGTCCAATGTACATGTAATTTTAACAATTGTTGAAGAATCTAGGGACATTGAATGGAAATCTGAGGAGCCTTCGATTGACAGATTGCAAACTGAGGGCATTGTCATAGAAGCATTTCCCCTACATGATGCGATGCAATTTATTCGTACTTTGGAGCTAAGGTAGCTACGCATTTTTTTCTTTCTTAGGCATGCACACCAAATGGCTACTACTTCCATCCGTGTTGACAAAATTTTTCTATCCTGTAAAATTTGGGTTTTGGAGGGTTGTTGTACTCTTCATCTTTTCTATGATAGTTGTATCATTGAGTGTTTTAAAGATTTCCTTGAGAACAACCACTAAGAATCTTCAAGAATGTTTTGATTGCTATATTGCATACAAATTCAGCCCAACTCATTAGTCGATAGGCTTTCTCCCGAGGAGATGCCCATCGGATTTTTTAGACTTCCCGGTAGTCTTATGCCGGGGAACAAACGACCGGTGCCGGGAAAGATAAATTCTCCTTTGTTTCTTATGATCACTTATATTTTGCCAGGTTAATGTTGCAGGTTAACATGGTGACTCTAGAGAAATAGATGGAACATTACAAGGCAGCTCAGGTTGGGTTTGTGAATCGCAAAAAATCAAATGTGTGGTGGTTGGGAAATTGCATATTCCTTATGGGAAATGTTAGTATAAAATATTTTGGCGGTGTTTGATTGGGGTTCCAGATAATTGATAGATACATCGCATTACCAATGCAAGAGTACGCACAAATATTGAGATTGTCAGAGGCTTCTGTGAACGTTACGAACCAAGGAAGGTGCAGACACCTATACAAGTTTGAGCAATTCTCATTACCATTTTAACTGTGTTGTCTACTTGAGGACTTGCTACATGTCACGCATGTTCAAGAGCTGTCACCCAGCTTGCAAAGCCACGTCTCAATGCTCTGTCGGTCGTAGGTGAAACCCACACAGATGATAACAAAGTCTTTCATCAGTTACACCATTCTTGGGAACAAGAAATACAAAGGAATTCCCTCCTGTGCAACTCCCATCTATTTTGGCAACAATATACTTGAGCTATTGGTAGTATATTGACCTGTGGCAATAATGCCATATTATTATAGAGAATACAGATTCTCTAATAGATTGATTTTCTAAAATACAAGCATTGGGAATAGACAGATCGAGTGAAGAGTTGGTTAGAGTTTGTGGTGATGAAGCTCACATGGAGGTTTCTGTAGACAAGCCTCTTGGCACACTCCACACATAGAGTGATGGCCTAGCTCATTTGGGACCTGTGCTGCTATTCTCAAACATTATGTCCTTTGCCACAAATCCATCCACATTCATGGCTGTAGTATTCGAGAATCAGGACAAATTTGCTCAGATAACTTGGCTTTTGCAGAGAAAAGAGTCAGGCAGATAGATAGTTGCATGTAAAGTGGATTTCAATGTTTTCGACTATACACCAAGATTTGATTTTTAAAATCTTGTAAATTTGTTTTGTTGTTTGGTAACTCGGTTATAAAGTGTTTAGTTTTCTAGGAATATGTTGTAGGCTTTAAATAGATTGATCTATATCACTCTAGCTGGCTTCTGTATAGGGAATCGAGATTTTAGATGAGTTTTTTTGCAAAGAGGACTAAAATAATTGTGCAAAAATGGGTCATTGTTGCACACTAAAAGAAAATAGGATGGTTCAATGTCATTGGGAGTTAGATGTAGATTGTTTTTGGTTTAAATTATGTAATTTCTTCAATTGAGATTTAGGATCAGTCTCTTGTAAATGGATATTTTTCATTACGGAGTATTGTGCAGTCTAGAGGATATCTCTAATTCGTAATCAATTTGAAAACAACTTGGGCAAGGATATCTCTGATTTGTAATCAATTTGAAAACAATTTGAGCAGTCTGAGGATGTCCATAGCTTTAATTCTCCTCCCGATGTTTTGAACTTTGTTATTATCTTTTTATGGAGAAAGAGAGAGAGATAGAGAAACATGTGAATAGAAAGAGAAATAGATAGGGTGGATAGGATGGAGAAATGGGGGAGAGAAAGGAATTGTTTGTCTATATTTCTTGATTATTAAATGAAACATTCCAAAGCCATGGCCAACAGATTTTGGCTGATCAGAACAAGTTTCATTTCTTTTGGTTGATCAGAACAAGTTTCGTTTCTTTTGGCTGATCAGAACAAGTTTCATTTTTTTCCTTACCAGCTCGTCATTCCAAATTGGTCCAAGATGTGCAAATAATGATTTGCAGAGGTTGGGGAAAATAGAATGTCAAGGTATGATTTTTAGGGTTTTAATTTTAAGCTATGATTTTTAGGTTTTTTTTTTTATGGTATGATTTTGCTGCAATTTATACGGTTTGTTATAGAGTCAATTGTAATGAGGAGATGCAAGTTTACAGTGTAGAGAAATGGTGGACAAAGAAGACTATGGCGCTTGTGATGGGGCAAATAAAGGCATAGGGCTTGAGGTTGCTGGACAGATTTGTCATTTATGTAGCTAGAATAAATATTGATTTTAGGATTGAGATATCAATAATTTTAATTAAAAATTTGTCATTTAAAATATATTTAAAATAATAATTTATTAAAAATATAGCTAGAATTAATATTGATTTTAGTATTTAATAAGATTTTTCACATTATTTGCCATAATTTCTCCTATTTTTATCCATGAAAGCATTTATAAAAAAATTACAATAGACCAAAAAAAAAGTGTGAGAATATTTTATTAAATATATGATAAATCAATTTTTTTAAAAAATTGCATAATTAAATTTGTAAGTTATTTTTTTTATTAACATATTTATAAATTTCAACAATATTATTGAAAATAGTTATATAAATATAGTGCCAATAAAATTATATGAAGCTAGGCTATCTTAAATAGCTAAAAATAAAGAAAGATTATTTTTTATTATTTTTGTATAAATTATTATTTATTATTTAATCATACAATTGTTTAACAATTCTGTTTGAAAAAAATATTATCTTTTATTATTTTTCCAGATGGGACTTGTGCATTTACACAAATGGAAAATGTTTCATAAAAATTATTTATTTTTAAATCATAATATATTCAATTAATAAGACAATGTAAGTGATTCTTGATATTGTCACGGGCAACAGCCCTCCAATCCATATCTATGGTTGTGACTTTTACATGGTGGGATCGTGATTTGACAATTATAATGCTGCTATCTTCACAATGGTAGGACGTTCTTTGCTCCCTTGATTCATTTCCCACATGCGTACCAATAAATTAACCAATATGGTTTTATGCCTGCTTTTGTGTAAAGGGAAAAGGTGATGGTAGACACTTTCAGGTCAATAAGAACATACTCAACCCTCTGCTTATAGGCATTCTCAAAGAAGATGAAATTTTCATTTAGCTATCCAAATTAATTTCTAAAAACTCCATTAATGAATATTGGTATTATATAAAGCTAGAAATCAACTTTAATTTAGAGAGAGAGAAAATAAATAAAGAGAGGTGGAGGGATAGGTCAAGATAGATGGTATGGTATTGTATAAAGCTAGAAATCAACTTTAATTTAGAGAGAGGGAAATAAAGAGAGGTGGAGGGATAGGTCAAGATAGATGGTATGGTATTGTATAAAGTTAGAAATCAACTTTAATTTAGAGTGAGGGAAAATAAATAAAGAGAGGTGGAGGGATAAGTCAAGATGGAGAGGAGGAGATAAGATGATGTGGTAGAGCTAATTTTAAATTATCAATTTCAAAATGCTAGGTCATCCATTTCATATAGAAAATGACAATTAGAGGGATAAAAAATATAAGGAGAGAAAGGAGGAGATGGGGGACAATGAGTAAAATGAATAATAGAAAGTGAAAAGAGAGATAGAGAGGGGAAATGATTGATACACATGAAAATGGGGATGGAGACATAGGGAGAGAGTGTGTGGCTAGGTGGATCATAATCAAATATCAAAGTGCGGGATAGTTATGAAGGAAGATAAATATGAAGAGGAGAAGGTGGAGATGAAGAGATAGAATGATAAAGATAGATAGATAGATAGCTATTGGAAGGGAGAAATGAGTGTCTATGTGTGTGAGTAAAACATACTCTTAGTGATAAATTCAATACAACAACATTGTTTAATATATATAAAACTATATGCGTAACTCTTGCAGCCTTCAAAGGTGCAAGTGCTAGTGATAATAGCTTCTGTCATTTTGGGTACATGATCTCATCCAAAGAAAAGAAACAATGATCTTATGATAGCAATGGACGTTCTTTATTTAAAAATGCATTGAAATGTTTCCAAACGCTTCTAATGAGATATGGAAGGATGACCTTGACTTTATTTAAGGGAAATAATATCTAATATAAGTGTTTCAAAGGAAGGAATGCTCAGAAAATGCAGAAAATGCAGATGGGGTGTATCCTTCATGCCAAATCATTGTTAAGAATGTGATTTATGGATTTGGAAAAGCCTATATGCCCGTATCAATGAGATCAATTATTTGAAGGTTTTCTTAAGGTTTATAGGTTATGGGTTATCTTTTATCAAAGTGACTTTTTTGTTTCATATTTGTAATCAAGTTAGAAAGCAAGCTTTGTTTACACAAAAGTCGATAAATTTATTATTAAAATAGAGCTTATTTTATCTTCTCAAATATACAAAGGTAGTTATCTAGGTAGTTACAAAGTTGTTACTAGGTAGTTTTCTTGTGAAGCCTATGAATACAAGGTCGCTTGTAATGTAAAAAGGAGGGGGTAAACAGGAGGGGGACTCTCACAGAGGGAAAACTCTGGAGAAATTTTTTGAGATGTTTTGGAAAAAAAAAATTTTGCAATGTGTACAAGAAGGATTTTGGGATTGTGTATAATTTAAAAAGATAATAAAGGATGTAGTTTGGTTCTTATGTTCTAAATGTGTGCTTTTTTATCAGTGTCAACTTCTAGTATGTTAAGTTGTTAACCTTTCTATCATATGTGGAAGACATTGCTAATCTGTGTATTTAATGTAATGAAACACATTCATATCCTAGTACCTTGATTTGGATGTGCTAGTACAACTTATCTCTTCATATTTTGAGGTTCATTGTCTTCTTTCACCATCATTGCATTGTATGCTAAAACCTTCTTGTATTTTTTTGATGCAGAGTGGGCAAGAGATGTGGTGGACAAGGCTCTCAAGAGAGGACTGATTTGAGTGGTTTAGGCACTTCAAGCCCACTAGCCTCCAAGACACCTCAAATAGCCAGTACCCTCTAAAAGACTCAAGAGCCTTCCAAATGCCCAAGGTGAATGCTCAAGGGTTAAACAAGGTATTTTTAGCAAGTTTCAATTAGTTCTATGCTTATAAGCAACTCCCAACAAGTAAATTATTCAAACTGGCTACTAGGCCTAATTGCCCTCCCTAGTAGGTCACCAGCGGTACAAACTTGGAGATAACTTTGAAACTTCCCAAAGAACTAAATCAAAACATTGCACTTCTAGACACCCTTTTCACCATACTATAACATACTAAAACCTTGCAGTGAGGTGATTTGGACCAAACTACCCAAAACCTGATTGTGCACTATTTTTAAGGGTAAAAACCATGCATTTAACAAAGGAAGTATGTGTCAAACATACTTAGTGACCATGAAACCTTCAAAAATATTAGGATATGACTCAAATCCACCAAATATTCAACCAATTTGGATCTTGGACCTCTGCAAGCATAAAAGCCCCAAATGTGACCCAAAAACCCCTCCAAACTAGGGTTGGTGCAATGTCACACTTCCCAATGCTTCCTCCAACTTCTAAGATTTGTTACACCTTTACTTTGGTGTCCCCAAAAAACTTAAAGAAGAAAATTGGGTCCTCCAATGGATAGATCTCCTACTGCTGCTCCATAGCCACACTTCTCAAGGCTATTTCATGCCCCTAATCACAACAAGTTGACCAATAGGCTGATCATTTGCATCTATCCACTTGTCCCTAAAAATTTATGGATGATTACATAATTTAAAAGTTAATAATCCATCCCCAAGCCATAGTAACAACAGTATGGGGATGGTTATATCATTTTGCCTTAAGGAAAATAATGAAAAAACTAGAATGTGACAGTCCCTTTGCAAATAAAATTGATTTTACATTGTGAAATCCTTTAAAAATGGCTCAAAATGATATTAGGATCATTTCTCAATACATTTTGATGATCAAACAATAACAATCAATCCAATAGAAACTCAAAATATGCAAGAAATAAGTAATTTCATTGATTTTTTGGGTATAGTCCGTACAATGGCTTCACCAACCCATACTCTCTCCTTTCCCAAACATCTAAAAATTTCTAATAAAAATTTCTTAACTTTCTCAACTGATCCAAAGTGGTTGGGAAGGAGTTAGACTTGTTTAAGACACCTAAACATCATTTCCCACCAAAATAAAACTAGTCGTTAACATTCAAATATTTGAATTGTTAACCTTTGTTATTTGATGTTTTATTAAATCAAACTTATCAAAACTTATTTTATTCAATCCCTTGGACCTAATTAACCTTACTCAAGCAATCCTACACCCTAATTGAACCATTGGGTGACTATTGACCCATTTTACATGATTTTGGTCCTAAGTCCTTACCATGACTTCTAGGACATTTTCCATTTAAACCATAATGTTCATTACAAGATGCCTAGTAGGCTTCAAGATATCACAATTAATGGACAAGGTTCTCAAGAGAAGAACTTATTTGAGTGGTTTAGCCACTTCAAGCCCACTAGTCTCCAAGACACCCCAAATGGCCTATACCCTCCAAAAGACTCAAGAACCTTCCAAATTCCCAAGGTGAATGCTCAAGGGTTAAACAAGGTGTTTTTATAAATTTTCAATCAGTTTAGGCTTACAAGAAACTCCCAACAAGTAAATTATTCAAACTGTCTACTAGGCGTAATTGCCCTTCCTAGTAGGTCACCAGAGACACAAACTTAAAGATAACTTTGAAACTTCCCCCAAGGATAAATCAAAAAATTGAAATTTTAAACACCCTTTTCACCATTCTATAACATACCAAAATATTTCAATGAGGTACTTTGGACCAACATACCCAAAACATGATTGTGCCCTATTTTTAGGGTAAAAACCATGCATTTAACAAAGGAAGTATGTGTCAAACATACTCAGTGACCATGAAACCTTCAAAAGTCTTAGGATATGACTCAAATCCACCAAATATCCAACCAATTTGGATCTTGGACCTCTACAAGCATAAAAGCCCCAAATATGACCCAAAAACCCCTCCAAACTAGGGTTGGTGCAATGTCACACTTCCCAATGCTTCCTCCAAATTTTGAGAGTTGTTACACCTTTACTTTGGTGTCCCCAAATAACTTCAAGAAGAAAATGGGGTCCTCCAATGGATGGATCTCCTACTATTGCTCCATAGCCACACTTCTCAAGGCTATTTCATGCCCCTAATCACAACAAGTCAACCAATAGGCTGATTATTTGCATCTATCCACTTGTCCCTAAAATTTTAGGAATGATTACATAATGTAAAATTTAATAATTCATTCCCAATCCACAATTACAATAGTATGGGGATGGTTATATCATTTTGCCTTAAGGAAAATAATGAAAAAACTAGACTGTGATAGTCCCTTTGCAAATAAAACTGATTTTACATTGTGAAATCCTTTACAAATGACTCAAAATGATATTAATATCATTCCTCAATACATTTTGATGATCAAAAAATAACAATCAATCCAATAGAAACTCAAAATATTCAAGAAATCAATAATTTCATTAATTTCTAGGTACAGTCCATACAATATTGGCTTACCAGTCTGTACTGTCTCCTTTCCCAAACATCTATCAATGTCTAATAAACATTTCTCAACTTCCTTAACTGATCCAAAGTGGTTGGGAAGGAGTTAGAATTGTTTAAGACTCCTAAACATCATTTCCCACCAAAACAAAACTAGTCGTTAACATTCAAATATTTGAATTGTTAGCCTTTGTTATTTGATGTTTTATTAAATCAAACTTAAAAAAACTTAGTTGATTCAATCCCTAGGACCTAATTAACCTTTCTCAAGAAATCCTAGACCCTAAATGAACCATTGGGTGACTATTGACCTATTTTACATGATTTTGGTCCTATGTCCTTACCAGGACTTCTAGGACATTTTCCATTTAAACCGAAATGTTCATTACAAGATGCCATAATAGGCTTCAAGAGATCCCAATTGACCTTTAAAGACCTTGTAGATCCATTAGATCCATATGTGTTTATGAGTGTTTGGATAGGTGCTCCTGCACCATTTTCTCTGTTGTGTAATCTCAGTTGGTATTCATATGTCTATTATTGAGGTTTCTTTTGTTCATCTTAATTTAGTTTTGTTCTCATCCTTTTTGTACTTTTTGGTAAAAAGTACAGAAAACCCCCCAAATAACCCCATCATATGAGGGAGCTGCCCCTCTCAAATGTAGAGGAAGATTGTGATCGGATTTTGATTTGGTTGCAATCTCTCTAGCTATTAGTCAATTGTCACTTCTCATAGGGAAAACAAGGTCAATTTTGAAGTTAACTTGCAGTGACAAATCTATTTTCCAATAGATTTTTGGAGACTCTATTGGGGATCAAAAAATGTCAGTGCATGTTATTCCTTAGAAATTGGAAAGTACCTTTTTCAAATGAAGGTTGGTGACTCTGTTTGAAAGAACAAATTCAGAACAATGGTTTGGTACAAAGGAAAAGTGGAAAGTGATAGTGACAATGATGATGAAGACTTTTTGTATCAAAAGAATCAATTTCTTGATGAACCCATACAAGTTGAGTTCTAGAAGATATTTCATGGTGGATTACAACTTGATCTACGAAAGATTCATCCTTCTTTTCTTCAAACTCTACAAAAGATTGAAGAAAAAGATGGAAAAGACAGTCAGTTTCTTTCTCATGATCAAGAATATGAAAAATATCTTCTACATGTGAAGACATAGAAGATTTTGTCAAGAAGTATCATTCACATTAATCAATGATGGATAGTAATGATAAACAAAGCAGTCAATTTCCTATATCTAGTTCTCAACAAAATCAGACTCTTGATAATATGAAACAAATTGAGTTATTGAAAACATTCTATTGCAATATGGAACTTGCTACTGATCAAGTACATCCCTCATTACTTTAGGAATTGCAAAAGATCAAAGAAAATGATGGAACTAGATTTTATTTTCTTTCCCATGCTCATATGTCCAAATTAGTAACATACACCAACCTCTCTCCTACACCTATTGTTTAAAAAGATCATACTCCTAATTACACCAAACATGCCCAATTTTTTAAGAGCTTCTATGGTGGTGTGCAACTCATTTTCAAGAAAGTTTATCCTTCTTTTTTCAGATGCTAGAAAAGATTAAATCAAGAAATGATAAAGTGGTTGGTTTTCTTGAAAGAGGTCTTCCTCAAGAAGGACTCTCTATTGATACAAAATCCTTGTACAATGAAAACAATTATGTAGAGAGAAATATTTAGATCCTAAAGGTGCAGGTGTGCTTGATGAAATGATTTGTAATTAGAGTATTGAAAAGGCTTCAAGAGAGCATGCACATACCAACAAAGGTAATGTTTTTAGATCTACTCACAATGATGATTACCCAAAGGTTATGAAAGAAGTTGCAACCCCCTTGAAAATGAAAGATATGAGAATGAATCTACAAATGCTATTCTAACTTTTCTAAAACTTGAACAAGCAAAGAAAGATGAACTAAGAGTGCTTCAGGAAGAGTCTCATGAAATTTTCATTCCCACCTAGTGTCTTGAGGCTTCAGATAATGATTTTCTTTATGGAGAAGATGTCTTCATTCATTCATCATTCACCATTGAAAGAGAAATCCCTATTGGAAAAATTCAAGGTATGAACTCATCCATTTCTTCTTCCATGATGTAATTGAGTAATGATATTATTGAGTCAGTTAGGTTAAAGGAAAATCAAGTATCATCTTTGAAAAATGATCTTGTGAATGTTGAGAAAAATACTTGTGAAGAATCCTTTAATTCTAAGTTAGTAGAAAGTCTTCCATGGAAAGGACTACAAATAATGGATCATGAGATTGAAAGTAACTTTGTGCATGAAGATGTTGACCTAATATGGATGACATACTAATTCTCTATGGAAATGATACAATGGGAGGTAAAAAAAATTCAGAATTGGATGGGGAAAGTGTTACACTAGTGCATTTGACCACAAATTTTGACCAAAGTGCAAAATGGTTTTACTTGGTCACATTATAAAGGATAAATTTTATTTTTTTTTACTTTTATGCCCGTGTTGGTCAAAATTTCGACCAACACGGGCATAAAAGTTAAAAAAAAATAAAATGCATCTCCATTTCATTTTATGTTGTGCGCACGCGAAGATCATATATGAACGGAGTGAAGCTGGGAGGGAAGATTGCAATTTACTACCTTTCTACCACTGCTCTTCACTATCAACAATTCTGAGTATGTTCTCTGCTTTTTTTTTCCCTATGAATTGTAATGACAGTGATCTCCACATTGTGAAACATTAGCAATTCATGTTGCCACTGGTGTTTCATTTTTCTTTGTCAACTAGATAACAGTAACCTTTGGTATTTCATTTTGCTTTGTGAAAAATTAGCAATTCATGTTGCCATTGGTGATGGCCCTTCTAACCTTATGGCCCTTCTAACCTTTTCTTTAGCCATCCCTAGGCTTCACCAGGAGATTATCGATGATGCTAGCCGAAGGTTCTATAAATCGCGCTAGAACTGTATAGTTCTAGCGTGATTTATAGAACCTTTGGCTAGCATTGAATGAACCAAATGGGTGGGTAAATCAGTCATTTATAGAACATGGTTCAAACCATTGAATGAATCAAATGGTTTATGTAGATTATGGGAAAACGTTGTGATCACAGTGAAGAGCAGTGGTAGAAAGGTAGTGTTAATGGTGGCTCGGTATAACAGTGGGTGAACCGACCACATAAGTCATATTTTATGCTAGGAAAAATTCTAATATGTTGAGTCAATGGTGTTCCAATGACCAATTTGACACAGAAGTGTCGACGAGGACACAAAGATTGATAAAGCCCTAAGTTTCAAGGGTTTGGGGTCCCAATTTGGGGGTTTGGTATTTGCAAAGCACTGGAGTCTAATTGCTTCAAGATTTGGGCAATTTAGGACATAAATAGGTACTATCTAGGAGTTGAGGTGTATAAGAGGTCATTAGTTTGCACTTCCTTTTTTATTTGAGCATTTTCATGTGTTAAAAATAGGGTATCAGTCATACTTACCAGTGTTTGTCCAAAATAACAATATAGAAGCTTTTGGTCTGTTGTAGAGTCTTTTAAAAGGTAACTATAAGTGTGGTTATCTCATTAAGTGCTTTGAGAAAAGAAAGAGTTATTTTCATTACAAATTTGCAGCATGGCCAATAGGCAGGGTATTGGGCTTTGGGGTCCAATTTGTGAAAACTTTGTGAAGTGGGATCATAGGTTGTGTTGGGATATTGTAACCAAGCAAAGTGAAGACAATAAACTCAATTCCATCTTTTAGGGACCCTTTGAGATTTCCTTGAGAATTCAGGCTCTTGAGCATTATAGGTTTGGGTAGGCTACAGTGCCTATACCTTTGAAATTTCTAAAACTTATTGTGAATTGGAGTCATAGACTCCCTAGATCATCATGGAATTCGGTAATTTAGATAGTTCATTGCCTTGTCTATGTCATTTCTTTCTATCATTTGTAATTAGGATTGCCTCATCTTTTATTGGTGAAAACTTATCAAATAGTTATATTCCTTGTATATTCTATTGCTTTCTATTAATGCTTCAATATATATTTTCCTAGAAACCTTATCTTTTTCAAAAGAACCCATTTTAGGCTTTTGTAGACATGCATGAAAAATGTGGTAATATAGACGGGCAGTGAACTGTTTGAAAAATTACCTCAATGAAATGTGGTCTCATGTTTCTTAATTTGTCCCGAGAGCATTTCAAAAAGATACTACTCATAGTTCATAGAATTAACTTATCTCGAAGAGAAATATCAATACTAGAAGTATACCTATTTTTTTTTAATCAATATAATTTCATGAATTAATGACTATGAATGAAATTCATGAACTTTATAAAGCACTTATCTCTTTATGTTAATTCTAATGGAGACACTTTATATTTCCTGGAAATCTCTCCAAAGATGCACTTGAGTCTAAACTGTTAGTTGCTCCAAAGAATGATGTCAAATTGTACCATAAAAGCCAAGAACATTCATGAACATCTCTCCAGTCCACTAGAAGAAATTACCTCCACATTGAAGAACCAAATCACAATCTACATAGACTCTTTCTCTTTGAGAGATGTCTCAGTTTTTCTCTATAAATCCTGGATGCTACAATCACTTTCACAAATTCCTTGAAAAATTTTCTAATGCATTGTTCAGTTAAGAAGAATGAGCCTTGAGAATATCGGTAGCCTCTGCATGAACTAATGCTTTATTTCCACCAAAGAACACTAAGGGGATTTTTAACAAAGGTTATAGTTGTATGTGCCTTTCTCAATATGTACAAAAATGAAGAGAAAAACCAAGCACGTGAGTTGCTTCACACATAGTTATGGGTTTTTCTATGATTGACATCTTCTTCAAATGGAACCTTCTCCTCTTTATAACATCCAATACAAAGGAGAAGTTACTCCTCTTCCTCATGTCTATTAAGAGTCACAACCCTTCACAATTACCACTTTTTGAAACAACACAACCCTTCATAATTTTCATTTTTTGAGAAGGTCACAAGCTTTCTTCTTTTTATTTCTTTCTTCTTTCATTAATCCTCTCTTGATTTATATCCTCCATTCCCTCTTCTCCATAAATATGGATCCCTCTCTAAATTAAGTACTGTGTCATATTCTTATTGCCTGATAATTCAAACTAAATCTCCTTTTTCCGCTATTACCCTATTTCCACATCTGATTTCATCTCAAATATTATAATTCTTATTTTATCTGCTTTTATTTCTGCCATAATTGTGTTGTGGACCCACTCTAACTTGAGAATGCATTTTCCCTTGTATTCCTCTTCCATTCAACACCTATTTGTGCTTGCATATTTTGAGGAGACACATCTCTTTGGAAAGATGTACCCATTTAAAGGGGTCATATCTCGTCATTGTTGTCTTGTTGATTAGATCTGCACTTCTCATTCTTGATAAAAAAATTGCCCCCTTTCAAATGAAGCTACCTTCTCCCTTTTATACCTCATAGTTTGAGGGAGTCACAACTTTTCCTCTCATGCCTTTTGACCATTCATTAACTTAATTTTAATTAAATTTATGTTAAATTTTATTTTTATTTTTTGTATTTTAATTTTGTTATTATTATTATTTAATATTAAATCCTATTTTAGAAAGGGGACATTACAATTAGTGAGACCATGTATCAAACATTTCGTTATCCTTAAATTATGTAGATAGTCTGAGTATTCTTACCAAACGAAAACAAGTCTTCCCCAATCCAACTTGAAACAATTTTTGGAAGCTACATCATATTTTGTGAAATGTTCAGTGCAGTCAATATGTTATAATGCTTCTTTCCTCCATGAATATGAACATAGGTGTTCCAGAAGTGATTTGTGAACCTTTGACACAAAAACTTTGAATTTAAAGGCCCCATAGGATTCTAGATCACCTAACTGAAATTTTTCCGTGTTTAGCAATTGTGGAGAGCATAGGATTTATCAATGTAATAGCGAATAATTATAATCTAACTTTATATTTACATATTTATCAATGTATATAGTAATATCAATTATTTATATTGATATGTATGTATATATAATATAAATTATTTCTCATAATAATCATATAGTCAATATTATTTATCTAATCGATGTTACAAACATCAACACTCCAATATTATTTACTTGCAAATATGGACCTCAAAAATATCAAAATATAATATGAGAATGGGAAAATTTGATTCGCTTGAATTTCAAAATCTTCACGTAGTTTGATCTGAAAATAGATTTAATTTACTAAACTATTCAAAACTTTCATCAAATTCAAAATTTTCTGTGTTGTGAAATTTGCTAACTTTTTAGTTTGATTTTTTTCCCTTCATTTTAATTAATCAATTTAACTTAATTATTCTTTAAGCAATGATAGAGGTAAAAATGGTGTGATTTCTAATAAAAGTTAGTCATAATTTAGATAATGTGTGGTTCTATTTATACAAATTTATACATTGGGTTTGTAAGTTTTTGAATAAACTGTAAACCCTTGTTTGCATAGTCATGGCCAATATAGAAAATTTTGTTTTGACCAAAACCCAAAAACTGACAGGATCTTCCTTCTCAAATGAGGAAAGCCTCAATTCATTGATTCCCTCAACTAATATAATTGTCTCTTTATCCGCTCCCTATAGTCCTAAAGAAATGAAAGCTATGAATTAAGCTTCTCAATTTAAGCTCTAGTTTCTGCATCCTTATCCTTTGAAATATTATATATATTATTTCCAATTGTGTGATCTATGACTCAATGGAGTCAATATCATCCTTTATGCTTTTTTGAAAAACTAGGTCATTTCAAGAAAAATTGATAGAACAAATACTTAACTTCATTAGCACATTCCTTAAATAATTTCAAATGATGCTAAAATATATCAATTGTGTGCATTTTCATACTGATTAAAGGCTTCTACCTTTCTCTTATCTTTTATCTTACTTAAGGCATCCCACTCTTCTTTATTCTCAATGAGAGAGGAATGATCCTTGAAGGAACCTATAGAAAGCTTCAATTTTTGTTTTAGAAGCAATGAGGAATCAATGTTTACCACTTAAATTCATCACTTGTCTTAGTAGTGTCTTGAACCTTCTTAGTATTTTCCTCTTCCTCTTTCTCATTAAGCACTATAGTTTTCTCTAAAGGAACAATGTCCTATTCTTTGTTTCTAGTTGTGTTCCTTGAAGGAGGGACACCTATTTCACTTTGATCTTTTGCACCACTACTCTTTGGATGAGCAATTTTATTATCCTTCTTATCACTCTTCTTTGTTGTATCCCTCTCAATCATAGGAGCATCAAAGGAAAATATATATATGTCTTGTGTGGATGCATAAGGTATATCCTAAAAATTAATATCATCTATAAGTGCTTATTACATAGGAACAACTTCAACCTTCTTCATCTCCTCTACTATTTTAGTAGTCATCTTTTTAGTTTGTTTCTTTTTCCTCTCTTTCTCTTCTTTGTCCATTCCCATGATGGTATTCACCCATTTTTTGGGGCTGGAACTCTTATGCCTACATTTGAGACAATTGGACTCTTTCCTCATTTGAGAAGGAAGACCCAAAAAATGAGGACCCCCTCTTTTCACTTGGCAGTATTGTGAGGTTTTCACACCATCACCCCCATTTCAAATGGGGACCCCCTCTTTTCGCTTTGGCAGTATGAGTAGTGGTCTTAGTTGGTACCAATTTTCAAGCCTCCAAGTTTGAGAGATGAGTTTGAGCAACTTTGTCTCATTTACGAGTCAAGAGCCAGACCTTGAAATGTGAAGAGGAGAGCAAGATCTAGTGTTTGAGACTTGAGAGGTAAAGAGAAAGTAGGATGCACCATCAATGGTGACGGTGCATGAAATTTGTTATGAGAAACAAATCCAAATGACATTGATATGGGTGTGAATTCAAGTCTGAATTAGATTGTGAACAAGTTATGAAATTGAGGTGAGAATGAGTAAGATCCAAGTATGATAAATGGACAAGTATGAATGTCAACATTCAGTTCAGGAATGAATCCCACTGAAAATGGAGGCAAAGAGAGTTATCACGGACCTAATTTCAATGAGGAATGACCAAGCAGAGTTTAGCTTTGGATGAGCTATGCCAATAAAGTAACTCCCATTACAACCACTTTGTAGCTCATTCAATAATAAATAGAGGCCAAATACATTTCTTTTTAAATAGTGGCTATTAAATATATCACGCTGGTAGACCTGATGTTAAAATACATTTTGTATACAGGCATTTATTGCTTATGTTAATGATGTAATAAGACCCCATTAGTTATGCCAATAAAGCAACTCCCATTACAACCACTTTATAGCTCATTCAATAATAAATAGAGACCACATACCTTGAAGTGTGTGCCATCCAATTCTCTCAAACTTGATGAATCTGTTCTTTCAACATTTGTAGCAGAGCAAGGAATCCATAGGAAGTGTATGCTGATTTAGAGAGAGGAAACCCAAAGAAATAAAGTTGGTATCTAAAAGGGAAGAAATATGATGTGGACCTGCCGTTTGAGGAACAATTGCAACACAGATGAATTGTGGTAGAAGGCATGGGTAAAACGTGATTGGGTATGGATAAACAATACCAATAGTTTACTATCTAGATGAAGAATTATCTAATACATCTAAAAAATAAATTGGATTATGGAAGCTCTGAAGATTGCTTTATGGAGATTTAGAATTTAGCAAGCATTTTTCTAGCATCTCTTTTGTGCATTTTCATCATGAAGGTAACAATGCAAATAATGCCTTAGCTAACATGAGGATTCTCCAAGACCATCTCTTTTTTCTTCAATGATGATGTGGAATCATGAACTTTGTTAGGAAGCATTCTACTGGATGATAAGTCACCTTGATTACTTTAAAGAGTATCAACTTGTCATTCCCAATGGTAGTTGTCTCTTAATCATTGGTTTTTTATATTTTGATGTGACCCTTTGTTCTATCCTTGGTGTATGTTGGTATTGAAGGCATTTGTATTGGTGAGAGCTATTTATTTCGGTCGCTGCTATGTTCTCACACATGTCATTGCTCTATTTCTCATGGTATTCTAGGTTTTGATTTATCTTGCTTGTTTGATGCTTTAGTATGTTTCCTAGTGTCTACATTTTGGTTATGTATAAGGCAATTTAGTTATTCCCTTGTGTTCCATTTATGGGTACTAAGGGCTTCCCTTTGGTAACAAGAGAATTGGTCATGTTTATCTGTAGGTTGCAAACAAATCATCCTTCTTCCACCAACGAGTCATTCCATTCAAGAAAGACCATGTCTAACGATATCAACACACAAAAAAATAGGGAGACAATTGCTAGACTATGGTCTAACTTAAAAAGAAAGGGTGATGGAAAATGTTATTGTCCTTGAAAACTTTGTAAGGGCTTAAAGACTCGAAGATATCTAATCAAAACAGCTGAGGAACATTGTAGGCAACATGGTCACATTGAAGGGGGAAACGAATTTCATCCATTGGTATGTATTTTAATATTTTATAAAATACATAAGACATGATTTGATGATGACAACATGGTCATGGTTAATATAAGGTCATCATTTTCATATAGGTCAACGTCCCTCAGTTTCATGTTATGGACCATGACAATCTGGAGAATGTGGATTTCCAAATGAGGGAACATGGAGGTGTGAATATAGAAGTAGAAGGTAATGATATCATGGAAGAAGACCACGATGATGAAGAAGATCAAGATGATCACGATGATCACGATGATCAAGATGATGATGATGTTGATGCAGAGCTTGATGTACCTATACTTGAGAAGGCACATGAGCCCCTATATGAAGGCTCTGAAACAACTCTTCTTGCCGCTGTATTGTTGTTGGTGAACTTGAAGGTTATGAATGGTTTATCCAACATAGCAATGACACGTATGTTAAGGTATGTCATCTTTTTTCATTATTTTAGTTGTAATTTCCTTACAATTAATATTGGGTGAATTGTGTAGCAATTAATATTCTTTAAATTAACAAATTATATTTTTGGTCATAGGTTGATAGGTGAGTGTTTGTTACCACCATCAAACATTCTACCTCGCTCATACCGAGAATTATCTGCCATTATGAAAGATATTGGAATGGAATATCAAACAATACATGCATGTCTGAATGATCATATTATATATTATAAACAGTATGAATTTGCAATAGAATGCCCTATTTGTCATATTAGTAGATATCAATCAAATCGAATAACTAAAAAGGTGCCTCACAAGGTTCTTTGACATATTCCCATTATTCCATGTTTGCAATGATTATTCAAGTGCAATAGCTTGGCACAATTTATGGATTACCATGCATGCAATAGAAGTCAGGATGGCATTATGCGAATGTCTGCAGATGGCTTGGCATTTAAGGAAATAGAAGAAAAATGGCCACACTTTAAAGAAGAACCTCGTAATCTCAAGCTTTCATTGGCAGCGGACGATGTCAATCCGTTTGGAGAGATGAGATCTACTTACTCGGTGTGGCCTGTTTTTGTTATCAACAATAACATTCCTCCTTGGTTGTCCATAAAGAGGGAGCACGGAATGTTGTCACTAATTGTTCCAGGTATTTTTTGATTTAATGGTCATCTAAATTAATTTATTATTAATAATCCATCAAAATGGTCATAATAATTATGTAATGTTTTTGTTCATTCAACTAGGTAAGTACCAAGTTAAAGATATCAATGTATATATTGAGCCCCTTATCAACGAGTTGATGGTGTTATGGAATGGGGTCACTATGTATGACATCTCTAGACCAATAGGACAAAGACAATTTCAATTCCATGCAATGCTTGTATGGACAATACATGATGCCCCTGGGCTAACACATTTTTGTGGTATGTTCTCTTCTTAACGCCTCTTTTTTGGTATGTTATAGTGCTAACACAAAGTTAACACATTTAATCCAATTATAGATGATCTTCTAGGTCTTCAGACAAAGGCAAAATTTGCATGTCCAGTTTGTGGTCCAAAGACAAAATCTCGTCATTCAAAAAGTTTGAGAAAGCAGGTGTTCGATGAGAATAGACACTTTCTCCACAAAAATCATAAGTACCGAATTACTGAAAAACATCTTTTCAATGGGAAAGAAGAGACTACATCAAAGCCACGGAGAATGACACCTCACCTATGGAAGTTGGCATACAATAAAATAAATTGTCGAGGTAATGTCATTCCATCTGATGGGTTTTGTTTCAAATTTATATTTTGATATTGTGTTTTGTTTACTGATGATGTAATTGATGCTTGTGAAGGTCGTCAAGGCATCAATGACCAACTTCCAAAAGGACTAAAAAGTTATCCTACACAATTTAATAGGTTGCCGTACTATGAGAAACTCCCAATCGTGCATTTGTTTGATCCTATGCATATTGGAAAGAATATAACAGAGACATTATGGAAAATATTGGATGGAAGGCATGACAAAGACCAAATTATCAAAATTTGTAGTGACATTGAAGAATCCAACCATGCAATGAAAAATTTTATTCAATCAAATAACAATGGAGACCAGATTAATACAAGTGCCCTTCCATGGTTATTGTCGGAGCAGCAGAGCAATGCTATAAAAGAAATTATAAAAAAAATACGATTTCCCACAGGATTTGTTGCGAACATAAATGATCTCATATCAAAGAAAAGTGAATTTGGGCCAGGGATGAAAACACACGATTGGCATATATTTATTAAGGTAATTCATATTATTTTGTATTCACTATATATTTGTATACTGCATGTGGTTTTCATTGCATTCTTTTATAAAATATTAACAAGATCATTTTACAAATATTGCAGTATGTTCTACCTCTATCTCTCCCACACCACTTTGCCAACGGTGTCAAACAAGTTATATATGATCTTGGAAAATACATGAGGTGGTTGTCATCTAAAGAAATCAATAAAGAAGATATAAAATATTGGAAGAGAAAAATTCCTCTTCTTATGTGTGAAATGCAAAAGTGTCTACCTTCAACTTTTTTCAATACACAAGAACATTACCTCATACATCAAGTTGAGGAGATTGAATTGTGTGGACATGTACCAACTAGGTCAATGTGGATGGTTGGGAGGCACTTGAAATTTTTGAATGGCTTGGTTCAATAAAGAGCACATCTTGAGGGTTCTATGGTGGAGGGATATATGGTATACCAAACCATGGTGTACATTAGTGAATATATTCCTAAGTTTGCAGCAAAGATCCATGTAGATCGTATTTGGGATCCCAACTCCATTAACAAATTTGAAGGGGAGTACTTGATGGGCAAAGGTAGATTGAGGAAAGTGAGAGGTAAATCTAAGATGTTATTGTAGTTAATTAATTCTTATAAATCTGGTCAAGAGTGGGATGCAATAAATCTAAGATGTTTTTGATACAGCTGGTCGAGAGTGGGATGCAATACATTTGTATATTGCAAACAATCTTGATTGGATGATGGTATGGATTGAACGATGTCAACAAAATGGTTGCTCATTAACATGGGAAGGTGTTGCTTCATTGGTTAGAGAAGCTCATTGTAATGGAGATTCCAATGTTACTCCAATGGTAATTGATCTAGCACACAGTTTAAGAGGTGAAAAAGTATGTACAAATTTATTAATGATCATGACTCGCATGTTTCATATCAACTCATGATGCAAATAATTTACACACTTGAAAAATTGCAGGTCAAGCACCACAAAGCTATGTACTATCATGGCCACAAATTTTGCATAAAAAAGTTGGATGACACAAAGAAAACTTGTGATTTTGGGATAAGTGTAGTTTTTGAGGTCACCAATATATCATCTAGAAGTGACATACATCCTCAACAATCTCAAAATCAATACTATGGTATCTTAGATGATATAATTGAGTGCGACTTTAACTCCTTCAAAGTAGTTCTATTTGTTGTCAAATGGTATAGGCTACGACTGAATCAAAATGATCCAGATAGAACTGTTATTCAACATGATAATGGATTTACAATGATTAATACAAGGTCGTTTGAGCCAGTTGGAGATGAGCCCTATGTTCTTCCAAGCCAGTGTGAGAAAGTGTTTTACTCAGAGGTTCCACATAAATAGGGTTGGTCATTTGTTGTTAGACATGATCCAAGAGGAAGGCCAATAAAGTATAATGTTATGGAAGAAGAAGATACCGAAGATGATGAAGAAGTAGATGATGATGATGGTGATGATGATGATGATGATGATGATGATGGTGATGGTGATGGTGATGGTGATGATGATGATGATGATGATGATGATGGTGATGACGATGGTGATGGTGATCATGGCAATGATGATGATGGTGATGCTGTTGATGGAGATGATGATGGTGATGATGGCGATGATGGCGATGATGATGATGATGATCAATGACATAATTGAAATGGTTACATATTTATTGTGTTCAATTCTAATGATTACATATTTATGTTTTGCTTTAAATTGTAATGATTACATATTTATTTGTGTTTGATTATCACCCTTTTTGCAAATAGGCAATTGACTACAGACATTGTCACCCCGGCCTTCTGTTGACGATCTTGCATTCCATACATAAGGTAAATTTATTCATGTTTATGATGTTGCATATTGTTCATGTTATCTTCTAAGTTATTTGTAGCATACGTATCATGTAATATTTAGCTAACTTAAGATAAATGATTAACATATGTAGGAAATTTGACCCCTTTGGTGTGGATCTTGCACAGTGACATGGATCGGCAAGTATAAGTCAATAAATAGACATAATTTTCTTATATTCTTCTTTTTTATCACTGAGCACGTATGTTATAAATAGACATATTATATAATCATATAATGTATATATAGACAAAGAAGAACCGTACGTATGGGTCACGACTTGATTATTCTATATATATTGATGTGGCAATATCTCATTTGATGGATTGCAACACCCACCAAATAGGTACTTGTAGGATCTATCTACATCGAATGAGGGAAATGAGGGAATGCTAGATGAAAGTTCTACATGTAGTACGGCTAAAATAGGGAGATCAACTAGAGGTCAAAAGATTAGAAAAAAATTTGATAAACGCATGGAATATTTCCTTGCTAATGGGGGGTCATGTTCTTATGATGATGAGACCAAAGGCGACATCAAGGTGCCCTTTTGGTACACACACATTGAGAAAGAATGGGTACCCAATGAGCTACCTCCAATTAATACTAATTTTTGTGTTAATGAGAGGATATATCGCATTGCTCCATCCTCATTACATGGTTTGGGCCTATTTTCCATGAATGGGATAAAGGTATATTACAACAGAGTTGTTGAATTGTTCAAGTATGTCGGTCCATGTTACAATTACAATGATTGGATGCGGATTGTTCAATATAAAAAAAGTATGCGTAGGTATGAACTATCAGCTAATTATATACAAAGGAAAGAAAATGATCAAAGTAAAAGATTTACAATGTACATTGATGGGAGACCAAAAGCAACAGGTAATATTGTGGGTTTTATAAATAGTACGCGACCTTCGTCAACTAATAAGCAACCCAATTGTATATTTGATGCGTGTGAGGGGAATCAAGTTTTTGTATGTGCAATAAAATCAATAAGTGCAGGGGAAGAACTGCTAATAGATTATCATTTAAATCGCATAGATACAAACAAAGTTACTATCATGAGGGTGGTAAGTACTATATACCATTTTATTAATAAGTTTTTTTTTGCTAAGTCTATTGCTTTTAGTTCGCTAAAGTTTTTATATTTAATCTTTGTCACAGGACGATATGGATCCCGCACATGATAGAGGCCACGAGGATGCTCCTCCCACCTGTTCTTCAGCAAAGGTAAACCTTATTAAAATTGTACAAATTAGATAGTTGAAAAATGTTATATTATTACGTTATTTTATATATGGTTTTGGAGTTTTTATGATAGTTTTACTGATATTCCTGTAACAATTTGATGTTCAGGATAAGGGAAAAGCACCCTCGACAGTAGAGGCAATAGCTACCCCCGAGGATGATGATCTTTTTGCAGATTCGCCTAATGTTATAATCATGTTGAAGAAAAAAATGAAACAAATCGATAAAGATATAATTAATATTTTTAATGAAACAAATCCAACTGAGGAGATGCTCATGAGGCTAACTGAATTGAAAGCACTCGCACGTCGGTATCAAGTAAGCAGTAATGAATCTTTAGTTATAACAAAATTTCAATAAAGGTTAATATTTTATACTCTTTTATGTTGTGAAGTAAAATATATGTAATATGTGTTCTTGTTGTAGGATTTTATGGAATCTCTAGTACCTGGTCAAGGACAATGTGCGGATGAGGCCGGTACTAGTAGACCTCTGACCGCCTTAGGTAAAATAATCCTTTAGTTGACAAGTTACAAGGAATTTTTTTTTTGGAACATTCAAAAACTTCTCAAGTTAACTCTTACTTTTATTATTTCAAAATGTCTTTGCTAACAATGTATTGTTCAGGTCATCAATTGCAGGAGACTCCTCCTAGCCAAGTTGTCCATAGAAGATTGCTGAGTGCAATGTCAGCCACAAGGGCCATGCAAACATCAACGTCTTCAAGGACTATGGCAACTGGTAAATCATTGTTTTACTATATTTGGTTTTGTGCTAATTATGATTTCATAATTTGTACTTTAATCTTGGGTGCATCACATAGTGGATTATTTTTTTGGAGCAGGAGATACCCTAGTGGCACCGCTTGGTACACCAGATACTGATCAATCTACATGTATTGGTGATAATTCACCACCATTTCCTGGATCTACCCGTGTTACTAGCACAGGAGCTACACAGACGTCATTATTGATTGACAATAATGAATCAATGCCTATAAAATGTCCTCAAATTCTAGGTACTTTAAATAATTATTTTTTATATTGTAATATGCATTTACCTATTCATAACAAGTTTTGGATTGATTATCCCATGACATTTTTTGCAGGAAATGATACGTTTTATAAGAAGCTTTATGACCTCACATTGAATATATTCGGGCCCACCATACGTACAAGGTGAAACATCATAAGTGAACTAAGTTTATCCCACTATTTTTTTTTTCATATCATTAATTGGTACAGTATTTTTCCTTTCATTCCGGTCTTTTCTTTTAGTGGCTATATCTAACAATTTTGTGTTTTTCCTTAAAAGGTGGAATTTGCAAGAAAAAAGTTTAAAAGATCAGCTCGTCAAAGATTTACAGCATGAGTTTGGTAATAATATTTTTGATGAGAAGAAAATTTTAGAAAGAGCTCGCAAACATCTTAAGACCGTGAGGGACGCATATAGAAAGAATCTCGTCCAGAACCCAAAGTACGAGCGTCCTCCCTTTATTTTAGTGAGGGATTGGAATGAATTTATTTTAGATGCAAAGGAGAAAGTGGATGCTCAAAAAGGAGTTTCACCAACAAATGCGAGAAGGTATGCAATAGTATTAACTACTAGTGATAAGGTGTTTGGCATGGACTTTTGAGATGATAATTAAATTTTGAATGCAATCATCATTTTTCAATATAATATCTTGGTATGATGTTTTAGACATTTTCACCATTGAATGCAATGTGTTCAGCATTTCAAAGTTTCATTTGTTATTCCATATACATGTTTTTATAACCATTTTTTCAAACTTTTCATAGGTTGCAGGACACTTCAAAGGCAACAAAGGCCAGGCTGCAAAAGATTGGGCAACACAGACTTGGCGCTGGAGGATATTAAAAAATTAAAGCTCGCATTGTAAGTAGCAGTAAATGAATTGCAAAGAAAAATTATTTATAAAATGCAAATAATTTTGTTTAATCAAAAAATGTAGGGCTCTGATTTTAATGTAGAGGCCACAGAAGAACACAAAAAAATTGCCTTCAAGGAAGGCTATCAAGCCATGGCTGAACGCCTATGGCAAACTTCCACTGGCCCAACTGAAGAGTCTCCTACATCATGTGCACAAGTAAATATGCCAAAAAATATATTAGAAATTGAATACTTGAGCAACAATCAATTTGATAATAATGTCCATTACATTGCAATGCAGCCTCTTAATCGTGACACAAATCATACGCCGCATCATGAAGCCCCTGATGTGCATCATACTGTCCAAGGAGGTGCTCATTTTCTATTTAAAACTAATTATGTAATTATTAATACAATTTAACATCTTAAATTGAACTTGGTGTAACATTTTTGTGTATATTTTAGAGGATACAGAATTAGGTCATGCTGAACGAGTGCCGGAGGATGTTTAGACTGATCACCATGTAGATCATGTGGCACATTCAGGTAAAGAAAATCTATGTTTTGTTCTTTTAAATTAATTTTTTGATTTATAGTTCTTTTACTTACATAAATACTTTTAATTCAATAATATAAAATAGTGTGAATTTAACTCATGAAGTAGTTATTGCAGTAGACCCCCGTTCAGCGCAGCGGCCTCCTGTTCCTGAAGAGATGAGGAGGAGACACACGTTGGGATTAGAATCAATAGATGAGGGGAATGATGAGGACATTGATCTTCCTCTTAGAAATTATATGATTAAAAAAAATAGCAAGAAACCTAAAAAGAAATGATTGTAATTAACATTTATTGCTAATGAAAGAACATTGTCTTAATGGATGTAATTTTGTACTAGTAATGTTGATGAATGATGTGTGTTAATACATGTTAATGAATTATTCGTGAATGTTGTGTGTTAATGAATTATGTGTTCATGAATTATTTATGAATGTTGTGTGTTAATGAATTTTATGTGTTAATGAATGTTATCATGTGATTATAATGATTGAATGTTATATTTCAAAAATGGATGAATGAATGAATGAATGTTATTAAATGTTAATGGGGAATTTAGAGTGATGTTAGCGGGGGGGGGGAGGGGGAGGGGCCAAATGAGCTTCCACCTTCACGTGGTTGGCCTTGTTTGGTAGAGAATATTAAACTATTCTTGAAACCAAGTGAAGCTCAAACTTTAAAGACAAGCTTAGATTTTTTGATGCAGAGCCTTCTAATATCCCCTTAAGGAACCCTGTTCAACTCGAGGATTCAACAACATCTTGGAATCCACTCAAGGAACTAGAGTTCAACTCGAGGATCAATAAGAAGTCCCTGACTTTAGGATATCAACCAAACACTCCTCTACAATAAGTTCACTGCCTTGATTCATTTTAGACAACTTATCAATTCACTTTGTCCATGTTCCAATTTCCCTCTCCTTGGGAACACTCCTAATTCACCTTTCATGCAATCACCTCTTGATTTCTGTCTTCAAGGATTCCCTTGATCCTTCTAAGGATTCAAAAATCCTCAAATAGCCTAACTAAGGATTTCCAACCCCTACCAAGCATTAACTCTATCCCAATCTTCAAAACTGCCTTTTCTAGGACTGTCCAATTAGCCCTGTCCTGCCAGTAAATTGCACTTTTCTCTAAAATTCCTCAAACACCATGGTGACTTCTTCACCTTTCCAGATACCCTTTATGGATTTCTTCAAACCTTACTAATACCAATCCTTCAACTTGTGACTGTTGCACACTTCATTGACTGTCCCTATCAGCAATTAGGCCTAATTAGCCCTCCTCTTCCTAAGCAACTCCTATTTACACTTACTCTCAACCTTCCAACCTTTATACAATCTCAAGGCATCTAATAAACATCAGAATTCCTCAATTATTTTGACCCTCCAAGCTTTCCTAGATAATTTTTCATCAAACCCTCCCTTTAAGGGTTTCTATCCTAGGGCTTCCTAGAAAAGACCCTAAATCAACTCACAAAACCTTTCTAATGGCTCAAACACCTTCAAACAAACTCTCTCAATCATTTCCAACACTCATTTACCAATTCCACCCTCAACTTGTTCATATTCACCACGTGGTGCTTCCCAAATGCACCCTTCACTGCATGTTCAATAGTCACCTACTGTTCCTTTCTCCTTTCACTGACACCTGCATCCAGATCATGATAAAAACATAATATTTATAGGCCTTAGTACCTCTCCCATAGGCAATTATTAGAACACAAATAATTACGGGTACTTTCCCCTTTTTAATCACAACAAAAGTTGACAGTTCCAATTTACATGGAGATCCAATTAGAATCAACTCTAACATACTTCACAGATTAAAAGCCCGTTGTTTAAGCTTTACACAGCTTGTTGCTTATAGATTGTAATTTGCAGTATGTACTTCATTCTATATATGAATAAGCCAGCTAGTTTGTTAATTAATGGCCCAATTTCTTTGAGAATTTGCCAGCCTTTTCAAAAGTATTTTTGTTTAGGATGTCAAAGAGATATGAAGAAGAAGAAGAGAACTTCTGTGAATTGAAGTGTCAAGAGGGTGGTATTTATCTTTTGACATTTGGAGGGCGTGACAAGCATGTGTAAGCTACCTCACTTGCATTTTGAATTTTATAATTCTATCAAATTTATCTTGCTCATTTGGTTTCACTTGTGCAGGTTTGGGCCTGGGGCAATCCAAAATATCAATGAAGCTTTGAATAAGGTATGAAAAGATATTCATAAATTCACAAGGTATGTGATATTTGTTGGGTCATTGTATTTCATTATATCAATGGTTCTAAGGATAATTTGGCAGGTCGAGGGGAACAGAGATGCAACAGTTCTTGTCACAACGAATGAGGTAATTTCCACCATTTTTACAGGTTGGGTTGGATCATGAGAATAGTTATATAATTTGATAAGTAGGAAATATTTTTTTACAGTAAGTTAAATTATGATATTATTATCAGAATTTAACTATGTAGTTTTATAATTAGTTTACTGACAAATGTTTCATGAATAGTAGTTCATAATAACCTTTCTTTTATGAGAATGAATGGAACACTTAGTACTCATTGCATCTAGATGATGCTCATAGAGGTGAAACGCTACTTCCCAGTAGGTCACTCATCCCAATATTATTCTAGTTCAAGTGCTCTTTACTATGAAGGTTCCTCCAACATTAAGCCCACTTTGCTTGCAACCCCATTTGCAAAACATTCAACAAGTTTTGTGCCTTGTGAACCATTCATTAAAAAGCCTCTTAAGCTCATCAATTGATAATTAAGAGATATTTTCCACAAGTTGTCAAATTGTGATATTGCAATCAGCATTCAACCATGTAGCTTTATGGTTAGCTTATTGACAAATATTTCATGAGTAGTGATTCACATGAATCCATCTCTCATGAGAATGAATGGAACACTTAGTGCTCATTTCATCTAGGTAGTAGGATGTAGTTTCATGTTTTAAGATATTCAATAAGGTTAGTAGGATGTAGTTTCATGTTTTAAGATATAGTTTCATGTTTTAAGATATTCAATAAGGTCATTGGACCAATTATGAGTCATTAGAATAGGTCTAGATATTAGAAAAAGCATAAAAAGCATATCTTATAATTTGAATTCAAACTCAAATGGTCACTAAGTAGTTGTGGAGGGAAACTTAAGATTTAGTATTTGTCTTGTTTAAATAAACATTCCAACTACCTTGGTTGGTTGGGCAGTCAGTTAGAGGTCTATTTAAGATGTCACAGCCTTAGGCAAGGAGGAGGCATGGTTTTGTACAAAGTACACAAAAAAACTGTACGGACAGGCAATGAATCAATGAGATTTTGAAGTTTTCTTGCTAATTTGAAGCCCTCTTTGATGTAGAAATATTCCATAAATGTTGGTAAGGCATACTTAAGTTGTTTTGAGTTGAATTTGGTGAATTTAATAACACATTTCAAAACTTATTACTGCTGTCACGCCAAACATACAGTTTTGCATTGTTTTTTTCAAATGAATAAGTGAGGGTTCCATCCTATGAATGTATATCTGACCATGGGATGGACCCTGATGGTTCTAACATGTTTAACTAACCATGAAAATGCAAGGAAAGTGAATATTTGTAGGATAGGGTGAAGCATATGCAAATTTGAGTGGTGTAGGGATTGATTTGGGTACCCAAATGATGCTAACAGTCACACAGCTGTACATCTAGCTTAAGGAGGTGTATTTTTTGTTGGAGAATATTTTAACACATGTTTAATACATGGTGAAACCTGAAGTTTGGGTCTTGGAAGTGCCAGATTGACCTAGTTCAATGATGCCCTAGGAAATGAGGGTTTTAATGCATGTAATTGGGGTTTTTGTACCAAAACACTTCATAGTCTGAAATTGATCAGTGATTTCTTTAATTGGGCATAAATAATGATGGGCCTATGAATTTCATGGAGTTTGGATGCATTCGGAGCATGGTTGCTTTGTAAACCCACCTAATTAGCCCTCTAAAAATAGTCTAAATCATGTTTTCTGGTAATATTTTCCATAGTAACAATATTTAAGTTTTGTATATGTTTTAGTAAAATAAAAAGGGTATTCATAAATATAATTACCTTATCAAGTGTTTTGGAAAAAAATTGAGTTATTTGGGTTTTAGTGTTGTTGGAGGGCTACTAGCCTGTTAACTAGACCTAATAGTCAGTTTTGGGGATTTGATGATTGGAGTTGCATAAAAGGTTGAAAATGATTGATTCTTGTCTAAAACATCTAGTTTATACCATTTGTGTCCACCCTAGGCATTTGGAGGCAAGATTGAGTGTTTTGTGGGTATTTGACCTTTGGAGTACCTTAAAGGCTTGTGGGATCCTTGTAGAATTGAACAAGTTTTGTGTGAAACCACCACTTCTACTAACCACTCTACATCATGAAGCACTAGGACTATTTTTTTAATTTTTGATGATTTTGGAATGCTAATGAAAACTATGAATGAATGTTGTCTAAGGTGCATGTAGTATACCCTAAGATAGATAAATGTAAACCTTCTAAGGAAATACCTAAATGATGTTGGGAACTATCTTGAATTCAATTTTGAGGAAAACAAAATTATAATTATGACAAGGTGTTTATGAATAAGAAAAATTTAGACAAGAATGACAAGCATCCAAGAAAAGGTGGACATGAAAAGAAGATAACTATATTTAAAGGAAGTCAAGATAATGTGCAAAGCCACTATAGGAATGTCCTCAAAAGATGTACCCTCTAATTTGGAAAATGACTCTAGAAAGTGTAATTCTTGACCCTAGGATGTGCAAGCTATGTTTTTAGATTTTTAGATTTTTTGAATCTAAGATGAGGACTATTCACCATGAAAATGACTAAGAAAGGTTATAAACTCTCAATATAAGAATGCCACTAAAATGCAAGGTATGAACTTATAATTTGCAAGGGTTTCCAATCAAAATATTCTAGATAAAGGAAAAATGATATATTTATGACCCATGCTATTTTGTTTCTCTATGTGGGACATTTTTTAGGACAAGTTTTGATGATTCATAAACACAAAAATCACACAATCACTTATGGCTGTAGGTATGACTAAAATGAAATGTTTTGTCTTTATTCTGTCTACTATATGAAAAAAGGCAAAGTGTGAAATCTATGAAAATCACTTTCTTGGATGAGTTTAAAATGAAATAAGGAAAATTCTATGATGCAGGAAAAAGAAACAAATCTGATAAATACCCCTCAATATTCAGCATTTCCCCCAAGTTATGAGCTACCAACAAATATTGCAATAATTACACTTCAAGTCAATTTCGCATTCTTTTCGAGAGGATGATGAATATTTTAAGGTTTATTTCAAGTAGATTGTTTGGGAGAGTCATTTATATTTATTTTTTCCTCTTTTAGTTTTTATTTTACATTGAACATGCAATTTGGAGAACAGGAACTTGAGGATAAGCTTACTTTATTGCATTTAGCACATCTTTATGAGGTAAATTTGAACTTTATATAAACTGAACCATTTTGTTTGTACAAAACTATGGTCTGAAATTGTAAAATTATAAAAACATTTGGAAAAATGTCTGTTGTCCTGTATTCTTGTGCAGATTGGAGAAGATGACAAGTTTTCAACCCCCGCAAGAGTTGATCTTCAAAAACTATTTCCAGGACGGAGGGTATACTCTTTTGCAAATGGACCTTACTAGCTTCTGATGCCCTATTTTTTCATGTGGATATCCAATTACTCCTTTGTAAGATTGATGGCATGTGTTTGTCCTTAGTTGTATAAAGCTTGCCTCAAACATTTATTCCAATGCGCTGCCTTTGTACAACCAAAAAATCATATTTATGCATGTCATAAATGCAATTTTTCATATTTAAGGATAAATCTACTTTGGCAACATGTGTCTACTAAAAACTCATTAAAGTGGTTATTATAGATTATCACTCTTTCAGTCCTCTTTGACATTACCTTCTTTATTGATTTGTATACTCTCATCTTTTAACTATTATGTTCAGGCACAGAGAAGCCCATATAACTTGATACTAGAAAAAACATTTGACAAATTTGCAAACAATTGTTCACTTGGTGAAGCAAAAAATGTTTTGTAGTACAATCTGCCAAACAAGAACCATCTATCTCTATATCATTGTTGAACACTTGGATATTTGAAAATCTGATTTGCCATTTTGTTTGATTTTATTTCTACATTCTTAAGATTCCAAAACATATTATGTTGGTGATTTAGTTCTTCATTAAGTTGTTTTTCAATTGTTATAAATCAAAGGTAAGCAGTCACAAGAAAATTTAACAAACACATTTGTAAGTTAGCATGATAGGATCAAGTTAAAAGCATTTTCTAAATTCATAATTATAAGACATTGTTGTCATTTTAATGAATTCAATATGCATAAAAATAGAAGCCTATAGAAGCCTTATTTATAGGTATAACAATAGAAGTTTGTTTTTCAACTTTCAAGGATAGTATTATACGTAATCATTAAATTGGTCACTGATGCAATTTCCAAAATTGAATTCTACTGTATATTTTTTTATTTTGTAGATTGAAGAAGTTGTCGAGCTCAATCTTTCTGCGGTTCAGGAAAAGTCAGAAATGACATCATTGGACTGGCGAATTGAAGGTGAAGAGAATGATATGCATGAGCCATCTAAGAGAAACAAAATAATGAATGAAGAATTTATTGTGGAATTAGCACCTATGGAAATCAGAACCATTCAACTTGAGTTTGATGACTAAGGACTATGTGATTCCTGTATGAAATTTTTTACAATAGTTAAAAGAACCCATGATTGTCAAATTTTTATGACTCGAGAACCCCACTAGCCCTTCAGGCTCACCAAAGGCTACATACCCACAATTGAATCAACTATGCCTCCAAACACCTAAGATGGACCAAAATGGTGTAAACAAGGTGGTTTCAACAAGAATCAATCATTTTTGATAGCCTTTACAACACCTATTGACCACAACCTTCAAATCTGCCTTCTAGCCCTATGAGCCCCAATTAGCCCTGCTGGACCAGTTTTCTCCCTTTTTCTCTAACTTTTTCCTAACAACTTGAGAAACAAATTACAGTTTCAGACACCCTTTTCAAGTTTATTTAACATATGTAAACTTCAATGGTGACTCCTTTAGACTAGTCTTAACTTCCTTCACAAGGTACCCTCCTAATGGCATCAAAATCAAGCAAATAACAAAGAAACTATATCATTATCTTATCCTCATCACTCCAAACTTTCATCATAGTTATAATATGGAAAAATATGACTAAATCCAAGAGATTTTAGTCCTATTCCACAAGGAACGCCCAAAACACTCATTCAATGCCTTCAAACCCTTGTTGCATAGGGTTTCACCAAACACCTATCTCCACTAACCTTGGAGACCAAATAATGGTTCATAAACCTTCTCTTTGATGCCCTATGACATCTCAAATCATTAGATAACCTTCTTGTACAGCTCAATATGCTACTGTCATACTATTCCCACCAATCCACCATGGGACATTTCCATTATTTTCTCCAAACTTGTTGTCTTCGCACTAGTGCTACATCAAAAATTGTTAGATTTCTATTGTACATGTTAGTAACATGCCTCTCATGAAGTCTAGGCCCTTGAATTCATGGGAGGTTCATCTATTTAAAGAAAACTTTTGTCTGTCATAGGAAAAACTCAAGAAAACAACCTGAAATGAACCAACAGTCGTATATGCTGCTTCAAAACAAAGTGTTATTCATTCAATAATGAGTGAAATGTGTTTAAATACCCTTCTAATTCATGTATTTGATAGTCCCAAACAAAAAGAAGTTCAATACATTGAATGGAACAGCACCAAAATGAAATTTTATTGCTTGCTTTCACAACAATCCGTACAACAGGCTTTTTTTTCTCCCTGTCCCCCTCCATACAATGGATTACATGAACCCATCTCTCATGAGAATGAATGGAACACTTAGCACTCATTGGATCTAGGTGATGCTTACGGAGGTGAAGCACTGGGACTTCCCAGGAGGTCATCCATCCCAGTACCACTCCAGCTTGAGCAGGCTTAACTACGGAGTTTCCTCCATGGTTAAACCCACTCTGCTTGCATCCTCATTTGCAAAACCTTCACCAAATGTTGTGCCTTATGAACCATTCATTAGAAATCCCCTTAAGCTCATCAATTAATAAGTAGGAGATATTTTCCACAGCAAGTCAAATTGTGATATTGTTATCAAGATTCAACTGTGTAGTTTTTTGAGTCAAACTCATTGACCCGTGATTCATGAGTAGTGGTTCACATGAACCCATCTCTCATGAGAATTAATGGAACACTTAGCACTCATTGGCTCTAGGTGATGCTCACAGAGGTGAAGCACCAGGACTTCCTGAGTGGTCACCCATCCTAGTACTACTCCAACTCGAGCGCACTTAACTACGGAGTTTCCTCCATGGTTAAACCCACTCTGCTTGCATCCTCATTAAATGCACTCTGCTTGCATCCAGAGTGGGTTTAACCATGGAGGAAACTCTGTAGTTAAGTGCACTTGAGTTGGAGTAGTACTGAGATGGGTGACCTCTCGGGAAGTCCTGGTGCTTCACCTCTGTGAGCATCACCTAGAGCCAATGAGTGCTAAGTGTTCCATTCATTCTCATGAGAGATGGGTTCATGTGAACCACTACTCATGAATCACAGGTCAATGAGTTTGACTCAAAAAACTACACAATTGAATCTTGATAGAAATATCATAATTTGACTTGCTGTGGAAAATATCTCCTACTTATTAATTGACGAGCTTAAGGGGCTTTCTAATGAATGGTTCATAAGGCACAACACTTGGTGAAGGTTTTGCAAATGAGGATGCAAGCAGAGTGGGTTTAACCATGGAGGAAAGTCTGTAGTTAAGTGTGCTCGAGCTAGAGTGGTACTGGGATGGATGACCTCCCGGGAAGTCCCGGTGCTTCACCTCTGTAAGCATCACCTAGAGCCAATGAGTGCTAAGTGTTCCATTCATTCTCATGAGAGATGGGTTCATGTAAACCACTACTCATGAATCATAGGTCAATGAAAAGAACTCAGTCTATAACATTTTTTTTATTAAAAAAAAATTGCATTGGTCAAAATTTTGACCAATTCTAGAACCAATTTTGACCAACTATTGGTCGAAATTTAGACCAATGGACCAAAAAATTGACGATGAATCTGTACTTTTGACCAATCCAATGGTTGAAATTTTGACCATTTGATTGGTGGAAAGTATGGATTCATCATCTATGGTTTGGTCCATTGGTCGTAATTTCGACCAATCCTTGGGGCAATCAGTGGTCGAAATTTTGACCATTAGAAAAAACAACGGCGATTTTTGAGCTTGGGATATCGTCAAAATTTTGACCAAAACACAGGTCAAAATTTTGACAAATAGAAGACGCATTGAAAATTCAACGAAAAAAGAACGACGATAGTTTTGGTGGTAAATTTGACCAATTACTGTCGAAATTTCGACCACTTTTCATCAAAATTTGAAGTCAAATTTACTAGTGTTAGTATTCATATATCTGTGGACACCTAAAAATCCTTTAGAAAATAAATTATTTTTATTTTCTGAAAAATCCCTGATGACATCATCATTTATTAATTAATTCATTATTTAATTAATTTATTTATTTTTATGTCATTAAATCCCTTTATCTTAATTAAAAATATTTAATTAAAAAATCCCTCCCAAAAATGTTTAAATCTTATTTAAACATTATTTCCCTATTTATTAATTATTTAATTAATAAACTGACCAAAAATCCCAAAATAAATAAATAATTTATTTTTTGCCCAAAACTTGGCCAATTTCCTTAAGACCACTAACCTCTTCCAGAATCTTCTAATCCTTTAATTTCAATTAAAGGCTAATCCCCTCATTTCCTAACCCTAATCCCAACTCAAAATATTTAATTAAGATTAAATATTTAATCCTCATATTTGTTAAATTCATTTTAATAAATATTCTCAAAACCTAAACCATGGAAATAAATAAATCTTTATTTATTTCCTAAAATCCATGTTTATCCTAAGGAAATTCTAGACTCTTCTAGAAAGTCCTAACCCTAATCCTAATCCTAATCCCTCCCCTAATCCTGTCACATTCCCTAACTAAGGTTAGCCAACTCCTAAGCTTAACCCAAAGTCAACAAACTTCTAGAGACTTCTCTTACATGCATTAAGTGCATTTAAGGCCTCCTTATCCCTCTTACATGCATTTATCATGCATTTAAGAAGCCCCTCACCCCTTTCTTACACCCTTTGACCTTAGGCACATTTCCCAAATTGTGCACATTCCTCCCATCTTTCAACCCAATGCCCTTGTGACACTTGTCACAAGGAGGTGGCCCTGAACTAGCACAATCCATGTGCTCCCCTTTGAATGAATCTTGGCCTCTCTTAAGGATTTTGATCTTGGCCATTCATTCCTCCTTTCCAAATCCTATAAATGCTCCTCCTTTCAAGAGCAAATTCATTAGCTTAACTTTTATTCTCATGCATTGTTATCATGCCCATTTAGCTCTAGTTTTAGCATAATCATCTTAATTTAACTTACTTTCAAGCATTTTAGCTCATCCTAATTTAGTAATAATGGATTAACTTAGTTTATTTCATTGTTTTGCATAAGCATAGCATCATCACATCTCTATTTGGACTAAAATCAATCTTAGCATAAATCTCATGTAGCTTAATTTTCATATCAGCATCATTTTGATCCTTGAGACCTTAGGGGCAAATCAGGTGTTCTATACTTGTTTTTGTCCCATTTTGGGGTTTTCATGGATTTCAATCCGTCCTAAATGCATAAGGAATATGCTCCAAGTGATTAGAGAGCACACCCACATCCCCTTAAGCAAGAGCAAATCAAACAGTGCTTGGGTGCACCTGTTTAAGCTCTATTTGAGGTGGCTAGCTTAGGGTTTTCCTTGTTTTGGATTGTTTTTATGCTAGATTAAACTCTTAACGTTTGATTGATTTGAGCCTTTCAAAACAGATAATAGGATCCTCAAAAGCCTTGCCACAATATCCAAATAGGTTCAAAAGAATGACTAGTTCCATGAAAACTCTTCTTTTGATCACCATCTAATAGTTTACACAGTATATTTCTTTATAGTGAAATATCTTCTCAAACCTCTCTTCATATCCATAAACCATTGGTAGAAGTACATACATCTAAAGAGATAGTCATTCTTGAGGTACTTAAAGTAGTGCAAGGAAAATATCCTATGTCACATCATTTACAAGAATCAAACAATAACATAAATGAATGATATTATCTTATGAAAGAAATGAGAGTTGATCAAATGTGTTTTGATCAAGGAATTGAAAAATGTGAAGATGAGGTAAAATAATGTTCCACTCTACTGCACATAAAATCAGCATGCGAAGATGAAAGACTTAGTGATGATGCCTATGTAAAAGATCCATTTTCTCTTGAGAATCAATCTTGGAAAAATCCTCCTCATTGTATGAACCTAAATTAGATGATGTATTTACCAGAAAAGAAAAAATTATTTGGGATCCTTATGGTAACATAGGTCAAGTGTAAGATCAAGAAGGGATGAAAGATGAAAGTCACTGGATAGAAGTCAAGCATAATGAAGATGAATTCTCAAATCCATACCATTGTTTGATAGGACTAGCATGAACCATATTCATGGAAGAAAAAGAGTGTTAGGTGTCAGAAAAGAATTAAGAAATCAATGGTGACCAGACAAGAGAAACCAAGAAGAGGGTTCACCTCATGGTACTTTTATTTGTATACCTAATATATGGGATAAGAATTCATTTTTTTCTAATGATCTCTTTTATGTCAATTCAATGATTGAAAAGGAATCTTCAAGCCACCATGTTTTAGATCCAAATCATAAAAGGCACATTAAGAAGCTTGAAATTATTATACTTCAACTCATTCAAAAAGAATTGATCAATGACCTACAATACTTGAAGAATACTTGATTCTGTAAACACCTAGAATTATCCTAACAATTACCCTTATCCTAGCCAATTAAATAGATATTTATTATTTATTTAATTTTAACCTTATTCTACCTTAATTAAATAAATTCACATTTATTTAATTACACTCCTCTTTATCCCTTATCCTTGATTAAATAAATTTATATTTATTTAATCCCATTTCCCCTCATCCTAATCCTCCACTTAATTAAGTAAATGAAATGGTTCATCTAATTAATCCCCTTTTATCCCACTTGGAATTAAATATTGAATTTAATTCTATTTGAGCACATGGCTCTTAACTTTAACCCTCACCTAACCTCATTTCCCTAATCTAACCCATTCTCCTAACCCAAGTCAACCCACTTTCCCACTAATTAATCCTAATCTTCCACCTAATCAATCCCTAATCGTTTGCACAAACTTAATCTAAGGATTAAGGAATCATAATCCAAACCCAAGTCACATGTGACTCTTACACACTCTTACAACCCTTACCCACTTGTCTCCCACATGTCATTGACATGTCACTTTCCAAAGCCTTGGTTCTCTCTTTCTCTTCCACCTTTTGACCCATGTCATTTTTCAAAGTTTCTCACACATGTGTGAGAAACCTCGGTTATCCCATCCTCTTACATCTCTTAACCTTTGTCATTGAGCCATTAATTTCTCAAGTTTCTCACATATGTGTGAGCAACTTTGGCCCTCTTACACATTCTTACACCCTCTTACACATTGTCATAGACATGTCACTTTCAAAGGTTTCTTACACATGTGTGAGAATCTTTCCCCTTTTAAATGGGCAAACCCTAATCCACATGTCATCTACATGGCATCTACTTGGCCTCCACTACATGGCCACCTCATTGATCCTGAAGAATCCTAGCCCTTCATCCAACTTTGAATCCAAACCGTCCATTTCCCTCAAATTCCTATAAATTGAGAGTCTTTCTCCTCATTTAAAAGGCCTTCTTCACACATTGTCATGCTGCAGAATTTGTGAGCAATCACATACCCTCAACAACCAAAATCATCTACACTTAGTTTTGGAGGTTTGCATTTGTTTGTTGTGTTGAATAGTTAAGCTTTATTTCTCATTTTATTTCAACACATTTACATGCTAATTTCCATAGTATTTTGAGGTTTGCATGAATATGTTAGGATAAGCTTAGTTTATTTAAGTTTATTCTTTTATGTCATTTTTATGCAATACATTTTGGCACGCCCGGTGGGACCCACTTTGTAGGTTCAAACTAACGTCTAATGTGTTTTTAAGTGTTTTTGTTGAGTGTTTTAAGCTTGTAGGTTGAAGGTTGCATTGAGAGATCAAGTTTCACAAAGGGGTCTCAAATCAAGCCAACAAGCTCACCAATGTGCTTGGAGCACACAAGAAAAGTCTTTTGATATATAACACTCTACATTATTGCTCATTTTGTTATTTTCAAAATTTAGAAAGCATATTCATTGTATATGTCTTAAATTTCCTCTTTTTCAACATTTTTTAATTTGTGATAAAAAGAAAAAATCTCTTGTTTATATCAATCTTTCATTTTATTATATATATATATATATATATATATATTGAATATATATATAGTTTGTATATATCTAATATATATAAATATATATATTTTTGTTAAAAAATAATTAAAATATATATATGTATACATATCATATATATTTATATATATAATATATATTCTAAAAAATAAAAATAAAAATCAATAAACCAATTTTTTTTAAAAATAAAACATTAAAAAATATAAATTAAAAAAAAAAAAAAAAAATTTAACCCCCCGTCGCTGCTCACAGTCCATGGGAATGTTGTAAGATAATAAAAAACAAAACAAAACAAAACAAAACATTGAAATAAAAGAAAATTTAAAACTTTTTAAAAAAAATCTTTAATAACAAAAAAACTCAGCCGGAAATTTTTAATTTTATAATTTAAAATTTAAAAGAAAAGTTATTAGTCAAGGCTTTTTGTTTTAAAGATTATTTTTATTTGCTATTATTTGCTATTAATGAATTCTTAATTATCATTTCTTTTAATTTTGTAGGCATTTAGCCCCTGGTCATATGGGCGACCAGGGGCTCTGCTAAACATTCAACCCCTATTCTCTAGCATGTGGTCACATGGGGCCCAAGGGCTTATTTAAGCCTCTTTCATCCTTGCAACCCATAAAGGAGCTACTTCACGAAAATGCTTATAACTTCTACATACGAGCTCCATTTTGGACGATTTGAAAAGCACCGGAAATCTAATTCAACCTTCTATCTAGATTTACAAACCATTTTATTAGATTTAATCCTGAAAATCAGGTGTACACGTTCCAATTTGACCCTTCTTTGCAAACTTCAAACACTCATAACTTGGGCATAAAAAAACATTTTTTAGTAAATGTTTTTTTAAAATTCATCAGAAAAATGCAAGGAATCTGATTTTGTAATTATTTTTAGCCTTAGACATTTTGTTTGAAGTTTTTTCCTCATATTTTTCAATTGGGCTTAAAATAAACCTTTCACATTTGGGTTTGGAATTAAAATGAACAAGTGTCTTTTGAAACCCAAGGCCACGTACGTATTCTCTCCTCTCGTGCCTTCAGGTGATCTTGAGTTCACAAGAAATACTTGGTCTTGTTTTCTTTTTAGAAGGCCTGCTTGGAGATTTGATCACCTCAAGGGACGACCTCAACTCCCATTTTTTGACGGAGTATAAATAGCGGAAGGTGAATCCAAAGACACCTCTCTTGGAATTAGGATCTTGTCACTCTTGGCTAAGCCCCAAAGAACTTTATACCTTTGGGAAGTGAAGGTGGAGATTTGGGTTACCGTCTCCTCCTGGTTGTGTGGCATTATTCTCTTTCATCTATGGATTTGGGCCTCATGTACCTTGCATATATCAAGGATATCTCCTAGTTGAACTTGTATATCCTAGTTGAAGCCTCAATAGGACTGTTGGTGTATTTGATGTGCTTGAATGTTTAAAACCTTCCCCATTTGCAGCCAAAAGGGGACACACCATCCAAATTAAGCCTTAAAAATTGTGCTTGTCTATAATTTCATTTGTTTGCTTTGCATTTTAAAATAAAAAATCCAAAAACAATCATAACATTTCAAAAATTCAACAACTTCAAAATCCAAAAAAAAGTATAAAGTTTGAAAACCCCAAAATATTACAAAACTCAAAAACTCAAAAAAATCAAAATCATTCCAAAAACAACAAAAAACATTTTGTTAAGTTCGTTGTCTTTAGTCAAGCTTTCCACATCATCTCCACATCACTTCTTCCATCTATCAACTCCATCACCTTCTCCATTCTTCTTATCCTAATCACGTCCTAATCAATTCTTCCAATTCATTCCTATTCTATTCTAATCATCCTAATCACTTCTTCTACATCATCATAATCAATTCTTCCAAGTCATTCATATTCTATTTCTAATCATCCTAATCAATTATTCCAATTCATTCCTATTCTATTCTAATAATCCTAATCACTTCTTCTATATCATCCTAATCACTTCTTCCAAGTCCTTCCTATTCTATTCTAATCCTCCTAATCACCTCTTCTAAGTCAACTTTATCATTCTTCTTAATCATTCTTGTAATATAGGGTAAGTGCCCAAAGATGAGGGACCAAAAAGGGGTATAAGATGCCACTTTTTTCCTGAAATCAGCAAACTCTAAACTTCAACAAGAAATTGAAGATAGTTATACTCAAAATTTTAAGATGAGACAAGAACAAGAGTTGTAATACTCTGAATCTAGTTCCTAAACTACTAATTTATTTTGTAAATAGTGCAGATTAAGGTCCTCAAAAAAGGGGAGCACAAAAAGTGGTCCTATTTTTTGTGAAAAAACATAGCATAGCATCTAGTGTGCTCCCCCTAAAATGTTAACTTTTTTTTTGAATTTTTTTAATCGCTCCAGTGAGAAGTTAGCTAACACCACGTAGTTTATCCCATAATTTTTTGGTAATTTTTTGATGAATGTATAATTTTTGATGAATTTACAAAGTGCACACATCCTGAAAACATGAAATTTCTATGTGCTCCCCCTAGAAATCATTCAAAACTAATCATAAATCAAATTTTTTTATTTTTTTAAAAATGTGTAGATTGAAGTCTAGTTTCTAAAAATGTAACTTGTTGCAAAATTTGATGAACGAGCCAAAATCTATGCCCAAAATACTACACGTTGGTTTTTTACAAAAAATAGACATACACACAAAAGAAATTAGAGATGAAAAACTTAACATAATCAAAATTAAAAATAAATTATATGCTTAGATAGCTAACAAAGAGATTTGCAATATCATGTCGTCTGATTTTTTCGTTATTAAACCATTAGTAAACCTGATGAGGAGCACATGAAAAAAGATGTCATTTTTTTGTATGTCTGTTGGAAAAAATGTCTCAGGCCTATTTGAATCATTCAAGCCTTTGGGTTGGATTTCCAAGGAAAATCCAAGGCTTAGGATTGGTAAATTCCAATGCCTTACAAAGCGCATGTGCCTTATAGGGTGAGCGCACTACTGAAATCTATGACTTCCATAGGGCGCCCTATAGGGTGAGTGCACTATTGAAATCTATGACTTCCATAGGGTGTGCGCCCTATTTAAGTCATAGATTTAAATAGCGATGAGAAATAGTGAGAAGGAGAGAGAGAGAGAGAGAGAGAGAGAGAGAGAGAGAGAGAGAGAGAGAGAGAGAGAGGGTGATGAGAGAGAGAGATAGGAGAGAAGGGAGAGAGAGAGAGAGAGAGAGAAGGGGGAGAGAGAGAGAATGGAGAGAAAGAGCTCTCCCCCTTATCTCTCTCTCTCTCTCTCTTATATATATATATATATATATAATCATAACCCTCTCTCCCCCCCTCTCTATCTTTCTCACACACACACACATATCACCCCCCCCTCTCTCCCTCTCTCTCTCACACACACACAACTTTTGTGTTTCTTGCAAAGGGCACACACTAGCGTTATGCAAGACTATGCATGTTACACTTTTCTAATTTTTGCATATTGTGCACACATGTTAGATTTTTACATAGGGTGCACGCGCTATGACAAAAGCTAACATGCATGCACCCTATGCAAAAACTAGAAAAGTGTAATGCATGTTAGCTTTTTTCATAGCGCGTGCACCCTGCAGGGTGCACGTGCTTTAGTGCATACGCACTATGGCCGTTCGGGGGCCAAAAAGGAAAGTGGCACCTTTTTGGTCCCCCATCTTTGTGCATATACCCTATAATCATCCTCCTAAATCATCTTTATACTCTTCCTAATCATTCAATCAAAGTCATAATCTTCATCTTAGTAATCCTTCATAAATCCAATCTACTTTCTTAATCTAATTTCATCATTCATTTTCCTTCTAATCTAATCAAATCATTACCTTTCTAATCTAATCCACTTGTCAAATTCATTCCAATCAAATCCTATTTCAATCCATTCGATTGTCTTCCAATATCATGATATCACATAACACCTTATCATAGTACATTCTAATTTTCAAATTCACATAACATTGTTCACTTACCAAGAGTGTATGCTCATCTTTGATCCATGAAATCTGATAGGGCTTCGGATGTTCCAACCTTTTCAACTGCAACATAATTTATGACCATTTCCTCAGATGCCAGATTCTTTGAGCTACCACTATCAATGATAACCTTCCAAACTTGATCAGAAACTCTACATCTTCTCTTGAACAAACTTTTCCTTACCGGATCTTCCTTTTTACCTTCATTCCAAAGTGCTCTCCTTACCATCAAGTTATTTTCTTTCTCAAGTTCATTCGGTGACTCTTCTTGTACCAAATCATTTCTACTACTACCAGCCTTCTTACTTGCATGTGTACACTCAAAAGATCTATGTTCTTCTTCTCCACAATTGTAACAAGTTCCTCAAAAACCACCTCTATTATAACCACCTTGGTAGTTACTGCCTCTGCCTCTAGATGAACTTTCACCTTTCCACTCGGTCTTTCCTTTATCCAGATTTGTCTTTTCAGGTTCAGATCTACTATATTCACCATTAGCTCTACCTCTTCCTCTAGGAAATCTACCACCTCTACCTCTTTGTCTTTTCTCATGTCTCTTGTTCAATTTCTCCTCAGCTTTCAATGCAAATTGATAAGCCTCTTCAATGTTCTCCAATTTGACCAAACTAATTTCTTCTTCTAGGATGGAAACTCTCAAACCATTTAGGTATCTAGAAATTCTTTCCACACCACTTCATCATGTCCAGATTTGATATCTAATCTATAGAATTCCTCAGTATAATCCTTTACCGAGCTATCTTTCTACCTCAAACTTTGCATTCGCCTAACTAGGTTAATCTGATAATCACAAGGTAAGAACTTTCCTTTCAACTTATTCACCATTTTATTCCATACCTTGATTTTGTCTTTGCCTTTCCTCTTCCTGTCCAGCTGCAGATTTACCCACCACAAGGATGCATGACTTTTCAACTTTGTGCTTGCAATTTTCACCTTCTTTTCCTCAAGTACATTTTCATACTCAAAATACTTTTCCATCTCAGTGATCCAATTCATCAGAATCCAATTTTCCACCATACTCAGGAGGATTAAAGTGTGGTGTAGACTTCAAACTTGTCAAAGCCTTCAAAAAAATTTCCTCACCCTGATCCATCACAGGTGCAAGTTCTACATCACCTTGTTCTACCTCAATTTCATCATCACTAACATCTTCAAGATGTCTTCCTCCTCTCTGGGCTGATTCAACAGCTTCTAATCTAGCAGCAAGTTGTCTCAACATGTTTGCCAATCCTGGATCCGAATCTCACCTCCCACGAACCATCTTGAAAACCCTCTGCAATTGTAGGTTAGATCATAATCTGCTACCCCACAACAATGCAACTAGGACTTCACAAGAAGGAACCTTCAAACTTAGATTCGCAAACCTAGATCCAAATCTAACCTCACTCTGATACCACCTGACACAAAGGAGGATGGGGAGAGGGGCCAAAGGCACACCCTAACTAGATCCACCTTGCAAAACAACACGTGGAAGAAACAACACACAACAGTGAGAGAGAGAATGCAAAAACTTTCATATATTACCTTCAAATTGATTCATACATGCCAGGCTGTAAGGCCTTCCTAGTTTAGGCCAGATAGATTACAATCAAGTATATAAGTCCTCCAATATTCGAGGATCTGCCAACAATCTCCAATTTTTCTAGCTTCTAACTTCTATCCAAAAACTTACTCCTAAACTCTAACCAAACAACTAGATTTATACAAGAGGCTACCAAGCCAAGTTGGCCTTCAAATCCATAATCAACGAAAGGAATGACCAGATCTAGGTCCACATGCTTCCCAATAATGGATACCAACATTAAATCCATGACCAAAATTAATTACAAGAGTCAGCCTCAACAAGAACTCAAGATAAACCCATCGGTAAGCAAGGGTAATTGAGCACCATACAAGCATCACCAAGCACCAGGGAAATTCACCGAGCACCAAAGAGATAACTGACCAACATCGGCGAACAAAGGAAACTGAGCAACACCGAACCAACTCGATCAAAGCAGGAACCAAGCAACACAAAAAGCTTCAAATATGTTTTTGGTGACATAGGATTTCCAAAGACCCAAGCCGCTCCTACATCAAAAAGGGGCAAAATGTAGACACCTAAAATTGTCCTAACAATTACCCTTATCCTAAGAAATTAAATAGATATTTATTATTTATTTAATTTTAATCTTACTCTACCTTAATTAAATAAATTCACATTTATTTAATTACACTCCTCTTTATCCCTTATCCTTGATTAAATAAATTTACATTTATTTAATTTCATTTCCCCTCATCCTAATCCTCCACTTAATTAAGTAAATGACATGGTTCATTTAATTAATCTCCTTTTATCCCACTTGGAATTAAATATTGAATTTTATTTTATTTGAGCACATGGCTCCTAACTATAACCCTCACCTAACCTCACTTCCCTAACCTAACCCATTCTCCTAAACCAAGTCGACCCACTTTCCCACTAATTAATCCTAATCTTCCACCTAATCAATCCCTAATCATTTGCACAACCTTAATCTAAGGATCAAGGAATCATAATCCAAACCCAAGTCACATGTGACTTAAGGAATCATAATCCAAACCCAAGTCACATGTAACTCTTACACACTCTTATAACCCTTACACACTTGTCTCCCACATGTCATTGACATGTCACTTTCCAAAGCCTTGGTTCTCTCTTTCTCTTCCACCTTTTGACCCATGTCATTGACATGTCATTTTCCAAAGTTGCTCACACATGTGTGAGCAACCTTGGTTATCCCATCCTCTTACATCTCTTGACCTTTATCATTGAGCCATCACTTTCTCAAGTTGTTCACACATGTGTGAGCAACTTTGGCCCTCTTACACATTCTGACACCCTCTTACACATTGTCATGGACCTATCACTTTCAACGGTTTCTCACACATGTGTGAGAATCTTTCCCCCTTTGAATGGTCAAATCCTAATCCACATGTCATCTACATAGCATCTACTTGGCCTCCACCTCATGGCCACCTCATTGATCCTAAAGAATCCTAGCCCTTCATCCAACTTTGAATCCAAACCATCCATTTCCCTCAAATTCCTATAAATTGAGAGCCTTTCTCCTCAATCAACAAGCCTTCTTCACACATTGTCATGCTGCAAGATTTGTGAGCAACCACATACCCTCAACAACCAAAATCATCTACACTTAGTTTTGGAGATTTGTATTTGTTTGTTGTGTTGAATATTTAAGCTTTATTTCTCATTTTATTTCAAAACATTTACATGCTTATTTCCATAGTATTTTGAGGTTTGCATGAATATGTTAGGATAAGCTTAGTTTTTTTAAGTTTATTCTTTTATGTTATTTTTATGCAATACAGATTCCAAATTCAGATTTTTTTAATCAAGCAATGTTTGTTTGGATATATTAATTCACCCCTTCGCAGTTGTACATGCCATAAATCTCAGGACCAAAGTTCAAGGATCAAGCCTACAACTAATATACAGGTACTCCAGGGTTACCACCTGAAATCTCGTCATGAAATAATTTATTTTTCTCATGCAATCAATGGATTTTCATAACTCATCTGGCACTATTTTGGGTAGGCATCCCCTACCATTTACATATTTTAGGTAGATGATTTGTTGTGTCAATCTCATTTTTTGTTTGCGTCTAGTTTCTGCAATAAGCTCCAATGTTGTCTCCTTTATGACTCTATTGCCCATGGATAACACACTGATCACTACAAATATTCAAGATTTATCTTGCATCTCTTTTGGTCCTTATTCCCAGTTAGAGCCAGAAGTTGCCCTAATTTTCAAACTACTATTTTTAAAACTTTTGTATTAAATCCAACATTGGGCTTAAATCTAAAATGTGTACTAATGTGCTTTCAGTTCAAGACCATCATCTCCAAATCATATCAACATAAGTCGAGGTCCAACCAACCTAGTCAACAAGTCAAAAAAAGTGGCTAAATGATCCTAAAAAGTAGGGCCTCAAAGGTCGAGTCGTGACTAGCCTTCAAGCGTAGAGTGTCAGGCCTTACTGGACACTGTTAAAAGAAAATGTCGAGAATTAGGTTTACCAAAGACTCACCAGAAGCTTCCATTAATATCTAATAAAGTTTAGAAAATTTATGTATTTATTTGTAGTAAAACTTAATGTTCTCCTTACTATTTTTACTTTCAACCAATAGTAATAGATATAACTAACTTTTTTTAATAATTTAAATATATATATAAATTTATAAATATAAGACATAAATGTATGCTCAAAAAAATTTCAAATCCTATTAGTTAAATTAATTATCTATTTTCATCCAATAGATGCATAAATATCCTATCTAGGCAGAAACTAATAATTATTGGTTACCATCCCAAATAACAAAGTAACCTCTCCATAAACTCTTTTGTACTCCTTATGAAGATTCATAGAATGTGATCTGAAAAGTTGACATAAAAATTCTAACCCGATCAGAATTCTTATTCTATAGATTGTGGAAATCTTTCCTTGATAATGTAAATCAAAAAACCTGATGTATACATTTGTAAACGTTTTCCGGACTTCGTTCCCTGCCCCCTTTCTGTGATTTTGCTCTCTTTCTGTGTTTTCAGGCTCTTTCCCCAAATCCCAAGCAGTTTCATTTTTGTTATCTCCTGCAGTTTCTTTCATTCTTTCAATATGGCTTCCTCATCTTTGTCCTCCGTTGAGCTCGACCAACGCATTAATCAAATTCTGATCTCAAACACAGATTTGCCAAACTTCGATCTTAGTCAATTTGTCCAGCAAATCGATATTCTTTATAAATATTACTACGATCGGCTGGTACAAAGCGTGCCCTTTTATTCATTTCATTTTAACTTTTCATTAATTCATGTTACTGAACAATACCATTCGTGTGATTATTTGCAGAGAAAGAAGAATCCAATCCGAAAGCAGAATCCAATGCATCAGAAGTTGCTAATTTTGCAGAGCAGGTATCAGCAAATGTGAAACAGATTGGCAATGAGGTACACACAGCATCTTATAAATATTTACTTACTATTTCCAATTCCAACCATGTTCGTTTTGTTGGTGTTGACAATAGTTCGGATGCACTTTACAAAGGGAATCTCTGCGAACAGTCAGTATAATTTATTAATACTGAATATAAAATACTAGTAGTCGTTTGCTTTTGTGCGTCTAACGATGAGCCGATAAGAGATAGGACGTTTGATTTTTCTAAAAGGTAGAATAATTTGCATAAAAGAAAATCTGAAATTTGAACTATAAAATTCCATCAACCTGGGAATACAATTTTTTTTCAAATCTAGAAAATGTCAATGTAATATGAACTAAATATCTAATTTAAATTAATTGATTTATTTAGTTTCTTTCAATATTTTATTTTTTAAATTATTTTCTAATATCATACTTTCTATTTCTAATTATTATTGTGTCTTTAGAGATGACTTTTTAAATTGTGAAGTTTTTTTCTATTATAAATCAAATATCAAGATAAATTTATTTTTTTAATTATTTTTTCATGATTTCTAATTATTTATTTCATAACAAATGTTTCTATTATAAACTCTTAAATAAAAACAGTTGTTCACAATTAGAAACTTTAGTATATTTTTAGGATTTATAATAAAAAGATTTGTTTTAGTATAATTTTAGGATTTATAATAAAAAGATTTGTTTTACAATTAGAAAGTGTGATTATTAGAAGCTTTTAATTTAAATTAATCTTGAATTTATAGTCAAAATATTTGTTTAATAATTAGAAAGTGTAGTTATTAGAAAGTTTAATTTAGAATTAAATATTTGAAGAACCAAAATAAATGAATAAATAATATTAAATCTTGAGCCTTTTTACAAATTTTCACATTTTGCATTATGTATGTTTAACAAGGCAATTGCAATTAATAAAGTCTTTTTTTCCATTGTGCTTTGATGGATGGTGACAATAAAGATCTTTTAACCCATCTATTTTATGCATATTCTCCATCTATAGAGAAATTTTGTTAAACACGTGCAATTTCAAAAAGCATGATCACAACTAATCAATGATAACTTTCTAAATAAGTAGACAAGAAATATTCTTTTTCTTTAATATCTAAATATCTACACATTATCTTATAATCTAAAATGTATGTAAATTTTAATTTTCAAATTACTTTTAGATTAAATGCATTCAATTACAATAAGATAATACTAAATCAATTTTAGCTAAAATTTAAAGAAAATATAAGTAATGGACTAAGTGAACAACTATCTAACATAAAACAATTTAAAGTACATAAATAATTTTTTATAATTTTTTTAAATATTACCAAATTTATTTAAATAAAATTTATATATAAAACAATCCTAACCATAATAACATAATTTTAACTAATTAATTAATTATCCTATAATCAAATTTCTAATAAAAACCTATTAATTTTTTCTTATCTAAAATAGTTAAAAAAATACACCTAAGAATTATAATTTTAAAAAATAAAATCAAACCAATATATAATTTAAAATACAGATTTGGAATTATGAAAAAATAAGAAAAGTATTTGAAAAATCTAATTCTTAAAAGTAGAGATTTTTACAGTAAGCTAATATAATAAAATCTAAGATTTCATACGTTTTGTGTGAATCTATTAACATAGCACCTAAAACTAATTAATATATCCAAGTGAATTTGGCAACTTCTTAAATAAATTATATGAAAATAAAAATAGTTAAACTCGAACATTTAATTTATTGAGCATGAGCAAATTTGAAACAAGACTTGTTTGAGGAATAAAAGAAGAGAATAGAAGAGAATGCCATTGGCATAAAATGGGGAAAAACTATTTGAGAGAAGTGCATAGAACAAGATGTTTGAGATGATGGAGAATGAACACAACTTTCCCAATCAACTTAGTATGCCGATCAAAATCACTCCTCATAAATTTTAAAATCCAATCCTAAAATTAAATTGAATGAATCCCTTCATCGACATGCCTAGAAGATCCTTTAAAACAATAAAGAAATTTTCCAACTTTGTCTCCTCCTCATAAATTTTACAATCCAATCCTAAAATTAAATTGAATGAATCCCCTTCATCGACATGCTTGGAAGATCCTTTAAAAAGATAAAGAAATTTTCCAACTTTGGCCGAAACAAATTTAGAAACATCTCATAAGTTAACTTGACTACATAACAAAAAAAATCAGAAATATTAAAGAAAATCGAATGACATTAATAGTACTTTCTAAAATATTAATACTTTAGAATAGAAATAGAAATGAAAATAAAAAATATAAAAAGAAAGATAAAATCCGATCGGAAAAGTAAAACTATCGATAAGAGGGCTGACAATTTTTTGGGAGAAAAATATAATTTCTGGGAGCAAAGCTCCCACACAAAGCCTATCGGCTTAAAAATAGACAATATATCGTAGTGTTGCATGGACTGTCACAACGGCAAACAATAAAAATCAAAATGAATGGTTATTAGTAGATGTGATGGTAAATGTTTTTGATCTTATGAGCGAGTTTATAAATAGCTATTTCATTTCTAGTATAATAATAACACTCAAGTTAGATTTAGATCTTGATGATAAGAACACGAATACTACGACTTTATGCGCTTTGCTAATAGAGATATTTACACATTTTATTATATAAAAATGGTTGTTTTTAAGAATTAACAGTTACACTTTAGTATGCAATGCCCGTATGTTGAATAAGTTAGAAAAAACCTTTGTTTATTTTTTTCATATATATGTGTGGTAGGTGAGGTCAATTAACATATGATATTATTTCTATTCAAAAAAAGGCTCAATGGAAAACTGATTTATTCAAATAAATTATGCATGGATAGTTACATGAATTTAAACACGACAAAAAACCCTCTAAATCAATAAGATAATTAGGTTCTATTATTAATAGGCTCATGCTATGTTTGTAATAGGGAGACATGGAGAGAGGGGGAGAGATACAGATAGAAAGAGGAAAAGATAGAGGGGGGGATGGTGAGGGAGAGATGGAGATAGAGCTAGGGGATAAAGATAGAGATAGAGATGGTGATGTAGATAAAAAGCAAGGAGAGGGACATGGAGAGGATGGAGAAGGGATATAAGTGATAGAAAAGAGAGAGATATGGAAGAGATAAATAAATGGAGGGTGAGACAAAAAGATAAAGGTAGACATATATGGTCATATATAGATGGGGGAGAGAGAGGGGGAGAGATATAGGGGTAGAGAGATGGAGATATAATAAGATAGAGATTGAGGGAGATACTAAACAAGAAATATTAAGAGATAGAACTAGAGAGGTAAATATATATAAACATCAATTGAACACTTGAAAGAGGGAGGGGAAGAGAAAGGGAGAAATATCTAGAGGTAGAGGGGGGAGAAGAAGTGGGGGAGAAATATAGAGGTTGAAGAAATAAAGTAAGATAGATGGCGAGAGAGTGATAGAGGTATAAAGGGGGAGAGAGAGAGAGAGAGAGAGAGAGAGTTCAAAAATAATTATTCTATATAATAATTCAAGTTCAATAGAAAAGATAAATTATAAAATGATTTGCTTCAAATCAATTTTATTAACTATTATAATTTCACATTTAAATCTAAATTAAAAAAACAAAATAGAGTAAAAAAGGCAAAGTCAAAATATATAAAATCTATGTGTTGAAGAAATAAAATTTTAAAATTAATAAAATCAATAATAAATGATACTAACCTTAGTATATAATAAGTTCGTTAAGTTAAAAAATTATCAAATAAAAAAGTATTATCTTTTAGTTTGTTAGGATTTAAATATAAAGAAAATATTTGAAACCAATATATTAAAAAAAATTGATTGGTAAAAGGTTATAGTTTTAATTAGAGATTAGTTTTTAGCTTCCTCCAAACTAGGGTTGACGATAATGAGGAAACCACCTCCCCATAAAAAAATGCACCCTAGTGCTCAGACCCATTAACATGTCTACACATTAAGATTTTTTATTTTCCCATCACTTGGTCTAGGAACAAAGTAGCATATTGAAGGATCCCACCTTCTTCATCTTCTTATCTTTTTTCCCTGTCACAACTTGCCAACCGTCCTCCAATTTCATAGCCTCCTTTTGCCATACTATTGCATCATCATTACAAAGTATTGTCTCCTCAATCAATACACAAGTAGCTTTCTAAGCCTGACCAACAATTATCTGACTTTCATCCCCACTCACTTGCCACATCATATGCCCTTCAATATCCAAAATCTTTGATGTAACTAGTATTTTTCATACTACATCCCCTCTTCATAGGTAGCATTAACCATGTTCACCTCTAGCTTGGAAAACTTGTTTGAGGCCTTAGGGGAAGGAAGGCTATCCTTATTGCCTAAAGCCAAGGAGGAACATTAGTGACTCTCATCCATTTTTTCCATTGTGTAATGAAGAGGAGACACTTCTTTCCACCATTTTGTGACTATAACAATTCTATTTTTATAACATTGAACAAAAATGTGTCCAGTTTGAAAACATCTCCTAGATCCGAATGAAATCCCTTCATGGTCCAAAGTCTGTTGCCAAAAGTCATTTGAGCTTTTAAATGAAATCTCTTTTAGAATCTCTTTAGATACATCCATTTCAACCAAGATCTGAGCATAGGTAGTATGTAAAAGGCTTGAGGAGTCCTCGTTCATCATCAAAAAGCTGCTTGATGTAGAGGTGGGGTTCAAATCACAAACTTCTAAACATATTTCACAACAATGGGCTAGGATATCAAACTCTTCTTCAAGTTGACATGAACTCTTCAAGGATTAAAAATGAAAACTTGATTCAAACCCTCAATATTTGCACACCAACACATGGAACATCCTTCAAATGATGAATGTGACATGACAAGACCATACATCGTCATAAAAAATTGAGTTTATAATTTTTTGATTAAGTACATTCACAATCTAGTAGCCCTTCATTAAGGACTATCAGTCTATAACTTTGAATTTAAGCATTGAAATCAAAAAGTAAATGCATATTATGATACCCTTTAGGACTATTTAAAACATATATATGATTATTGTGAATAAAAAATCCACAATGCTGTGGGTTTCAACTTTATGATGGTGCTCCCCTTTTCCTTTCCACAGTGATTAGTTTTGTAGCAACACACTTTGTCATCTGTTGACACAATGTTTATTTGGGTCATGGCTTTCAACAATGCTCACCAAAGTTCTTACTGAGGTGCCACATATCTCTTAGGTGCTTAACTTTTTCTCTTCCATTGGTGGGCCCGACTTTTCTTTTGAACATGACATATGATTGTCTCACATGCAATAAAAAAGGTTGTTTTTTTCTTTGGAGATAGTTTCCCCACTTGAGTGTCGCATCTCCTCCTTTTGCCAGCTAAATCCTTTTGCTAGTGGATCCCAATGCCTTTTGGGCATGACATGTGGGTTTCTCACAAAGTTTTCATAGGTTTCAACTTTCGTTCAAAGAGAGCATCAAAGTTTGTCTGCCATGTTCCCTTTCTATTGTAATCGCACTTTAAAACACGTCCAGCTATGCATGCTCATCATTCTTTCAACTTTGGCATGATTCTCGATGAAACTATTTCCATGATTACTAAGGAGTGAAAACCAAGTGTAATAAAAGAGAAGTCATTTTTGTAGGCATGAAACATAGGCTATCTATCAGTTTTCTAGGGTCATTGATGTGACCTAACATAAAATATATGGAAAATTAGAACACGTAGAACTCTATCTGATCCACTTTTTGTTAGGGTTTTTAGGTGGCACTTAGTTATATGTACAAAGCGTTGTAATGTTCAAGTGGAGACTTTAGAATTAACTTTGGCAGAAATAGAGTAGGAACCTTGTAGAAGTATTATCAACAAGTTTCATCTTATTTTGTAAGCCTTAAACTATAATGGGTAGCTTGAAAAATTAATACAAATTGATCATGCTTTCAACCCTTTGATTTTAGATTTTTTGGTTCTCATGAATGTTTATGTGTTGTTTAAATACAATCTTTGACTTTAATGTATTTGTGATTAAGCTTTTTTAAATAGATTATTCATTCAGGCTTCTCTATTTTGTGACTGTATTGCACAGTTCACTCTATGTCTTTTATTTATTGTGCTAATGTATTTTCACAATGGTTCCTAGACCTATCGGTTGTAAAGTTGTCTTGATATTTTCATTTCTTGAAATAGCCTATGTATTTTGTGTTTAAAGTGTTCAAAAAGTTTGGTATTTCACCTTTGTAAGGTTAGCTTTCTTTCCCTTTTCTCCCCTAAGCAGGAAGAGTTGGCTTCTAAAATCTCAGAGGTTGCTCAACAAATACGCACAAGGTCTCTCATTCACTGAGCTTCCCATAAGGCTGTCACCTATAAAAAAATTTAGGCATCAACAATTCTTTTTCTGGCACGCCCGATAGGATGCATTTTCACAACTGTAAAAGAGATGCCTTCTTTAGTTTTTTAGCCTTCAAGAGACAAATCCCAAGTATTTGATGACTCTATATAGTCGTATTTGGGCTAGTTTATGATGGTATGAGTGAAGTTCCCATTTTACATGCTCTTTTCCCTTGTAAATCCTTCCCCTTTCCCTATGAGTTAAAATGGAGGCATACCATGGCCAATAATATCTTCCCCTCCTTTTCATGAAGCTTCATGCATTCCACCTTTCTTTAAACAATACCAGGCTAGGAGTGCTCACAATTTTATTCCATACACCATTGCTACACCTAGTTATGAGAAAAACCCAAATGCCTACTACCCATCTTCTCACACATACACCTACTGAGCACAAGAGGTTCCTATTAACTCTTATCAGCATGCTTATCCTCTTGCCCACAACTAGAATATAGGGAACCAAGAAGATATCAGTTACTAAGACATTTTGTTAAATCTTTAGGCAGAGTTGAAAGATATAAAGGAGGAACAAGACTATCATCACTGGAAAGAAGAGCTTGATTATCAAGCTCACCTGTTGCAACAACAAGCTGATGTCCTAAAGATGTAACAAGAGCATTTCCTTGCACTGCAAGTTTTTATGGAAGGAGAAAGGACTAGGGAGATGGATTTAGAGGAAGAGGGAAACAAAGAAGAAGAAAGAACTAGACAAATGATTTTGAAGAAAGAGGAAGACTTATATGTCCATGGGCTTCCTTTTTCTCATGGGTCAAATGAGATGGTTTCAGAGTAGCTACAAGAGGATATCAAGAAGTTAGTCCCCCAAAAAAACCTCTTTGCAAACATAGAACAAGGAAGACAATGAAGAGGAGGAAGATTCAATCCCTTTTCTTGTGGAGCTTCCCTTCTTCGTTGGCATGGCGGAGATTGAGAAATATGATGACTCAATATAAAAAAATTCCAAATTGTCACTTCTATATTATTGTGGCATCTATGGGTTTGGTGATCTTGGAGGAAATTGACATTAAGGATGAGTTTCGAGATGAATTCGATGTAATTTGCAAATTTGTCAACCTTGAGTCAGAAACTTTCGGGTCCACAGACTATGAGATGCAATAAAGGGTGAGCTTCTCCTCTATAGTAAAGAAGTCATCAGTCTCTATTTCTGATGGCTACCTTAGGGGAAAGAAGACAACAAAACCAATTAGGGGATGTCTGGGCCATCAAACATCTGGCCCAAACCTATGAGTTGCCACCGGTCATGCTCACCTTCGAGCATGAAGACAAGATTCACCAAGAAAAGGATAATCCCACCCATTGACCATTAGCAGATGGAATAGAACATGGGTGAGTTTCTTTATTTTCTCTCTTCAAAGGGCATCTTGGTATTTAGGTGCCTTTCAGGTTTTATTTTTTAGCTAGCTACCCAAAAATATGTAATATATCAAAGTCTAGTTAGAAAGGAAAGTTATTTCAACAAACCAATCAATGGTTTTGTTTGATTCCAATAATGTAAATCTATGTACATATGTAAATATTTTTATAGCAGTAGGATAGGCACTTTTCTTTTCCAAGGAGTATTGTTGCACATAATGCATTCTCCTTAAGGGAACACATGTTCTAGTTTCCTATTTTTCTCCAAGTGCATTCTTGTTGAGGCTTTTGTATCCTCTTTTATCTTGAGTCTCTTGATTTCTTTTTTAAACTGTGATGGATAAAGCCAGGGTAATATTTAAGAAACCCCCCCTTCAAAAAAGGTGTAAAAAAGTGGTGAAGGTTAGAAAGAAAAAAAAAATTTATTGGCGAAAATTTTTTCTTCTCAAAGAAAAAGAAAAAACTCAATTGGTGAATCATTCATGCTCCCTAAAACTATGTGGAAAATTTTGGTGAATCATTGATGCTCCCTGAAACTATGTGAAATATCTTGGCGAATTGTGTTTTTGTTTCATAACTACCAAAATATATATTGGCGAATATAAAACAATATTTATATTATAAAAATTATAAATTGGCGAATATAAAACAATATTTAGATTATAAAAATATAAATTGGCGAATATTCAAAACATAGTGATAAGACTACGTGTCAAGTTGGGTGCTACGTGTCATTTACGGATGACCAGTTTGTGAGGACATTTTGCGTGCTTCTAAAGGCTAAAAGGAGGGTCGATGGCTAATGGTTACGAAAATATGCAATGGTCATGTTGATGGTGTGTGTGACTTCGACTGTTATGTTGGCAGTTTAGAGTTGTAGGCCATGAAGATACACAAAGTTCAAGTAAGTTTGTGGTTGACAATTTGGCATTTGCGTAGCTTTAGCATAGTTTGTGGTGATTGGTGATAGTGTGCATAGTTTCGACAGGCTAAAAGGAGGGTCGATGCTGATAGTTACGAAGATATGTAATGGTTAGGTTGACGGTGTGCGTGACTTCGGTGGTTATGCTGGCAGTTTGTAGTTGAAGGCCATGAAGATACGCAAAGGACAGGTTGACAGTGTGCATGACTTCAGAAGTTATGATCATAGTTAAGATATGGGGGTTTCGAGGCCACATTGGCAGTTTGCATAACTTAGCCATGAAGTTACAGTGACATTGAACACTGAAGTACAATTAATGAGACTTAACAATGACAAGATTTTGATTAGATGTTAAAAAAGGTTAATTTGTACAAGATCTCAGCTATGAATCGTAAACATTCATTATCTTTCTTTTCGGAGCCAAGTCACATTACGTGAAACATTCCATAATTTAATGCGACTACCAAGTTGTCAGTTCAAAATTTAAAATCGCAGCTAGGATATGGTGGTTCCAAGGCAATGTTGGCAGTTTGCGTAACTTGAGTGGTACATAATCCAGGCCAGGATTTTGATTAGACATTAAAAAGGATAATTTTATGGGATATGAGTTGTGATTCATCAATATTCATTATTCTTCTTTTTTACTTCGGAGCCAAGTTATGCAGGATACAATATTACAATGTCTGTAATTTTTCTTTACCGATATTCATTAATTTCCTTTTCCCAGGCAAGCCACCTTACATGAAACATTCCACTCAAAATTTATTGCGGCTGGCAAGTTGGTGATTATTTTCTTTATATACTCCTCGGTAGTGGAATTGCAGAGCATGCCATGGGTGCTTTCTAAATTTCTAAATTTGGGTGACAAGTTGGTGATTATTTGTATTTTCTAAGCGCTTTCACAGAATAGGTCTTCCAGTAGTTGAGGGATCATCAAATGAGAACCCAAACCCTGTTATCCAACCAAATTTGGATATGGAGGAGGAGATTTAGTAGGATGTCCTCAGTCATCTATTGTCTACAGCATGGGATCATGCTACCAGTTATGCCGGTTACCAAAGTGACATGTTTGAACTTGAAGTAGAACATGACAAGGTAGAGATGTGCACCATTTTTGATGATCATGGCTTTGACTAGGAGGTGTTCCAAGAGATGAATCAGATGATCTCATTATTTTATGGTCTAGGCATAGACTAATCTTTTTTTCTTTGTGGATCTTACAAAAAAATTTGTTACTTGTAAGTTGTAATTTGTAAATACAAAATAATTGAATGTACTTTTCATTTTGGTTTTGGAAACGGTTGGAAGCTTGTCGCTTCTCCTTCTGGGGAAACCACAACCGTTCAGTGAAATTGTGAATCAATGATTCAGCTTAAGTTACCAGTACTATGTATATAATATATTGTATACTAGTTTTTGAATTTTATAGTAATACTATAGTCTGTAAATTTGTAATACTGTATACAAATGAAACATTAAGAAGTCAGAAGACTCTTTTTCAAATAGTGTTACTATTTTTAGTTTTACACTTTATTTGCTAATACTTTAAATTTCAGTAGTCAATACACTAAATTCTAATACAGTAACATGTTACGTGAATCATGAAATTGAACAATAGTTTTAATCTTTTATAAATTGAAAAATATGTAAATTGTAATTACTAAATCAGAATGCTAAATCAAAATACTAAATAAATTGGAACCCACTCCAAGCTCTGAAGTTACACCTGGTTGTTTCGTAACTTCTCAACGATTAATTTTAATATGATGGTGATCTATTCTGAAGTTACACCTAGTTGTTTCATAACTTCTCAACGGTTAATTAATTATGATGGTGATCGGTTCTAAAGTTACGTCTGGCTATTTCATAACTTCTCAACAGTTAATTTATTATGATGGTTAGGGGTTCCGAAGTCTTGAGTGTAACTTCGTAAGGTGTTGAGAAGTGAGAGACGAAGAGTAAGTTGCATGCCACGTGGAAAGTGCAAAGTACAAGTGTCATGTGGCATGCCAGATTGTGTCGTAACATCTCAAGGTTTCATTTTTCTGGTCAGTTTAACAGTCCCAAAGTTTTGAAAAGGTGTTGCGTGACTTCACAAGTCTCAAAGTTTTAGGGATTTCAAATTCAAATGGCCAAGGGCCAAGGCCCTTGATTTGTAGGTAGCAATTTAACAAAGTTGAGATAGGGACCTAGGGTTAGATGTACCATTAGCATCACTTTGGTAACACACTAATTATTTTCTCTTGGATCGCCACCAAATCTATGCTGGAAGTGACAGTTGACAATGACACTTTTTTGAAAAAGATAATTACTAATTTCATGCATGTGTGCTTAATGAGATTTTAATTTTTAATAGAGTAGGTGGCCTGGTGGCTGGTACTAGTAGCCTGGTTGTACTTGTGAGTTGCTTGTTACTTGTTAGTTATTAAATATAGTTCACACTTCAGTGACTTCACAGAGCATCCATAATTTCTAGAGTTGAAACCTTTGGCTTTAAGTGTAGACAGAAAAGGAGCTTACTGCTTAGAGTTTAGTATACCTAAAAGAATGGCAGAACAAGGATCTCCTGATGTTGTTTTAGTATCATAAAAGAGTGTTGCTGTGTATTCAAGAACAAAGAGGCCAAACATATACGCTGAAGAATGGATGAAACTATTGCCTGGATCCTCAAATTTGTAATCAGCTAACGCTTATGAATGGAGGGACCCTTATGCGTTCTGCAGGGATACTGACTGCCCAAACACAACTGGGTATGAGCTATTCATTTTTTACTATAACAATAGAATTAGAGGCCCTCCTGTTTCAAACCCATGGGACAAGAACTTGGGAAAGTTGATAGTACCTGAGGTATTTTTGGATATAGACCTCATGAAAGTGCTAATTCAAGCATACAATCTAGTAACACAAGCTTTCCACAAGCATGACAAGTCTATACTCTGCATGTTAGATAGAGAAACTTTTGTTCAAGCTTTCAACCTTCAGGGACCTATGAGCATGGATATTGACCTAGAAAAAGAGGAGGACCTATTTAATAAACATAAAAGTTACTACCATGGAAGGGTTATGAGGAGGCATATTCCTAGAGAAAAGAAAGAGGCAGGGTTGTTACCGAAGAAGGTTGCAGATTCATTTGATATTGAGCTTTTCTTTCCCTATTTCCAAAATACCATCTATGGTCTACACAAAGTTATTGGACTAGATGGAGGTTTGACAATGACTCCTGACATTTTTGTCATGGCTACAGATGTTTAGGACCTGTACACCAACAAGGAGTTTGATTATGTGGGGCACATAATCAATGTAATGTACACTGAATTGATGAATGTAAAGATTGATTTGAAAAGCTTCAAGTTCAATCACTACTCCATGCTGATGCACCTGATCCACTATTGCAATATTGGCTACATCAACCCAGGGTTCATCGATGAGACCGAGAATGCTAGAGGAACTATTCTGGTTCAAATGTGGACTAGGTCATGGTATAGAACTTACCATTTCTCTAATTCTATTATTTTTTATAGTGATTTTGTGGATTCAACAATGAACATGTTAGGTATTGTGAGGGATAGATTTCCTTTACTTGTTAGAAAATTGCTTAGACCCTTAGCATTTAAAATTGGCACTGACATTAAGCACAATTGGGGTGATATGTTTTTTTTTTGAAAATTTTACTATTATAAGAGTGTATGCTTGCCCTCAACCTCCACACATACTACCAAAATTTGTCCTAGAAAGATTGGAAATAGTAGAATTCATGTGGCAGCTTATCATGATGGATAGAGAGCACTTAGGCCCTAAAAGACATAAGGGAACCTTTCTAGAAAGGAGGTTCCAAATAGGGGATTTCTCTATAGGTAAAGATGTTGTGGACCAAATCCATGAATTCCTAAGACAATTCAGATTTCCCTCTGCTAAAGCAAGGATGTATGACCCTGAAGACTTCGTTAGAGTAGCATTGAGAGAAATGAGGAATCACAATTTGGCTCTAAATTAGCCTATGGCAGATGAGGATGTTATTAGAAATGCTTTTAGTAAAGATACCTGCGAAGAGAGAACTTGTAAATGGAATAATATTGTAAGGGTAGAGGAACAATTGAAAAAGGTAGACCCTACCTTCCTTGGTTTCTTTCCTGATCTCTAATACATCCTGAAAATTAACATGTGTATAGAGAATTACAAAGATATTATGTCTAGATTGCCAGACATCCCTGAGGAGGAGGAGGATAGAATAAACCCTAAGGAAGTTGAACCTGATGTGGTGTTTTTGGTAGAAACAGAACAAGCTGAACCATCCACATTTGAGTAGAGGCCATCAAAGAAACAAAAGTTGATGAATGTACCACAAAAGGCAAGGCAAAAGGCACTACAAATCCTGTCAGGTAATAGCCATTACTTTGTTGACTTAAGACAACATTTTTTGACATCAATGGTAGATGAGGGAGAAAAGGCCCTAGATGAGTTAGAATTGGCTGCAGCTAGATTAGCTGTAGCTAGATTAGATGACAGGGTCATCCATGCTAAAGAGTTTATAGATGATGATGAATTCATCAAGTTCGATGAGTTTAAAATTTTTCTCTTTAGAGTTAAGCATAATGAATTAACGATGTCTTTGAAACTAGGGGAATCATAGGAAAAAACTATTGAAATGATTGAAAAATTACAGGCCTATGATCCCAACAGTGAAACATTAACTGTGGAGGAGGCAAGAGATCTTGTAAAGAGAAGTGGCATGTTGTTGATCCCTGGATGGGACTTGGAGTCCTCATTCCTAATTGACCAAATCAAGAGGCAAGATAAAGCTGTAGCTTATGAAGCTTTTGGCCTTGATGGACTACAGAGGCGTTCTGGATTCAATATGGACACTAAGACACTTGCAGTATGGTGTATGGCCCCAGAATCTAGTAAGCCCAGATTGGTTGACATCCAAGACACAACACAGGGTAGCCAATTAATATGGAGGTTGTAGGACACTACATGAACAAAGATAGAAAATATCCTACATCATGCATCCTCCATGAATAAAGTAGTGGTTGAGGACTTGGAGAATAGGCTAGCCAAGACATTCAAAGATTATGTGGTAACTAGAAAAAAGTTTGAAGAGGAACTGAAGAAGAATGTTTTCCTGGATAAGACTGTGAAGGAGCTAAAAGATGAAATAAATACTCTAAAAAATTAGTCCAGGTCAGTTACAGAGGTCTGTGATGCAGGGGTCCAAACCAAGCATGAGGGGGGCATAGCTCCAGAACTTGCAACATAAAAGATAATAATGGACGTTGATCAGCCTGAGCCTATTGATACTAGAATTCGTGAAAAGGAGACTTTGAAGAAGGTGCTATTGCATAGAGTAAATATTTTAAAAGGGAAGTCTCAAATCCTTCATAGTACTTTCATTTCTTTGCAGGGGACAGAGTATCAATGTTCTAATGCCTTGTCTATACTAACCCCATTATTTAATACTTGGGGCCCATACTTGCAATTCTTTGATAGGTTAGTTTTACTAATGGGGGAAAAAAGGAGTTACCTGACAAAATAATTGATGTTAAGGAAATGGTGTTATTAGTAAAGGATTTGTATGTTTTTTTCACTAGAAAGTTACAAAACGTTCAGGAAAAGTTTAAGGTTTTTGCCAATGAGTTTGAAGGATATATCTCTACTATTGTGGACACAGAGGCACACTTGAAGGAATGGCAGGAGTGAGTTGATTCTTTCAACCAAATTTTGGATGCTAGCAAGGTGGCTTCTTATTTTGTTGGTGATCCTAACATTTCAACTTTTTATGAAGTTACGGATGAATTGTACAAGTAGGAGATTGACATCAATAAGTTTGTTGTTGAAGCTCAAGCCATAATAGATGCCAAGTGGAACAAATGCCTTGAAGACTTGGATATAGTTAGAGAGGTAACTTGGCCATCAAAGAGGGAAATTGTGGTGTGGGAAAACATTGCAGAGATTCAAGCCATGGTCTTGCCATATTGACATGGATGATGGAAGTAGTTGAGACAGTTCTGATATTAGATGAAGAGCCAATAGAGGGAGGTCAGTTAATTCAAATAGGGTATCTTATGTTTGCAGTTCACCTACTGTGGATACACCTTTGGGGCAAATCAAGACTGATTCTGAAGAATCCAGGCTGCCAGCTATCACTCTAATAACTATTTCCAAATTTTTTTAATTTGCCAAATGCCAATGTTAGTTTTTATTTTCTGATCATTGATCATATTCATTGATCATTGACAATGGGCATTGATGTATAAATTTCAAGGAAGTTTTAGTTAATACAAATATACAAAAATATTTTGTAATTTTCTAATAGATCATAGAAGTCTGAGACTTCAAGTCTCTGTCCTCTCACCTCTATGTCTGGTTACTAGTACTATGATCATTGATTCTTGAATTTGAAATTTTGATGTATAAATATCAAGGAAGTTAAATTTAATGTAGGGATATTTTGTAATTTTCAATTTTTTTGTCACTGTGCTTGTGTAATTTTGTAAAGAGGTCATTGGCTCAAGTAAAGAATCTCAATTCTAATTGCTGAATCCTAAAGATTGCAATTGCAATTTATTTAAAATTGAATGTATAATTGTATATTATGTATAATGTCAATGCCAATTAGGAATTTAGGAGTTAAGTAAAATTTAAATGGTTTTGATTCAAGGAATTAAGAAATTAAGTAAATGCTTAGTATTAGGAAATTAGGAAATTGACAAATAATAAATTGACTAATGAGTATGTACTATGAACTATGACAAATGACAATTTCTAAGAAATTAGGAAGCTTTGACCACCAGTCTAGGGTTTAAAATCTCTCCAAATCAGTCATAATTGTGCTTGTAAACCCTTTCTTTAGGTCTTTTTGTCCTTGGTAGGGTTAATCCTTCAAATTATCTTAAGTGTGCCCTAGTTTCTTATATTTCCATGTTACCTTTTTGGCCACTTAAGATTTCTCAATTTTCACGTGATCTTCCTTTCCTTAGGTGTTCACTGAATCTCATAATAATTTTTCATGTCACTAAAGTATTCGGAGAATTGGCCACTGTGTGTTAGATCCTTGTTAAGTTTTCCCTTGGTTGCTAAATCTCCCAGTTCTAGCTGCGGTTAGTCTTTCTTTAGCAAATTGGTGATTGTATGGTCTCCCAATCTCTTAATATCTGGCGGTTTTCTCATAACATTCAATGATTGGATGTGGCGGTTATCTCCTATTTGCTTAATTGGGCGGTTAGGCTCTAAGTTTTCTAGCAACTCAGCGAGGACCGTTGATCATCTTTGGGATCAACGGTGGTGTCTTAATCTCACAATGAATGGGGCCTACATCAAGTTATTCAATGATTCAGCGATTGAGTCATGATCTCCTGTTCACTAAGTTTGGCGGCTTCAAAAAAATAATTTGGCAAAGTCTATTAAAAGGTAAAATTTTCTTCAGTCACTGGATCTCGGGAAAGGATGGTGAAGTTCCAAATTATTTGGTGACATAACGAATAATGCATTCATGCAGTCTCATAATAAGTTAGTAAAGCCCTAAGTTATTCAGCGATTAGGAGAATAAAGAAATGGTAAAACTATATTTCTTGATAATGGTTTAAATGATAATGATTTACTGATGACTAGTTTGTGATGATATTTTGCGTAGCTTCGGCAGGCTAAAAGGAGGGTCGATGGCTAACGATTACGAAGATACGCAATGGTCATGTTGATGGTGTGCATGACTTTGGCTGTTATGTTGGCAGTTTAGAGTTGTAGGCCACGAAGATACGCAAAGGTCAAGTAAGTTTGTGGTTGACAATTTGGCATTTACGTAGCTTTGGCATAGTTTGTGATGACTAGTGACAGTGTGCGTAGCTTCGGCAGGCTAAAAGGATGGTCGATACTGACAGTTACGAAGATATGTAATGGTCAGGTTGACGGCATGTGTGACTTTGATGGTTATGATGGTAGTTTGTAGTTGAAGGCCATGAAGATACACAAAGGATAGGTTGACAATGTGCATGACTTTGAAAGTTATGATAACATTTAGCGACTGGGCATGGCAGTTATCTCTTATTCTCTGAATTGCGACCGGGTTATCATGGATTTCAAAGGTTAATCTGAGGACCGTTGATCATCTTTGGGATCAATGATGGTCGTTGAATCTCCAAGTTAAGTCATGAGTTAGCAAATCATTCTGAGATCATGAGAATGATTTGGTCACTGAATCTCCAAGCTTATCCCAGGATTAACATTTCTTTCAGAGATCGCAAGAGCCTTTGTTCATTGGATCTTTGAATGAAATCTGGTTAAGTGTTCATTAATAAAGAGTGATGATAGTTGTTGCTATGTGGAAAAGTACTCTTCCGAATTGGAAAAAAGTAAAAAGTCATCCCATCAGAATTAACTGAGGGTTTTTATTAGTAAATAAGGGTTTTAAAGCTAAACAATGATCATTGCTTTTCTACTTTATTTCTGAGTTTTTAAATCAACCTGTCAACATCCATGCCATGACTAGCCTTGATTTGAAGTTGGTAATATGCAGAATTGAATGTAGAAGTGATCGAGGCTTGATTTATAACGATTTTGGCAACTGCACGCATTCAATTCTCAATGATAAATAGATAGGACTCTATTGCTTTATGTGCTCGAAGTTTTCTGAAGATAGTTGTGATTGTTAGTGCTAAAGTAGTGAGTGAGAAGTGAAAAGAAGTTGTAGAGATGAGAAATATTCATATTCAAAGATGAGCCATTCAGAGCCAAGCATGGCGTTGTCCAGTGGAGGGGCCAAAGAAAAGAGTGGTGAAGATAAGGGGAAGCCCAATTATTTAGATGAGTTCCTCAAATTGCTTCTTGGGTCCAACTAGAACAAGCTATTGATATGGCTTTCGATGATTTAATGGAGAATTGTAGAGACCCTATCACTCCTTCTAGTTTAGGTTACACAATCTTCACTTATTTTTACAATAATAGACATAAAGCTATACCAATTTGCAATGCTTGGGCTTTGGGGATGGCAAAATTAATTGTGCCAGATGTTTTCTTAGATGTAGACTTAATCATTGAGTTGGCTAGATTGTATGACCCTATTTCAAAAACTATTAGGAAAGAAGATCAGTCTACCTTGGTAACCTTAGATAGGGGGTCATTTATGAAGGCTTTTGATTTCTATTCCTCTTCCTCTACTGAGATAGAATTGAAAAAAGAAAGGCAAAAGTACACAAGTCATGTAGGATTAGTAAAAAGTCAAATGGTTAGGCACATCCCAAAGCAAGGTAAATACATAGCTCCTCTCCCTACAAGCATGAATGCCCCATATGATTTCAAGTCCCTCAACTTCTATATGATTTTTTTGTGTCATGGGTTGTGTAGAGTTCTAGGGTTAGATGGAGATGAAGTGAAATTGCCTGCTGATTTGCTGATGATAATTCTGGACATTCAGAATTCCCATGCCAACACTAATTATGATTACATCTAATATGTAATCGATATAATACATGAGCATTTGATGGTTGTTAAAGAAAATTAGAGGCCCTTTAGGTTCATGCATTACTCTCTCCTGATGCATCTAATTTTATATTTCAATATCAATAGTTTGGATGCAAGGATGCTGAAGCTTAGGCTCACATTTGAAGGCCATCCTAATCTAGTGCAATACTAGGTAAGAGTTTGGAATTACACCTCTAACAAGTGTAATTTCTGTGTGTTCCAAAATTTTATTATTTTCCCAATTCTGAGTTTATTGGGGACAAATGTGGTAAGGTTGCAGCCTAAGATTTTGAAGCTTTTAAGGCCCATGCAGTATGAATATAATTGGAAGGGAAACCACAATTGGGGTGACTTCTACCTAGGGTAGAATTTCATAGAAATCAAATTTTATGGCTTCCCTCAACCCCCACATTTACTTCTAAAATTTGTACCACCTAGGGTTGTCCTGTTAGAATTCATTTGGCAGTTGATCTGGACTAATAAGGAGCACTTGGCACCACATAGGAAGGGTACCTTCATGCCAAGGCAATTCAAGGTAGGCATTTTATTGATTGGAAAGAGAGCTTTGGACCAGCTCAGTAGCTGGCTAAATAATTTCAAGATGATTTCTAGTACTTGCAAATACATTGATCCTAAACATTTCATCAAGACTGCCAGGATGACATTGATTCCAAACATTGGGACAATAAGGGAGCATGAAGGCTGTGATAAGGAAGATGTGATAAGAAACATCTTAGAAAAGGATCTAGATGAGGCTCATAGGAGATGGACCAAATACTTTGATTTGTTAAAATTGGAGGCCCAACTCAAAGCAGCCAAGATTGATTTTAAGGGGTTTTTCCCTGATCTCCCTTATATGAAAAGGATGGAAAAAATGATTGAAATATATGGCACCCTGTCCAATCAAATGGAAGGGTTGCTTAAGGAAAAATTAGATGTGAAAAAGGACTATTCCTCTTTAGATTGTGAGGAATATACTGATGAATCATAGGAGGGTGATAGTCCACCTCAAAATAGGGACACACCTATCATTGACTTGACTCAAGATCCATGAGAAACATGGGACACCTCAGAGCCACCATTGAAGAAACAAAAACTTGAGGTGGATGAACCTTCTAAGGAGAAGAAATAGAAAAATATGATAGATAGAGCTTCTGCTCTAGTACCTGGTGACCAAGCTTATCATCACTAGTTGAGAAAAGCTATAAGAGTGGGCAAAAAGGTAGTGTCCGAAGAAGAAAAGGAAATGCCTCTTGCACTTGTAAAAGTTGTGGAGTTATATCAAGAGGAATTCCTTAGTGATGGCTAGTTCATCAAAAGTGATGAATTCAAGAACTTCCTCATTTGGAAGAAATCACAGGAGATTGCTAAGGCTCTTCTAGAGGGAGTGGAACCAAGTGAGGAGACCATGAGGACTCTAACTTCATATGACCCTAGCCTTGAGAATATTACTGTTGATGAGGCCAGAGAAATAGTGAAATCAAGTGGAATGCTTCTGACTCTTGGATGGGATCTGACTTCGGCTTTCATCATAAATCAGATTAGAAAGTAGCCAGAGGGTAGCCTATCTTATGAGGTGCACATCAGAGACATGATAAGGGGAAGTGGCTATGATAATAATTCCTAGGCTATTGCAATGTGGTCTCTTGCCCCTAGGACTCAATTAAAGCCTTCTCTGGTGAACATTGAAGATAAAAAGGAGGGAGATAAGATCATATGGATTATTCAAAATACCATTGATCTTGAGGTGTCCAAGGCTGTGACACATTTTTCTCACCTCAATGAAGCAAAGACAACCCAATTAGAAAATAGATATGCTCTATTGTTTGATAATTCAATGAAAGTTGCAAAGGATAGAGACCTAAAGTTAATGCAAATCAAGGTCCTAGAGGATGAATTGAATGATCTAAAGACCGAGCTTGAAGAAGTTTCAAAGGCAGCTCATCCTCCAGCATTGCAAATTGAGGTAGTAGCTCAACCAATGGCAAAGGCATCTGAAGGGCCATCTAAAGATTTAGAAAAGGTGAGGCTTGATGCAGCCCTAAAAGCCATATTGGATATTGTGTAGCATAGGTTTGAGAAAATAAAGGATAAAATGGACTCAGTCCATCAATTAATGGACATGTTGCATAAGATTAATGAAAAAGTGAATGAGGCAGTGGCATCTTTGGAGCCAATTTATAGTGTATGGTCAGGAAGGAATTCATTGTTTGAGAAACTTGATGCATTGTAGCCTCACATGCCAGATCTTCCTGAGGTTGTTACTAAGGTTTATGAGAAGATAAGATTAGTTAGTGCCACCTCAAGCTTTTTCAAGGGAAAGTCAAATCAGATAAAGGCCAAGTTGGCCATGTTTAATAAGGATTATAGCAAATATTTTCCCTCTGTCTATAATGATGATGGAAGTATGCTAAGTGTGGATGAGTGGAAATCAGGCATGGGCCAGATAATGATTAAGCAAGAGGCTTTCCTCGGCAGTAATGGTTCTTTGGACTTAGATGGGTGCAACAACATAATTGACAACTTGATTAAAGTTGAAAATGATTGCATTAAATTTCCTGTAGATGTTAAGGGCATCACTAACTCCAGGTGGGATAGAAAGATTAAGCTATTACAAGATTTTTAGGGATATGTTTGGTCTTCAGATGTTGATGTGACAGCATGGGATATGAGTACAAGGCAAAAGAAAAGGAAATCAGCTGTCAAGGAGCTAGAAGCAGAGGAAGAAGAGTGAGGTACACCTGGCACCTGATCCTAAAAAATAGGGAGAGCATGTATCATACATAGAATGATGTAAGTTAGCATCTAATGGTGTTCATCATTCATGCAACAACTCTAAGCAACTGCTCTGAAATATCCTCGGACAAAGGTGCTAGCTGTGAAGATTCCATTGTTGGGAAACTGCTTCCTATTTCTCTAGTCTTTTTTTCATTATGTTTGTACTTTTTTTCTGTAGTGCAAGTCACTATCTTGGCTATCTAAAGCTTGTTGCATCCTTTCTTTGAGGATTCCAAGATAGCGAGTGGTATATATAGCAAGTTTTCTTCTTTTGTTAAGGGTGGTGGATATTACTTTGTAAAGGAAGTTCTGATAATAGCATTTTGTCCTATAATTCTCTATCAGGAATGTACTGATACAGTTATACATCAATACAATATACTAGAACTCCTTTTCTTATTTCATTGTATTCACATAAGGATGTTGAATTCTTTTATGTATTAAATTGTTAGGCACTTTAATGCATTGTTTACAAGGTAGATATAGGGGTTAAAGTTTAAACTTAAGTTTCTTTCAAGAGAATTTATTGTCCATGTATGAATTTGAATCTTGATACCAAGGTTAGCAATAGGGAAAATAGAGTGTAAGGCACTTTATTTGAGTTTTGGGCTATTTGTTTTGAGTTTACTTTTGATGTAGAATATTGACTCTGATGCCCTAGGATATGGCACTAGTATTAGCTTAATTTGCATGTGTTCACCATCAACAATTCAAATTACAAATTTCATGAACATTCTACATTACAAAATCATGAATTCAAATTACAAATTACAAAAATCAAAATTCAAATTACAAAAATCATGAACAATACTTATTACTTGTAATATGAGTCAAATTGTCAATAATAAATATTCAAAATCAAGTCCATTATCAATTTATCCAACAAGTACAGTAATAAGTATATAGTGTATAAAATTATAAATACATATTAACTGAATGCATTGCTAATTCTAAATCTCTTCACTCTTTAGTTTCACTCAGTGTCAGTGAGCAGTCTGCCACTTCTATATCCCACATGGAATCCAGCTCCTAAAATTGACTACTACTACTAGCAAGAGGTTCTTCTTCATTCTGAGTTGGGTATTCAAAATCAAAAAATTCTTCATCTTCATTCCGAGTCTGGGACCAAGATCCATCATTTGTCTCAGAACCACCATGTTTTGAAGTGTTCAAAAGCCCTCATCTTTCATGCAGGGAATTCCAAATTGCCAATGCCCTATCATAAGGAAAGTCTCTAACATTATACTAAGTTACAAACAACCTCAAGCAAGTTTCCAAATTTATGTCTAGTTTGTTTCTAATCTTTGATTTCAAAAACCCCAATGCACTGAAAACTCTTTCATCTTCCACCAACCCCAATATCATTGTTTGACATAAATCAGCAAGTTTGAAATATTTTGATATTGAATCACACAATACTTCACTCTACTCTATCCTTTTCCAAAGCCTGGTTATTGCACTAGGTTCAAATGGATTCTCCCAAGTTTTTTAACTGCAATTTCATACATGATGCAAATTGTCTACATTGTTTTTTAAGATTAGCTAAATCTATAATTCCTTCAATTGGTTGTCCATTGCAATCTACATCTTTTGAAAACTCTCTGATCAATTCATCAATTTTTTTATGAAACATATGAGCATCAATTTGTCTATCTCTGATGTTTTTCCAAAAATGAGGAAACAAACAACCCATGGCTTCAAGAATTTCTTCTCACATGAATCTTTCATGAATCTCACTTGAAAGTTGGTAGGAAATTGACTTCAAATTATCACTAACAGATTTAATAAACCTGTCAAAATCAGCCCTTTTAACTGGAAGTAGTCTGCCTCGCTTGCCCATCTTAGATTGGTGCATTGGTATTTCATATCCTTTCACAAAAACACATAAATCATTTTTTGCATTGAATTGTAAAAAAATCTCAGCATGATTCAAATCTGTAATTATTTGCCACCTAAAAAAATTTGGGCTTTGAAGTGTTATCATATCTGAGTATAAATTATCCAGGGCAATGCATGTCATTCTACATAAATCTGAGTACTCATGGATATACATAGTCCTGTCCTGGGCTTTCTTAACAAGTTTGTTCATTAAATCTAGCATGGGGAGAAGACTGGCTAAAGTTAACAAAGTCTCTATATCACTTAACGTATGTAACAAATCAAGATCTTTGTCTACTGTGAGGCGTTGCTCATATATTACTCTAATCAAGGATTGATATTCTATTAGAACTCTTTCTACTGGTCCATGCAAAGAGATCCATCTAGTCTCAACATCCTTGAGAAGCTTGTTTCTTGGTGTTACTCCCTCTGAGAAAATCTTAAATTCTACAAAATGTTTAGGACTTCTGCAGAAGTAAGAGTATATGTCGCGAACTAGATCTTCAACTTTTAACAGTATAGGAAAATCACTTACAATTTTATATGCTAAATCCATTTGATGGGCCATGCAATGTATGCCAAGCATGTAAGGTGCAATACTAGTTTGTAATCTTGCACAGAGACCATTCCTTTGGCCTTGCATTACTGTAGCTCCATCAGCTCCAACACACACTAAATTCTTTCCAATTGTCAAATCATCCATACTAGCAATTTCATTCAAAGCACTTCACTTCAAAATATAAGTTTTTTGTTGTTGAATTGCCCCTCATTTTATGAATGCAGAGTAGATGAGCTTGGAAGACATGTTCTTTTACTGTATACACATGCATACATACCCAAGAAGTGTTGTCTATTATAGTAACTTCATCTATGGATAATGAAATGAATCTAGACTATTTTACTTTCTCTTGTAAATTTTTCTTTTCCACCTCAGAAAGATAGTTTTCCATTTCCCATCCAATGTTTGTTGACCAATGTGACATAGGATAGTGAGGAACTTTCAAAAAAGGTAATAAATTACCATATTCTAAGAAGTCTCTCATAGGACGCCCTCTGGACATAATATGAAAAACAACACTCATCTGAACGGTCTTTGCCAAGTTTTCTTCATTGGCTACATGTTTAAACCTAGCCTTGATTGGATTTTCACTACTAGTAATTACTGCCATTCTCTTGTTATGCTCTTCATATTCTATGGCATACTTAACATGAAGACATTATTCCTTTGATTTCCATCTCACTACTGATATTTCTTGTCCGTCTATGGTCTATTTTTCATAAACCTTACCAATATGCTTTTCTATAGTGTCAAGCTTTAGCTGCAACTTCTTCTCTCTTTTAAGTTTCCAGGTACAAATCTTACACCTGCATTCTATTGGTTGTTCATCATTGCTTAGGACCGGTTCAATGAACCAGTACTTTTCTACCCAATCAACCTTAAAATTTCTTGCCATTTCCCACTCCCGCTCCATTTTTACTTCCCTTTTTCTTTTCTTCCTACCAACATCATTATTATCTTTATTGCTAGCATTTTCTTCTGACTGGTTCTGCGTATCCCTTATAACATCTTCTCTCGTGCCACCATTGTTATCCTCATTTGATGCATTTTGATTTTCATTTAACTCAATGACAACCCCACCTTGTGGTATTGGTACTGGTGAGCTACTGTGAATGGCTTTTGCACTCGCAATTGCAGATGTTGATGGAGCAGAAACATTGCCAACTCCAAAGAAAGCCTTTATGGTAGTATCTTTATAAATTGGGCATTTTGATGGCCTCCCAGGCCCTTCACTGCCCTGAGGAGGCTTACCCTTGTCTAGCTTTCCAATCTCTTCACTGCCCTGAGCATGGTGAGAAGTCTAAATCTCAACCTCACCTGATATCTGAATCCCTTCAGCAGTAGTAGCCTGAGGATACTCAATCTCAGGATAGTCACCCTTGTCTGACATCTTCATCCAATGACCTCTCACTAGTCACTAGGATTCTAGCATCTAGGAATTAAAATTAATAGCAATACTATGAAATGTGAACAAATAATTATTTACCTTTGTCCTACTTCCTCTGAATTTTGACTCTCTGAAATGTTGAATCCTCTTTTTACTGTTGCAAGATTGTTATTTATAAATTTGGCCCTCTGGCTCCAAAAATTTGTAACGACGCACGATAAGACTACTTTTAAGTTTTCTAAATTTGATTTGAATTTATATCAATTGATGATTCCAAATTCCAAATTTCTAATTTTTATTTTTTTAAAAATTCTCAAGGTTTTGGTGAAAATGTGTCGAGTGCCGACCTGATCAATGCTATTTTTGGCAAAAAATTAAAAATATGTGGTGGTCAATAAAATAATTAATTAACGGGTTGGTGAAATACATCATCGACCAATAAAACAATTAATTAACAGGTTGGTGAAATACGTCGTGGACCAATAAAACAATTAATTAATGGGTGGTGAAATAGGTCATGGTTAAGATAACAATATAAACCATTTGGCTATTTTAAATTTTATATGCAATTCATAATTAATATCGTTGGCGAATAAGAGACCATTAAAAGAACCACGTTAGATTAGTTATAGGCGAATATGATGGTCAACAACATCAAACGGAAAATCTAATTGGCGATTCCAATGAATATTTAGCAGTTGCCGTGTCAAGGTTGGGCAAATATGGGCTAGCCTATACCTGCGTGATTCGCCAATTTCATGAAACGTATTCCCTAGAATTTGCCAAAAGGTGAATATTCACCACTAAAAATTACATTGGATAAGGCTCTAGTCTACAAACCAAGAATTTGGGTCCACATCTAGGAGGCAGGATGCTCTTGAGAGTCACTAGAATTGTGAATCAAAAATCCACAATACTGCAGGTTTCAACTTTATGCTAGCACTCCCATTTTCCTTTCTATGGTGATTGGATTCGTAGCAATGTGCTTTGTCATCTGTTTGAAGTGGCATTCATCTAGGTCACAACTTGCAACAATGTTCATCAGATTTCCCACTGACATGCCACGTATCTCTCAGGTGCTTAACTTTTTCTCTTCCATTGGTGGGCCTGGGTTTTCTTTTGAACACGACACATGGTTGTCTCAGGGGAAATTAGAAAATGTGTGTTTTTCTTTGGAGAAACTCTCCCCACTTAAGTGCCACGTGTCCTCCTTTTGCTAGCCAAATCCTTTTGTTGGTGGGTCTCAATGCCTTCCAAGCATGACATGTGGGCATCTCACATAGTTTTCATAGGTTTCAGCTTTCGTTTGAAAAGAGAGCTTTAGAGCTTGTCCGCAATGTACCCTTTCTATTATAACAACACACTTTCACATGTCCAGCTCTGCATGCTCATCATTCTTTCAACTTTGGTGCAGTTCTCGATGAAACTACTACTGTGATTACTAAGGAGTGGTAGCAGAGTGTAATAATGAAGAAGCCATTCCTACAGGCACAAAATATAGGTCGACTATTAGTTTTCCTAGGGTCAACGATATGGCCTAACATAAAAGGCCTGGTGGAATAGAACATGTAGCACTCTATTTTATCCACTTTCTATTAGGGTTTTTAGGCAACACTTAGCTATATATACAAAGTATTGTAATATTCAAGGGGATACTTTAGACTTAACTTTTATAGAAATGGAGTAGGACTCTTTTAGAAGTATTATCAATAGGTTTCATCTTATTTTGTAAGCCTTAAATTGTAATAGGTAGCTTGAAAACTTAATACAAATTGATCATCCTTTTAGCCCTTTGATTTTAGATTTTTTGGCACTCACAAATGTTTTTGTGCTATTTAAACACAATCTTTGACTTTAGTGCATTTGTAATTAAGCATTACTAATAGATTATGCGTTCGGGCTTCTCTATTTTGTGAGTGTATTTCATGGTTCACTCTATGTCTTTTATTTATTGTGTTGAGGATGGTTCCTAGGCTTATAGGCTAAAAAGTTGCCTTGATATTTTATTTCTTAAAATAGCCCATGCATTTTGAGTTTAAAGTGTTCCAAAAGTTTGGTGTTTAGCTTTCTTTCCCTTTTCTCCCCCAAGCATGAAGAGCCAACTTCTAAAATCCCATAGGTCGCTCAACAAATACATGCAAGGTCCCCTACTTGCTAAGCTTCCTATATATAAGGTCGCTCACCTAGAAGCAATTTGAGGCATCAACAATTGTTTAGGAACATATCACCCAAATTATGATTGGTAATTTGATCATGAGGGCTAATCAAAGTAGCAAATGAAGTATTTTTGACATAATTTTCAAACTTGACATAATATCCATAATATGAACCTATTTTGAGTTTCCATTTGGAAGTTATTCAACATATGTAAAATTAACTATGTGTTATTTCATAACATTCCCTTAAAAAATAGACTTAGTACATTGTCAAATAAACAAAAAACACATAGGTTGCCTACCTAGGACAATATTATTTAAATTGAAAACAACTTTGGGCACTCTTGCTAGTCATATAATATGAAACTAGACTCACTAAGCTTTCAAGATTTTCTAATGGTGGAAAAGATAGAAAACATTAAATTTGTATGCAAACCCTCATAGCCACGGGTTGCAGACCTAGTCATGAAAAAGATTCAACAACTCACTTGATTCTCCACCAAAACTGATGGGACTAGTCTTATTTGAAAGCTAACTCATAATCCTCAATATTCAATTTTTTTTCCAGATTGAACTAAATCTCCATACATGGGTGTACCAAGCTTTGTAACAATAAGAAATCAAAAAAAATATAAAAATGTTAATATTTTTATTGATCTTCTTTATGTATAGTGCCTTCAATCTAACCACAACCACTTGGATTTATTGGAGTTGATGAGAAAATCAATCCTACAACTCTCAAGAATCACCTGCATGTAAACACCTCTAAGAGAAAGAGAGAAGCAAAAAGCTGTAGAGGGAAAAATTCAATGATCCTTGAAATATATGACATTCTGATATGCAAAAGAAATAATTACAGTAAAATATAATGAATGTGTTGTGATTACAAGAGAGATCAATCCTTATACAAGGAGATCAAAACCCTAAAGGTGAAACCTAGGTTGCATGATAATAATTGATAAAAAAATTAATTATTATATGCCTAAAGTTTAGCTAAAGTAAAGAAAGAGATAATAAGTGACTTAATAATTAAATCAATATAATTTAATTAATAAGTAAAACAACTTATTACTTTAACATCCCCCCTTAAGATAAACTTAGGGAGTAGCCAAAAATATAGAAACAACTACTAAAAACAAATGGGTCTTGACAACAAAGGCTTGATCAGGTACCCAAGTACAAAGGAGAGTCTTTATAAAATGGAGAAATAGAGAAAACCACATGGGAAAAAACTCTACTCTAAAAGAAGATGAAGAATAGTGAAGGACTGAAGAAGCCTCCAAAACTAGATAATGTCCCAAAAAATAGGAACAAATAATGAACATGAAGAACACCATTGAAGCAAGAAGCTACAAACACTATAAAAAAGTAACTGCTGATTTGAAGAACCTCCACTGAAATAGAACATGACCAGGTAGAGAAGATTGTAATCTGCACGAGTGCCCTCAAATGACACTGCTAGAATCAAGAGGCAAACAAAGACAAACAATTGAACTTGAAGATACAGATGGCATAAAACACCAAAGTATGAAGAGTTGATCAATCAAGGATGGAAGGTTACCTCCAAAAATAGGAATGAAAGAGTGTCCATATGGTAAATGACCAATCTCATTGAAATGCATAGGTACCCAGCCACTACATCCGCCTATTACATAGGAACAAATATTGAATACATAGCTCACTCCAACAAGACAATGAAGCATTAGAATCAATAGGAGAACCCCTCATAATGCAAAAAAGGGAGAGGTGGTCCAAGTGCACTGAAAATGATGGCTAACAAGAATTGTATGATGAAGAACCAACAACATCAAAACTACAAACACATATAAAAGGTAATGTCACTGACACATATCCTTAGGCTCATGTCATGGAAGGAACATTCACTTGACAAAGGTAGATGAAAAGAAAGGTAAACATAAAACCCCCCCATACCACTTTCTAATAAAGTGCGAGTATAAAAGACTCAAAGATGTGCAAGATCCAAAGTCTGCAATAGAGTGACACTTTATCTCAATGCGTTTGCATAAAAACATGCTTACAAAAGATGTCTACAATGCTCAAAGAAGATAGAAGGCTATAGAAAAATGAATAACAACCTAAGATGAGCCATCCCATACAAGGAAAAGATCCTAGGACTTGAAACATCCAATATATTCACTAGAGTGCATAAATGCAAAAACTTGAATAAAATATACCTAGATAAAAATCTAGAAACAAGACTCATAGCATTGGAAAGTATACAGAATAAGATTTCCAACAATATCTTGTTTGCCAAAAAAGGAGTTTGGATGTGCAAGATATGGCTCCTAGAGTGCAAAAAAGAAATTTTGTCTTTGACAGCAAAAAAATACCATCACAAAAGAAAACTAAAAAATTCTAACCTCTAGATCTGGATAGAGCTTGGAAAAAGCTTTCCAACAATATTTTGTTTGCCCGATTTCGACACCGTATGAGCAAGTTATGGCCAAAAAACCATAGGGTTCTCTAGAAGGGCCCAAAAGGTGCATGCAAGCTGCTGATGTAGTGTTGATGTTAGCAAGTCACGGGCTTAAATTTGACAGTCGTATGGCTATCACCACAAAAAAATACCAGGGTTTCCGGGAAAAATTGTTTGAAAAAAATATGCTTCTGATAAAAAATTTCATCTTTTGGAATATTCTCTAGCGTCGAAAAATGCCACGTCTTTGCATGGGTGGTGCGGAGGTGGCTTGATGGTGGTGGATCAGATGGAAGTGGTTGAAGGGTAGAGCAAGGGAGGTGGGTGACAGTGACTGCTAGCCGCTAGCGGTTACCGTTGCAAGTAGCGGTGCGATGGTTGTCGGCATCCCAAAACAAATATTTTTATTTTTAAATTTTTTGTTTTGTTCACTTCGATATGCGTGTTAGGGTCGTACAACCCTAGTATAATTTTTTTTTCTTGAGATGGAAACTTTGTCTAAATTGGACAAATTTATATGGAAATAGGGGTTCTGGGCACTCTGAACACAATAGTGAGGTCTGTTTGAGCCCAATGTGACCAAAATCAAAGGTCCCCCAGATCCAACACAAACCTTATGAAATCACTAATCTGACAAAGAAGGTTGAATCTCTCATGAAGAGAACATGGGCATGAAGATCTGAAGCTCTAATACCATATTGGATTTGATGAGAAAATCAACTCCATAGCTCCCAAGAATCACCTACCTGCAAACACTTGTCATAGGAAGAGACATTTTGTTATGCAAAATAAATAATTGCAATACAATGCAATGAATGTGTTATGATTATAAGAGAGATCAATCCTTATACAAAGGGATCAAAACCCTAAAGGTGAAACCTAGGTTGCATGATAATAATTGATAAAATAATTAATTATTATATGCTTAAAGTTTAGTTTAAGTAAAAAAAGAGATGATAAGTGACTTAATAATTAAATCAATATGATTTAATTACTAAGAAAAACAACTTATTACTCTAACAAGATTCGACCATACAATGGCCTTATAAGCCTTTTACAACCCTTTTCCAACTGTTACAACTAACTTTCAAACTCCCTTAACTATCGGGATTACTATTTGTACAATTTTGTACTTTTTCATCTTGACAATTTTTGACAATAAGACAACAACATTTGACACATTTTGACAACACTACAAAACATGACTAAAATGAATGCTATCACATAAAAATGGTCTATTATGACCTTATGAGACCCAATCAAGACTCAAACATCAAGAAAACTACATGGACAACTTTATTACAAGAAAAGTTGATTGACAACTTTTCTTGCAACTTTTGACAATTTTACAATACTTGCAAATTAGACCCCATATGACTTAGGATCCTTACAAATGGTCTAGATAGACCTTATGACACCCAAAACAAGACTCAAAACATCATAATTCATTTTTTTGACCATATCCATGAAAAGAGCCTAGGTGCCCTTGCACTATTGCCTAAAGAATTCCCTATAGCCTCAAAACAAGAATAAAATTAGAAATAAAGTAGGAGGTTAGGAAGTCTCAGCCAAAGAGAAATTTGATCAAAATATTTTGAAACTAGGTTGAAAGTTGGGTGCCTAGGTTTCAACATCAACACACATTTCTTTCTTTCCATCTCCAAAAGTAACTAGATAGGATCTTGTTCCTATCTTTCATATTTTAAAAAATAACAAAAATAACCCCCAAGCATTTGGGTAAAGTTTGACTCAAGTACACTTTGTTAGAATAACTGACAGGGGGGTGAATCAGTTATCCAATGTCCCAAGTCAAAATGTATAATCCAAAAACAAATTACTTAAACTTCTGCTACTCAGTAACTTAAAGTACTGTATTGTTTTTGCTTTTACTGATTACCAGTCTATAATATATAGTGATTACCGATCAAATCCAATATGCAACATGCAAGTATGACATCAATCAAATATCACAATCAACACATGACACAAGAGATTTAACGTGGAAACCCTGTGAAGGGAAAAACCACTTGGGATCGGCAACCCAAAAATATTCACTCTTCTAAAGTGAGGTCAGTGAAGACCCAACCTTGTTAAAGGTTACGAACACACTATTAGGTGTGACTTTGTTAGAGGATTTTAGGCCAACCATTATCATCCAACTAGCATTTACTATGGGGTTGACAAGATAACAATGTTCATTCTATGAATGATACATAAAAGACTTTCTAGTCCACTCGGTTAAGAGATTTGACTGTATACAATGGTTAAAGTGTAACAATAGGTGATCTGCCTTAATACAACTTCAATTACAGATGTACAGATCAATGTTAGGCTCATTCAAATCCTCTGATCATTAAAACAATTCTATTTCAATCAATATTTAGTAACTTACTGTCGCTCGGTAATAGCTTCCTGTCACTTGGTAAAACTCTGCAATTCAGTTCTCAATAACTAGTTTGATCAGGAATGTATGAAAACTTGTTCATGCGATAATACTACAGTCTCCTTCTTTCGGCATATGTTTCATTATGAAACTCTAGTCTCTTAAATAGACAAGTAAACCATTTTCTTCTCCTCCATTAGATTTTGCCGCTTAATCATCTTCATTGATTTTTTCGCTTAAACCTTCCTTGGATGATGTGTCAATAACACATTTCATATCAGTCCATTTGATCTTCTTTGAATTATGTTAGTTGTCGATCTTCGTAACAAACTTTATCTCATGCCTTGAAGTTATACACTTTCCAGCTCATTAATCCTTATCGGCTAAACTAATCATTTTATTCTTTTCTTCTGCTCGATTAACAAAGAAATGCATCGATAAACACAAGCTCGGTATAAACTACACTTCATCGGTGTATACTGAAATGCTTCATCAACCGACAACACTGCTTTGTGTCTTTTGGCTCTTTTCCTCATCATAGATGAATGCAACATAATCAAGTCAATATCATAAGGTCATAGACTCATCAACAAGTTACCCAATGTATTCCTTATCCTCATCTATCATATACATCTTCCTCATGTAGATATTTATGTTCTTCATCTCTTTTTCCTCCTTTCTACAGATGTTTAGGTATAGTAACTTACAAGATAAGTGATGTCAAACTAGTTGACATCAATGACAACATAATACTGAGTTAATCATCTTACACATCTAAACAATCAACTCAGTGATCTTAAATCATAAATATTCAATTAGATTCTAAATCAATTGTAGTTCATCAATCTCTCCCTTTGGCATTGATGGAAACTCAAGTAATATGAAATATACCATACACATACCAAACATGTATTCTACAACTCTATTCACAAATGTTGTACAAGCTCTCCCTAGCTTAATATGTTTAATTACTATGTTACTAAATAGCATTACAAATGCAGCTTTTCCATTCTGCAGATATGCTCTTTTCAACTCTTAGGTTCCTGCTTCCATTCTCAGTAACTGATCTTCAATGCTCTCCCTTTCTTCCAGATTATCTCTCCCTTAGATAGATGTTTCAATGTTCTCATCAGTGCATATTGTTTCATATTGTTTATCTCTCCCTTTGACAACTATTCCAAAGAAACAAATAAACAAACAGCTCTGTAGTAGCCATGTAACTCTTTGTTGTTCGATGCATTCTTTGTATCTCTGTACACTAATATGCCAATCTATTCTAGTTCTCCAAAAATTTCACAACCTTAGACATGATCCAATGTGTGAGCCATGCTACATCAACATGAATGATCTTCTAATAAGATTAGGCTGATGCAACATCCAAATCACATTAGTGACTGATAGACAGGGAATGGATCCCAAGTCTAGTCCTTAAGTATTCAAATGTATCATTCGGTAGAGGCTTTGTAAATATGTCTACAAGTTGTTCTTTAGATGTAACAAATTCTAGTTTCACTTGCTTCTCTTGTACTTGTTCTCTTAAGTAGTGATACTTAATAGATATATGCTTTATCTTAGATTGCATCACTGGATTCTTTGAAATATTAATGGCACTAGTGTTGTCACAATATATAATCACCGGCTGAGTGATTACCTCATTCATACCTTCCAACACTTGATTAATATATGCAATGTTTGAACAATTTGTAGTAGCAGCAACATACTATGCTTCAACTGTAGACTGAGAAATGCAAGCCTGCTTCTTACTTGTCCATGTAACAAGTCTTTCACCAAAGAAAAATGCTCCTCCAGTGGTGCTTTTTCTGTCATCCACATTTCCAGCCCAATCAGCGTCAGTATAGACCTTCAATTCAAATTTTCCTTCCTTAGGATACCATAATCCATAATCTTCAATCTTTTTTAGGTATCTTAAGATTCTTTTCATAGAAACCATGTGTGATTCTCTAAGGTTTGCAAAAAATCTAGCAACAATTCCCACAATGTGCTATATCTAGTCTACTGTGAACTACATACATTAACTTACCAATCATAGATCGGTACAGTGTCTGGTTTACCTCTGTAATTTCATCTTCCTTAGTTAGTTTACATCGAGTAAACATCAGTGTTCCCACAGGTTTAGCATCTTCAATGCCAAATATCTTCAATACTTCATTTATATATTTAGATTGTGTGATGAATATCTCATCACTCTGCTGAATCACTTGTAATCCTAGAAAGAAATTAATCTCTCTAAACATAGACATTTCAAACTCTTTTCTCATCTCATCAACAAAGGATTTACATATGTGATCTTGACCTCCAAAAATAATATCATCCACAAATATTTCAGCAATAAGAATAGTATCATTAGTATCTCCTTTCATATACAAATTGTTGTTCTCACTAGTTCTAACAAATCCAATACTTAACAAATAGTTATGCAGCATTTCATACCAGGCTCTCGATGCTTGCTTTAAACCATATAAAGCTTTATGTAATCTACATACCATGTCTTTGTTGTCTGGATCAACGAACCCTTCTAGTTGTTCTATGTAGACCTCTTCTTCAAGTATTCCATTCAAAAATGCTGACTTAACATCCATTTGATAAACTTTGAATTTCTTGTGTGTAGCATATGCAAGTAACATTCTACCTCCTTCTAATTTAGCAACAGGTGCAAATATTTCACCATAATCAATTCTTTCCTCCTGTGCATATCCCTTGCATACCAATCTAGCTTTATTTCTTTTTACCTCTCCATTTTCATTTAGCTTGTTCCTGAATATCCATTTAGTACCGATAACATTCTTGTCTTTAGCTCTGAGTACTAAGGTCCAGGTTTTGTTCTTCTCTATCTATTCTATTTCCTCTTTCATTGCATTAACCCATTCATCATTTTCTAATGCGACTTTTACATTCTTCGGTTCATATTCACAAACTAGACATGTATCTTGTCTTGTCTTACTCCTTGTTTGCATGCCAGCTTGTCTGTCTCCAATAATTTGTGTCTCAAGATGATGTCTTCTGAAAAATCTTGCTAGTACTCAGTCTCTTCTTTCTTGTTCATCCTAGGCAGGTTCATTTTCTTGCTCAGTAGGTCCATCTTGCTCGTCGATTTGTCTTTCCTGTTCCTCGGTATTATTTTCCTATTGACCGGTTATCACAGTTTGTGGCTTCAGTAGATACTCTGGTTGTTCAATGTAAGTGAATCTACCGTAGTCTTCTGGTTCCTTTATGCTTTCCTCTGCATTCTTATCATCAAACTCATCAACTTGAACATTAGTACTTTCAATCATTTTATTTGTAACTCTGTTCAGACACTTATATGCTTTACTTTTAGTGGAATATCCCAGAAATATCCCTTCATCACCTTTTGAGTCAAACTTTCCATTTCTTTCATCTTTTAGAATAAAGCATTTGCTTCCAAAAATCCTAAAATAACTTACAGTGGGTTTGTGTCCAAACCATAACTCATAGGGTGTCTTGTTAGTGTCCCTCTTCAGTTGTACTCGGTTCAGAACATAAATAGCTGTACTAACAGCTTCTCTCCAGTATGTCTGAGAAACATTCTTTTCTATCATTAGAGTCCTAGCACAGTCAACAATTGACCTATTCCTTCTTTTAGCAATGCCATTCTGTTGAGGCATCCTCGGTATAGAGACCTATCTTTTAATACCATACTCATTATAAAAATTAGTAAATTCATCAGAGATAAATTCACCTCCTCTATCAGATCTTAGGCATTTCAATTCCTTACCAGTCTCTTTTTCTACTTTTTCTTTATACCACTTGAACATCTTAAATGCTTCAGATTTTTCTTTTAAGAACATGACAGTGATCAATCTAGTATAGTCATCAATAAAAAGAATAAAGTATCTATCACCATAATAACTCTGAGTTCTCATAGGACCACATAGGTTGGTATGAACCAACTCAAGTATCTTCTTTGTTGAATAATATTTTCTTTTGAAACTAGATTTAGTCATTTTACCTTTCTGACATTCATGACACATAACATGATTAGGTTTTGACAAGTTAGGCAGACCTCTAACTCTTTTCCTTTTGCTGATCTTAATCATGTTATCAAAATTCACATGGCATAAGCTTTTATGCCATAACCAAGCATCTTCATTTTTCATCATCAAGCAAGAAGACTCATCATTATTAAGATAAAATAGATTACCTTTTGTTTATGCTCTAGTTCCAACTAGTCTTCCTACATCATCAAATATTTTTACTTTCTTGCTCTCAAAAGCAACTCGGTGACCTAAATTGTTTAGTTGTGCCACACTTAGAAAATTATAGTTCAGTCCATCTACCCAATAAGCATTTTCACATTTTATTCTATCATTTATCATTAGTGATCCTTTACCTCTTACCATACAAGGTGTATCATTACCCATCTTAATAGATCCTCCATTGTATTCTTCAAGATGATCAATTTTCTCTTCATCACCAGTCATGTGATGTGTACAAACACTGTCTATGATCCATGTATCATTTCTGTTAACTTTAGAGATCAGTGTTGTTTCTACATGTTTTTCTTCTTCCTCAGAGTCATCTTTCATAGCAAAAAATACAACTTCTACATCATCATCAGAGTCAGATTTAGATTCATTTTCTTCAGCTATATAACACACCTTTTTACCTTTGTCATTATTGTATCAGTTGTCTCTGTTGTTGTATAGGTAGCTCCAGTTGTTTCTCCTCCCATAACTTCTATCAGATTGGTCTTTGGTTCTTTCATCATCTTTCTTATGTGGACATCTAGCAGCAATGTGGCCAACCTCTTTATAGTTAAAGCATGCTAAAGGTAGCTTACCTCTATATCTCCCTTTACTTTTAGGTAACCTTCTAGCCATAAGAGCTTCAAGTTCATCAAGCTCATCATCAAAATTGCTATCACTATCATCATTCTTATTATTCCTGCTAAGACTTACCAATCTTTAGAGAAGTCATGAAAGCATACTCAATAGTTGGAACAACACTATCGTCAAAGTTATTCAGTTCAAAGGTTGTAAGTTTACCAATCAAATTGTCAAGAGTAAGGTTGTTAGCAGATGCAGACCTTGTTTCATGAATTGCTGATATCCTGATTGCATAAACCGGCAATAAGGTTCTGATGACTTTTCTTACCACTGTCTCTTCATCAATAACACCATCAGATGCTCTAATAGTATGTACTACCTCTTTTAGTCTATTTGTGTACTGCACAATATTTTCACCTTCCTTCATCTTCATTTTATTGATTCTACCCCTTAAGCTTTCAGCTCTAGCTCTTTTGACATTCACATCACCATTGTAAATTTGAGAAAGTTTATCCCACATACCTTTGGCAATAGAGCAGCTCTTAATATCTTCAAATTCAGCGTTGGTACAGGTAGCAACAATCTTCATCATAGTAACATTGTGTTCATGCATATCTCTTAATTGATCAAGGGTCAAGGGACTAGTGGTCAGTTGTATGTAGCCATTCTCCATTAGTTCTAGTGCAGAATTTACAATTCCAAATATGTGTAGCTTCATTCGGCGTTGCCATACTGCGAAGTTATCTTTGTTCAGCTTTGGCACTTCCCTCTTATACATTTAGAGATTTTTGTGCTGAAGTCTTTAAAACTCTGTTCCAAGCAACCAATGCTCTAATACCAATTGTTAGAATAATTGAGAGGGGGGTGAATCAGTTATCCAATGTCCCAAGTCAAAATGTATAATCCAAAAACAAATTACTTAAACTTCTGCTACTTGGTAACTTTAAATACTATACTATCTGTGCTTTTACCGATTACCAGTCTATAATATATAGTGATTACCGATCAAATCCAATATGAAACATGCAAGTATGACATCAAACAAATATCACAATCAACACATAACACAAGAGATTTAACGTGGAAACCCTATGAAGGGAAAAACCACCTGGGACCGGCAACCCAAAAATATTCACTCTTCTGAAGTGAGGTCGATGAAGACCCAACCATGCTAAAGGTTACAAACACACTGTTAGGTGTGACCTTGTTAGAGGATTTTAGACCAACCGTTACCGTCCAACCAGCATTCACTATGGAGTTGACAGGATAACAATGTTCATTCTATGAATGATACATAAAAGACTTTCTAGTCCACTCGATTAAGAGATTTGATTGTATACAATGGTTAAAGTGTAACAATAGGTGATCTACCTTAATACAACTTCAATTGCAGATGTACACATCAATGTTAGGCTCATTCAAATCCTTTGATCATTAAAACAATTCTGTCTCAATCAATATTCAGTAACTTACTGTCGCTTAGTAATAGCTTCTTGTCGCTTGGTAAAACTCTGCAATTTGGTTCTCAATAACCAGTTTGATCAGGCATGCATGAAAACTTGTTCATGCGATAATATTGCAGTCTCCTTCTTCTGGCATATGCTTCATTATGAAACTCTAGTCTCTTAAATAGACAAGTAAACCATTTTCTTCTCCTCCATTAGATTTTACCGCTTAATCATCTTCATTGATTTTGTCGCTTAAACTTTCCTTGGCTGACATGTCAATAACACGTTTCATTTCAGTCCATTCGATCTTCTTTGAATTATGTTAGTCATCGATCTTTGTAACAAACTTTATCTCTTGCCTCGAAGTTATACACTTTTCAACTCATCAATCCTTATCAACTAAACTAATCATTTTGTTCTTTTCTCCTGCTCGGTTAACAAAAAAATGCATCGGTGAAGACAAGCTTGGTTTACACTATGCTCGGTATACACTGCACTTCATTGGTGTATACTAAAATGATTCATCAACCAACAACACTGCTTTGTGTCTTTCGTCTCTTTTCCTCATCATAGATGAATGCAACATAATCAAGTCAATATCATAAGGTCATAGACTCATCAACAAGTTACCCAATGTATTCCTTATCCTCATCTGTCATATACATCTTCCTCATGTAGATATTTCTATTCTTCATCTCTTTTTCCTCCTTTCTACAGATGTTTAGGTATAGTAACTTACAAGATAAGTGTTGTCAAACTAGTTGACATCAATGACATCATAATACTGATTTAATCATCTTGCACATCTAAACAATCAGCTCAGTGATCTTAAATCACAGATCTTTAATTAAATTCTAAATCAGTTGTAGTTCATCACACTTAACAACAAAGTTTCCTCTAAGGTTAGCCCACTTTTCTTGCAACCCTATTTTTAAAAGCTTCAACAAGTGTCATGTCTTATGAACCATTCATTAGAAAGCCCCTTAAGCTCATGAATTGATAAGTAGGAGATATTTTCCATAGAAATTCAAATTGTGATATTGCTATTAGGAATCAATTATGTAGTTTTGAGTCAAAGTCATTGGCCCATGTTTCATGAGTAGTGCTGAGTGTCACCTAGATGTGATGAGTGCTAAGTGTTCATTAGTTCATATGAGGGATAGGTTCTTGCAAATTACTACTCATCAAAAGTTTCATTTCAAGTCCACATGATCAAATATGATGCCTCATCGCATATATTTTCTACCAAGATGTCAACAATGGTGCTAAAAAAAGTAAATCTTATAGTTGTGCACCAAGTCATATTTATTTGTGTGTTGATGTGGTATAACATAATCGGTAGCTTTCTCATATTTACTAGAATCTTCTTAGGGATAAGTATTGACATGACACTTTTTGTGCTCTAATATTGAAGTACTTTTTTCCCACTTCCATCTTAGTATTGCACCCTCCTCCACTATTTAATCCTCTCCCCAACTCTAGGTGATGGAAATGTTTTTACTTATAAGTGAGGTTACGAATGGGCACCTCATTTCTAAAGATTTGGATCTTGTCAGTATGTACAAGAATGCCATAACTTAATAGACTATGAGAATAGAGCTATTTACTCATTTTATCAAATAAAACTCATTATTAAATTAAATATTATCTAATTTAATAATTAAAAGATTAATTTTAATTAATATAAATAATATAAGTATTTATCATATTTTAATATCTAGATAAGGCATAATTTTTTTGTTTGACTATTTGATGCTTGCTATGTTGATATTTAAGAAGTGTATGCACTTAGTTCTTGGTTTGATGTTGAGTAAGGAATGATAGATAGAGTTATATGATTTTTCAGCCTAAATCATGCTCCTAAACTACATCAAATGATATCAATTAAAATTAGAAATTCATTTTGTTGTTCTAGATCATTTTTGCAATATGATCTATGAACTTACAAAATCTTAATCTTTCTATATTGATTCAATCTACTTTTCTATATCTACATAATATTAATCATTAGAGCTCTATCTAGAAATGTCTAACATGAAATCAAATGGTATCTATAGATAAGTTAAAGTTTGTCGTGTAAAGTTTATTTGCCTTCAGTGGTGCTATCTAACAATGGTGCCCTAATACTAGACATACCTTCTTGACTAGCCATAGTATGTACTCCACTACTAGGAAACCATTAAATCAAAATAAATTGACTAAAGGTGTGGCTTTAATACCAATTGCATGAGTAAAATGAACACTAGTGGGGTGAATCAGTATTCATACACAAATCTTCATTTCAAAAAACTTTTTAAATCTTGATTATATGATGAAACTATAAGGAAGTGAACTGTAAAACAAAATGACATGCACACGAATTTGACACAAGTATTTGTTCTAAGTGGAAATGCTCTAGGGAATAAAACCACTTGAAGTGCCTCACTGGCTTAAGAATAAAATTGTTTTTATAAATGCCTCATTGGATGAATTGTCTCACTAACTATATGCCTCACTAGCTCTTACTCTTTTCAATTTCTTTATAAGATAACACAAAGCACAAATTCTATTCCTCTCAACAACACATGTGTTTTTCTTGGTTTAAGAATACATACACCATATCATTGCATATATTTTGCACTCTGTATACAACAATATACTCTATGTATTCTTCTATCAACTCTTCATATTAAAATTAAAACAAAATATTTTATCTCTGGAATTTGTTTCAATAAACCCTTCCACCTATGTATCTTATTTTTCCTTTGAATTATACATTTTAAGTTCATCCAAGTGACATATATAATGACCTTTATTTCCGAATTAAAATGAAACTTCCATATTGATCAAAATTGAATAACCAAATTCTTCTCAAACTAAACAAAAACTGGGCTTCTTAACAAATTAGGAAATAGAGCATAAGAATACTTCTTTCTTATCAAAAGATAAATATGATGAACCATGAACAAAATAAGTGCCAATCTCAGCTCAATCTGAGTTTCAAAAATATGGATAATGAAACCATAGACCACAATAAATCAGGGTAGTAAAACTTCCAATCCCGGGTTACCAAAAACACTAAAGAAAAAGATATTTATCTTTGATATCGACAACATAACACAAGGGTTTCAAATTAGCAAAAATCTTAAGCAATAATCACAAAATTATTGACAACAAGAAACCCAACTACAACTAGTTTATGCCCCGAAGAAAACTTAACTAGGGTTTACAAGAACAGTTATTCAAGAAAAAAAATAACAGGCTAGAATGATTAACTTAATGAGCATATAAACTAAAGCCCCTCTTTTACGAAATAAAAAAATTACAACACATTGACTATAATATGAATGGCCAAGACTTTTAACTAAAAGAATCAAATACCTTGCTAAAACATATAATGTCATTCTTTTAAAAAAAACATTAAGAATGTCGTGTCCTTAACGGAAGAACGCAAAATCTCTTAAACAAATTCAAACACTTCTAACAAAACAGATTAGGACTAAAAGAAACATGCAGATAGGATTAAGAAATTTACAAAGACTTATGCACAAGGAAAAATAATACCTAGAAAAAGAAAAATTGTTATCCAACTTCCTGAATCCTGCTTAATCTACAAAATGATATCCAAAACCATTCTCAACTTCAACCAAAGGTTTCATTCCTTCATTGTAATTATTCCAAGATAACCAACTAAACCAAATTGTTTTTGCCGCCATCAAACTATCATGCCAAACAATCTCAGATCGTGCCCTAGTGCCCTAGCCTCAGACTATGCCCTATCTCGAGAAATTGAGCTTAGAGTTTCTTAAATAAACCAAAATTTTCATTAACATGCCAATAACAAAGGCATACTAAAATGCCTCTAAAACATATTTTCACCTTATTTCATGTCGATGGAATTATAATCTCAAATTTAAATAAATAAACACTATGTGTTTCGATGGAAAACTATTTTGCTCAATATGTCTGAGGTGATAGTCACTCCTAGTGACTATAATGAAATTAACTATACGTTACCTTAGGTCATTAATATTTATACTTTTGCAACTCATTATATAGAAGTGTTGAAATGAATTGTGTTATTATCGGAATTTGGAAATATAGATTATTATCCATATATGAAATCATGTAAGTGCATCTTACTAATGCATCGTACTGTCACATGAGAATGCTTATGATTTGACCATCAAATTATCACTTGAAGTAACCTAGATATAAAGTTCTCATAACGATGCTCATGACCTAACTTCAAAGTGCATCAAAGTATTATGTCATCAAGTATCACATCATCAAGTATCATGACCATGTATGGTATACATCATATGTGCATCAAGTTAGTGTTATGTCATAAAGGACAACAAGATCAGGAGCAACGCTTTTGACATGCTAGTGGAACATGATAGTTTGTGTGTTCGAATGGGGGTTGTTGTTGTTGTTGAATGGAAGAAGGAGCTTCCTATTTTGAAAGAAAGGTATAAGAATTTTTTTACCGTGAAGATTGTTGTATTTGTTTGAATTCTAGTTTTTGGCCCTTTACCATTGTGGAAAAAAAAGGGGGAGAGAAAGTGGAAAACAAAAACATTAATGAAGTATCTATTGAGGGGGATTTTTTGGATTGTTTGAAGTTCTCATGTTTTTGAAGTTTTTTATGTTTTGCCATCAATGCCAAAGGGGGAGATTATTAAACATATTGATATTTTTTTGGCATTGTTGTCATTGATGTAAAAACTTTCATACTAGTTACCTAGTGGTATCAGCCGGTTACTTTACAGTGTCAATTGGATGTCTATGGTTGTTGGTCATATATCAAGGTTTTGGTTATGCATGCAAAATAGAATCAATATGTATAGTTTTGGGTGTATGTTGTTGGGTGTACTTATTTTTAGTAATGGAATACATCTTTGGGTACATCACCATATTTCAATAATTACATTTTCTTGGAGTTTCTTTCAGTACTTGTTGACTACTGTGTTTACAAGTTCTTCTAGGTGCTCCTACTACCTGGACATTATTGCAGTTAATCAAAAGTTGATCTAGACAAGTTTTCATCTAGTTTTAGCCATTAGTTGGTTCAGATATTTTGATGATCAAGTTATGGACTTGGTTATGGTGTTCTGACAGTTTCATAATCTTTTGGTAAATGTGATATGAAGAATAAATATCTTAAGTGTGACCTATGTTTAGGTCCAGTAGTAACGTGTTGTAAAGATTTCTTAAGTATGACCCAACTTTAGGTTCACTGGTAGTGTGTTAAATGTAATTATAATAGATTTTGTTTTGTGGCCAACATGTTTTGTGGTTTGACCTACACATATGGATACCTTATCATATGTATATATTAAAAGAAATATCTTTTATTTGGTGAGAAGAGTATGTATCCAAGAAAGAGATATAGAGATGAAAGTGATATAGTGCAAGTATGTTTCTATGTATTTGGTAGTGATGTGTAAGCAAGAAGGAAGTTATGAATTATTCTTGTGGTACAAAGAGAGGATCTTACATATTGTGTTACTAGGGTTTGGTATATGCTGGCAGAAGATCTGTACTTGATCTACTGTAGTTGGTGGTTATTGTGCTATCAACTGGAACTATTTCATGCATAGGAAGATGTAATTTTATCAATTCATATTTTGTCAATAAAACATTTTGTAATACATCTTTTGTATAAGGGTAGTTAGCCTGAACAACAATGAGCCAAACAACAATGAGGAAACCAGTAGCGAGCCCTTGTACAAATCATCTTAAATGGTCTTTATTTCATGAGAATTAGCTTCCCCATGGTTTTTCCTAGTTTGGATTTCCACATAAATTATGGTGTCCATTGTGTTGATGTTGTTCTTTTATGATTTTATCAATCTTAATTATTTGAATGGTTTATGTTGCTTACCAGTTTAGTAAAAGTTTAAGAAAGTCTTTGTGAATAACTAATTCACCTCCCTCTTAGTTATTTAGCATGTTCAACATTATTCATACTAAAATTTAGGGGTAAACACTATTAATTATTAATGTAGTAGAGAGTGAGCCATTGAGGTTTGGACCTTGGTTATGGGAGCCACAGGCAAGAAGCCACACCATTTCACCAAAGAGTCACCCCCTAAAATGTTAAGCCTTGGTTGCAAGCTCTACAAGCAAAAAGCCTCACTATTTCACCAAAGGTCAAGGTTAGGACTCAACATTGTTGACATAGTAGATAGCGACCTTGTGGGGATTTGAACCTTTCTTGTTGGCATTACAAAGGGTCAAGCCCATATGAAATAGGTATAATTAGTAACAAACATTATTAACATTAATTGAAAATAAAACCATTATCACTACTAATAAATATATAGTTTTACAATATATATATATATATATATATATATATATATATATATATATATATATATATATATATATATATATATATATATATATATATATATATATATATATATATTTTAAATATATTTAATATTTTATACTCTAATATGCTATCAGGATTCAATTGTGTAGTTTATGAGTCAAACTCATTGACCCATGTTTTATGGGCGGTGGTTCACAATAACCCATTTCTCATGAAAATTTATCGAACACTTAGCACTCATTGCGTCTAGGTGATGCTAATAGAGGTGAATCATTGGGACTTCCTGGGAGGTCACCCATCCCAGTACCACTCTAGCTCAAGTGCGCTTAGCTAAAAAACTTCCTCCAAGGTTAATCCCACTTTTCTTGCAACCTCATTTATGAAACCTATAGAAATTTGTGTGCCTTATCGACCATTCATTAGAAAGTCCCTTAAGCTCATTAATTGATAAGTAGGAGATATTTTCCATAACAAGTCAAATTGTGATATTATTATCAAGATTCAACTATGTAGTTTATGATAAAAATCATTGACCCATGTTTTATGATTAGTAGTTTACAAGAACACATCTCTCAAGAGAATTAATAGAACACTTAGCACTCATTGCATCTAGGTGACGCTCACAAAGATGAAACATTGGGACTTCTTGGGAGGTCACCATCCTCATGAAAGATGGGCTATTTCAAACCACTACTCATCAAAAATTTTGATTTCATGTCCGCATGATCAAATATGATGCCATGCATCACATACCTTTTCTGCCAAGGTGTCAATAGTGGTCCTAAAAAAAGGTAAATCCCATAGTTGTGCACTAAGTCATGTTTATTAATTGTGTCTTGATCTGGCATAACATTATTGGTTTCTTTCTCAAATTTAGTTGAATCTTTTTAGGGACAAGTATTGACATGACACTGTTTGTGTTTCATCACTATTGAACTACTTTTGTCCCACTTCCATCCCAATATTGGACCTTTCTCCACTATTGGCTCCCCCCCTCCTAGTGCAGGTGATGGAAATATTTTTATTTATAAGTAAGGTTATGAATGAGCACCTCATTGAATTAAAGATTTGAATCTTGTTAGTAAGAACAAGAACACCATAACTTAACACACTATGCCAATAGAGATATTTACATATTTTATTATATAAAGCTCATTTTTTAAAAATATTATCTAATTTAATAATTAAGAGATTGATTTTAATTAATAAAAATAATAGAAATATTTATCATATTTTAATATAGATAAGGCATAAAATTGTTATTTGACTATTTGATGATTGTTATGTTGATATTTAAGAAGTGTATGTAGTTAGTTCTAGTTTTGATGCTAAGTAGTAGTGATAGAAAGAGATATGATTTTTCATCCTAAATCATGCTCGTAAACTACATCAAATGACATCAATTAAATTGAGAAATTCAGTTTTTTTGTTCTAGATCATTTCTACATCTTTGAACTTACAAAACCTTAATATTTATATGTTGATTCAATCTACTTTTCTATATCTATATATTATTAGTCATTAGAGGTATCTAGAGAGGTCTAACATGAAATCAAATGGTATCTATAGATAATTCAAAGTTTGTTGTGTAAAGTTTATATACATTCTATAAATCTTAAGTTATTTTACTAGTTTGGATAAGTTCAAAGAGACTTTAGGCAATCACAAAATTGTCTAATATGTTATTATTGTTCACAAATTTGAATGCTCTGTATTAAAGTCAAATAATAGTTTGTAGGAATTCAGTTTGAATTTAAAAATTAGTGTATATTTATGTCACAATATTGACCTTGAGTTATTTTTGTACCTATAAATTTGATAAAAAAAAAAAGAGACCAAAATTAGAGATCAAATCTAAACTTTTACAATGAATCTAGTCATTACCTTTAAAGAAAATAAGTTTTAACTGTACAATTGTAAAGGTAAATATTTTACACATTGTGAATATCATAATATTTATATTTTGACCCTTTAAAATACAACACTTATACAATGATAAAAAGTATAAAAAGATTGAAAATTAAACAAGTAAAAGTGCACAGCGAAATTTGTATACTTAGTAAACATGGGGGATATTAAATATTCACATTTTTAATCAAATAAAAGTATATTTAAATATTAAAGGACTTATTAAAAAAAAGAATATATCGTTTATGTTTTTTAAGATTTAAAATAAATGTCATAAATAAAAATATACTTTTTGAAATCATATTTAAAAAATGATTACATCTTTCCATTTTAATCTCCATTAAAGGTATTGACTATAAGGGTTGGGATAAATACTTTAATTTGTGTGAGGGATATTAAAGTGAAAGTTCAATCTTTCTAGTGACAAGATGTAGAGAGAGGGTCTATATGTTAAGGGTAAAAGCACAATTGAGTGTCACCTTTTAGGCTAATTGAAATCACTTGGCCTAGTTAGACTTGGCCTAATTAGAATCGATTGAGTCTAACATGGCCGAGTACACGTAGGTGCCACGCGGTGCCGAATGGCATCTACGTGGCCTAGTAGACTAGGCTGAGTGGTACTCGACTGAGTCTATATGATATTTTAAATATCAAAAAACATCCCAGGCCCCTCATTTGCACATTATTTGGTTGTTCATGAGGGGTCAACCCCTAAGGGTACTTGGCCCAGTAGGACTCGTCTGAGTCGGACTCGGCCCAGTCGGACTCGACCGAGTCTACCTAGGTGGTATGCCATGTTGGCAGCGAAACCTCCAAAAACACAAAAAAAACTAGAATTTTACAATTTTGTTGTTCATTTCTCTGATCAAAATAGAAAATGTTAAAAACCTAAAAGTACCCTTTTCTATATCTCAAAAGTATGATTTTGGACATATAAATTTTATATTGTTTCAACTACAAAATGTTAAACAAATTTGCTAAAAACTACATGTAGGTATATTAAACTTTGAGAAGACATTGATTCAAAAAATATAGAAAAATCCTAAATCAATTCAAAAAAAAATTAAAATCATATACGACACTAGAGGAGAGAATACTCTTCAAGAATATGTAATTTATTTGGTTTTTGGTATAGTTTTGATAGGGGAAAAGTGACGGGAGACAAAAATTGTTGATTTCAGGTAAGTTTGACTTCGAATACTTATAACGGGTAAACTATAGATCGAAAACACTTTTTTTTCCTGCACTAGACATACATGTCAGCTAAAACATATTCTGAAATTGGAGTGAAAATCAATGTTTTACTTATAATGATTTGACGGGAAGTAAACTCCCTGATTTGTAGTTTTTTTTAGGATATGAAAAATAGACCTAAAATTAAAAAAAAAACATATTAATTTTTGCTCAAATTAATTTGTAAAAATTATAGGCATATAATTCATCCTATTCTACACATTTCATCAATTTACATTATCTTCAAATTGTCAACAGAAATGTGACTTTTATGCCTTTGAAGTTTTTCAGTTTTGGTGTTGTTAGTCTCTTCCTTTGTAAAAGGGTGACAACTTATTGTTCTTTTCCTTTAAAATGGAAAATAATAGTCTATGGTGTATGTTTTCCAACTTTAGTTGATTGATTAGGTTCAAAATATTAGTGGCAACATGTCATCTGATTCAAAGGAGGATCAGGGAAAAATAAAGTACAGAGTGATATTGCTCAATCTGAAATGGAAAGAACAAAAAAGTTGTTCTTGAATATAGTCATGGTCTCTAAAAGATTATTTTATGGATTGTATATATCTCAAGAGATTGCCAACAGGCATGAAGAGTTGTATATTACAATTATGGGCAATAGTGGAGTAGATAGATGATAAATCATGTGGATTTGTATGTTACAAGTATAGGCTTTGGTGAAGAAGATAAATGGTAGGTATTTTGTTAATATCAAGTCAATTATGAAGGATCTCTTGCAAGATCTTAAGTAGTCTTTGAGATGATGAAATGTGTTTGATGTAGTAAAGTATTAGTTGTGATACAATACAACATAATTTTAATAGATACCTCTTCCATTTTGTTGAGGGAAGATATAAAGGAATAACTAATAAGGTTATGAAGGAATCAATGCACCAAAAATTCAAAACTTACATGAATTGAAAATTACAATTAACTCTATAGAGGAATGAAAGAGATAGTTGCACGTTTAAATCATAAGTTTTCCCTCTAGTATGTTCAAAGAAAATATGATGGAATATTAAACGAAGTAAATTGTATACAAGTTTTAAGGTTTGATGATCTTATATATGATTTACTCTTTAACATTTTGCCATAAAAATATTAAGGATGATTAATGAATCAAACTACAAGAAACTATTTTAGTGACACAATTTTTTTAAAATTAAACTTTAGTTATTTTTAGTACAATGATCTACCTTTGTTGGAAAAATTTAATGAATTTTGATTTGCCATAATTTATTATTTAATACCACTTTAATCCAGATTATTATTAATAAAATAAATTAGAAAGTTTTTATAAAACTCTAGCTAGAAAGTAGCCTAGTTGGATGTAATAACATGAATATCATCATAATTAAAAAGTAAAATTTTAGCAAAAAAACACATGTAACAAACAAATAAAATTATTAAAATAAAATAGCCCTCAAGTATGTGAAGACATTGTTTATTTTATCTATCTACTAAACTATCTATATTTATATGATTATAATTAGTAATTCAAATAGATGGTAGATAATGATATTCATATAGAAGAATTAAATAATTCAAAATGTAAAAGTAAAGTAACATAGTTCTCTTAAATATTAGATATACTATTCTATGTTTCTTAAAAAAAATTATTGATATATACTTTGTTGAATAGTGTGACACATTATCTTCATCAAATAAAATGTAAATATTTTATATTAAATTTATTGGTGAAATGATAATTTTTTAGTTTGGTTTGAGTTAGGTGAGACCACAAATAGGAGATCTTAGAATTGACATGAATGTATTGCATTGATGTGAATAGTACAAACTCATGAGCTTGGTAGCCTAGCAAGGATTCAAGAAAGAAAAAATATATTCATTTGACTTCATAGATTTTAATTCATTTGAAAAAAATATTTCATTTATTTTTAATTTAAATTTAAAAAATTTTAAATATTAAATCTATTAAGACCACTTTAGCAAATTCAGTTTATCCCTCTTTGAAGGATAAACTTCAGGGTTGGAAGCATTCTAGAGTTACCCTCATTAAAAACTTAGAAAAGGATCCCAAAGTAGAAGAACTCCAGTCATTGATTTTGCAAGATTTGACTGGCACCAAACATGATGTAAGAGATTACCAAAGTGGATGTCAGATTCTGAGAGATATTATAGAAAAAGAATCCATTTTCTTATATATTGACAATGCTTTGTATCTAGAACCATTGAGAAAGCTTTTACCTAAAGATGTTACAAATGCAAAGAAATTTCGATTGCTTATAATAGCTAGAGAAGCAAATGTCTTAGGAATAATTGAATCTTGTGGAGTTGAACATTGTAAGCTCTATGATGTGGGATCTCTTCCTATTGATGCAGCCATTCAAGTATTATGCAAACAAATAGATAGGAAAGGGTTCGACATGGATGTCATATTGGAGAAAAGACCTTAGCTCGGGAAAATAGCAGTTGTCCTTTGTTTTTGGAGGTAATAGGGGCTTATCTTCATATTCGAAAGAACATAACTGAATCTTATGATCGAGTACTTCAGTGGCTAGAGCCCGGAGATGAGTTTGGTGGCACTAAGAAGTACAATTTTGATGAGTCAAGGGTTTTGTTTTCCTACAATGAGCTTGAGCCAAGTGCTAAGGAAGTATTCCTTGACATTTGCTCATTCTTCTCTGGTTGGAATTGGGAGGAAGTTTCATGCATTATGGGAGAGGAAGAAATGTTATGCCTACAAGAAGGAGCTCTCATCAAGAAAGAAAGTGAGAAAGTAAAGATTCATGATCTTATTCTATTAGCTGGTCAGAATAAATCAAAAAACAGTCAAATAAAAAATGCAAAAGAATTTTCTTCAACTTTAAAAAATAAAGAGGTGCGTATAAATTTTCATTAAATATATTTGAGAAAAATATTTAAAAAGATTTTATTTATTTTTTCACTTTCTTGATCTGCGCATAATTTTTTAAAAATAAAACTCCTTTGTTTGAATTCCTATAACCATTTTTTCTTTGTTAAATTAGTTTGATAGTGTGCCTCAATTTTAACAGCTTGCTTCCCAAGTAAGAGGAGTATGGATAGAAGACATAAAAGCCCCTTACGTATATCAGCAGAAGAGTTCGATCCTCTGAGCCAGTCATTGCGAGTCTTTTATTTGGGAAGTAGAGCGCAGCGTTTGACAATAATGATACGGAAATGCAGCAAACAATTTGATAAGCTAAGGTTTCTTCATGTGGAAGGCGGAGTATCCAATTTGCCGATGAATATATTCAACCTCAACCATTTGAGATACCTATCAATACATTATTTGGAGGAGCATGTCGTTTTCAGTCCATACATGGTAAGTGGATTTCTTCCTTCTCAATTGTGATTTTTTACTTTTTCGTCGAAGTTTTCTAATTTTACTTTTCAATGTTTAGCATTTGGAGATGTGAAAAAAGTGTGGTATGAATTGTTAATTAATCCTCCTCATTGTTGTTGTATGGCAGACGAATACATGGAATCGCTGAAATTGCGAATCTTCGCTCATTGAAGCAGCTGGATTTGGTTGGATGCAACGCTGATGGAATTTCGGAGTGTTTTCCAAATTTACATCATCTGCAAAGGCTGAAACTGTCCGAATGTGGAGACCTAGAAGAATTGCCCGAATCTCTTGCCAGGCTCCGATCTTTACAGAAGTTGGATTTGAGTGAGTGTAGGGTGTTAGAAATAAAACCTCAACAAGACTTGACCGAGTGCAGAGATTTATGATGTGAATATTTTCACCATGAAAACCAGAGATTTAAATCTTGAAATATTCAACAATAAACTTCACGAATGCAACGTATAGAGGAAGAACAACAGATTCAAGTATGCCTGCTTGCTTGCTATTTAACTTTGATTTAAACATTACAAAAAAAATCTGGGAGCATTCGGCTACAACCAGAAAACCCTAAAAACTTTAACTGTGTAAAACTTCAAACTTTAAACTATAAACTTGCAGCTCTAATGGCTGCATACAATGGTGCCTGGAGCAATCACTGCTTCAACAAGACAAATCCAACAAACTACAAACTTACAGAATGACCAGAGAAGAATCACGTGCAACTGCAGGCACAAAATGAACTTCTTTCTTACTCTGCACTCTGCACTCTGACGACTGGATCTGCTGATCTTCCTTCTCTGCAACTTCTCTGCTCTGCTCTACTTGCTCTTTTTCTGTATCTTTCTGAATGATCAAAAAAAATGAATGCAAAACATTCCTTTTTTTTCTTTGGTAACATATTTTCCCTCTCATTTTTGAACTCACCTACCCATAATAAATTTTATAGCTGTTCTGCAACGTCAAAGGTGGTAGATGGGCGTTTGGCTCCAGGGGCAAACGGACGCTGCATTTAATTCCAACATAGGGAACTGAAGCGGTTGCCAGCTGCATTCGGGGAGTTGGTCAACCTTACTGAGCTTGACCTCTCATATTGCCGGAGTTTGCAAGAGCTGCCGTGCGATTTGGAAAAGCTTACCTCATTACATTAATTGAATATAAGAGATTGTTCCAGTCTGCTTTGCCTCCCAGCTGGATTGGGAAACTCAACATCTTTAACATCTTTAAAAATAGATGGATGTGAAAGTCTGACATGTATTCCCCATAGCTTAATTTCTGTGTGGGATCCAAAATAAATTTTGCTGGGTGTTCGAGTTTAAGTGAAATACCAGAAGAAATTTGCAAACAAACAATGCTCACAAGTATTTCATTACATAATCATAGAAGATTGAAGACGCTTCCCATCAGGTTCGGTGAGCTCACTTGCTTGTCAAGCCTTCCTTCAGAATTTGGGAAGCTTAATGCTCTCGAAAAATTAGTTTTGAAAAATTGCAGGAGCTTGTCAAGGCTGCCCCTAGAATTTGGGAAACTTAGTTCTCTAGAAACTTTAGATTTATCAGGATGTGATAAACTGGAGGAATTGGGCAGTAACTTCCACTGTCTTGTAGCACTAAAATATCTGAATTTGTCTAAGTGTGATAATTTGCGGAATCTTCCAGACCATTTTGGCGAGCTTGGCTGCTTGGAGAGGTTATATCTATCAGGATGCTCTAATTTAGTAAAGCTTTCTGATGATTTCCATCTTCTCCAATCTTTAATAAGATTGAAGCTTTCCGAGTGTAATAGTTTGGGAGGTGAATGGATGGATAGTGTGGAGAATATGAGGAGCTTATGGCGCCTCGACATTGATGGTAGTGAAAGATTGATACAACGGTGGATGGAAATGAAGAGCCAAAAAGAAAGGAATCTGGTGGTTGTAGCAGACTCCACTCTGGTATGAGTTGATATTTTTACTTAAGCGCTAAAATGTTATAGATTTAACTTGGAGCAAATAATTATTATTTGATGAGAAATTCAAGATTTTATTTCGTTGTTGTCTTGGCTACCCATGTGAAATTGTAGGATATATACGTGGATTAAAACAGGATATATTTAATTTGAAGAATCACTTCTTTTTTCGGTGCGAAAATTTAGATCGCATTCCATTACAATAGTTCATGTTATTTGCGCTACAATTGCAGGGTGAAGAAGGTGAAAGAGCTTTGTTGTTGGAAGGAGTTTTGTCGAAGGTATTTGATGAGGAAGGGCTTCTGGTTGACGCAGATGAAAACCCCTTCCATTCATCCTCACTTCAACCACAAACTCCACTCATCCTTATCATTGATGATAAATACGGCAGGTGGTCGTTGGGAGACTTAGGAAAGAAGGTGCAGCAGCTGCAACGTAATTCAAAAGATTTGCAAATCATATATGTTGGAACCCATTTTAACTCATTTAAGTCTGAGTCGGCCGTCAGAATCCTGGCTTATACACCTTACAACTCCCGCACTTCCTCTTTCTATCATAAGTTGTCTTCTTGCTTCGACACTTCTGGTGACGTTGCTGTTTTCCGTAGAAATGATCAATTGGAAGATTATGGGGTAAAAGGGCTTGTCGACATGGGAAGACATATCCAAGTGGGAGCAATTGGATGAATTGGCATTACTCTCAATCACTCCGAGAGAGAGCAATTTTGAATTGCTTAAAGTATTGTTGATAACTGAAGAAATAGATTATCTCTTGCTCAATGGAAATAGTCAGGTATTGTTTTCGACTAATTTCGTTTATAAAATTTAGTCCCACTTTAATTGTGAAGGAAGTGTTCGAGTAATAAAGAATAATAATTGCAGGTAAAGGTTGCCGCTCTACAAGGAAAATTGATATTACTGCTCGTCACAGATCTTGATGAAGACCTGGAAGTGTGTACCTCAGCAGCCGTGATAGAAACATATCTTAAGTTCCAACAGAGCCGTGATGATGTGGTCGAACTTGTTTGGATTCCAATTCCTCAGGGTAAAAGTTGATGGGAGGAATTTGAGAGAGCGGCTGCCAAAGCTCCTTGGCCAGTGGTACCAAATCCATGGTTGATACAGGAGAGAATACGTTCTTTTTTTGGGAGGTCACTCAAAATGCCATGCGTTTGTGTGGTGGACGAGAAGGGGAGGATTTCAAACAAAAATGCAATGGCGATGATAGAGAGGTGGGGGGTGGAGGCGTATCCATTTTCTGAAGCCCGTGAAGCAGAACTGGGGAAAGCAGAGTGGGAGGGATTAAAAGTCAATTCGTTATCCACTTTGCAATTCGTACTTAAAAATCTGGAGTTTCTGTCAAGCAAGGTGAGTTTAATGAAACAAGTCAAACACCTTTAAATCTCAGAATTGATGTATAGTTAGTTGCAAAATGATTGAAATTTGAGCTGTGGTGTGATAGGCAAAGGAGATGATGGATCGTGGAGCAATGATGTTATTCTGCGTGGGTAGACCTGAGAAGATGATGGAGCTCGTCCGGCCTCAATTGAATTGTGCGTTGACAATGTTGGAAATAGACTTCCACGTCTTTTATGTTGCTCGCAAATATTGGATTGCTGGAAAAGAGTACGACATGGCTTGTGAAAAGTTGAAAGAAAATGAGTCAGAGATGTGTAGCATAGCAAACCTATCCTTCTCCGATATAAAGAGATTTTGGTGGCGTGTCGAGCATTTGCAAAATGAGCTAATGAATGGAATGGGAAGAGATGAAAGGATAGTGAAGGTGAGAAGAATGGTATTGGGTTTTGCTAATGCAGAGAAGGAGAGCTGGAGAAATGCAAGGGAGACGAGTATATTGTTGGTGGATGGAAATGGTGAGATGATGAGCGGGAGGGGAATGGAATTGGTGAAAGAATTGTGTGATGGTGAGGAAGAAAGCAAGTCAAAATTGGTGGAGGAAATAAAGAAGGGAGGAGTAGAGAAAAGTGTGGAGAGCAGATGGAGAGATGGAATCATCCATCCCAAACATGATCCGCAACATCCTCTCCTCATACTAGAGATTCCTGTTGCCGCAAGTTGCTGTTTATGCGGTCAAAAACAAGATTGGGTATATCAATGCAATGTATGCGAAAAATATGTAAGATGTTGGGTTCACTGTACGGAGGAGTGAGGGAAGATAAGGGATGAAATAGTTTTTGTACTTGCATCTTGATAAGAAAGTTTGTGTATAAATCAACGAAAGCGATGGCATCTTTCAACTGTCGTCAGTTTTCTCGGCGTTTCATTTAAAATTGTTTATAAGATTTAAAATCATTTAAAATATATATAAACTTTAAAGTTTATTTAAGGAATATATAAATTTATAGCTTTGAATTTTTTAATTTATCAATTATTTAATTTAATTGTCCTTATTTCCACGAGAAAATTGTCTACGATGTCTACTCCTTCATCTCCAAATATTTCTATTTAATCTTTATTAAAATTTGTTTTAAAAATATAATTTAAAAAATTATCATTATATTAGAGGAGAATAAGATCATATTAGATTTTTTTTAATTAAAAACATGAAAAAAAATCACTTTGAATTTTTTTGTTACTTAATTTAATTTATTTCAATTATATATATATATATATATATATATATATATATATATAATATATATATATATATAAAATTAATGTTGCCAACTTAAGATTCATTCTCATATATACAATAAGAATCACAATTCTTTAATATGGGTGCATCTAATAGGTCCCTTGATGGGGATAATAATAAAAATATGTTAAACAAATTTAAATGTTTTTTTTGTTAAACTGGAGCAAGAAGGTATGTCCCACTTTTTGACAAAGAGTGGAACTCTTTTCCTTGATTTTTAAATTTTCTCTCAATTGATGTATAATTTTAAGGAACTTAAAGATTGAATCTCAAAAAGCTTCACTACTAGGGAAATGCAATGCTAAGTCTATTTTTCAAATATGCAATTTATTCCAATATCCATACAGTAAAAATTAGTTTTTAGTTTTTTAGTAGGTGTGTGTAAAAATCACTTTTTCAAAATACTTGTTTCAGGAGCATACCATACAAGTGTACAACAAACATATTTTGACCTAAATAAAATATTTGTGTAAGTCCATTGGAGAAGATACCTAAGACACTGTAGATTGATTAGCATATTTTTGTCTTTTATTGGAATTTTTTTAATTAATTTTTATTGACTCTAATGTCTATTTTGGAAACCTCTAATGTACAACCACCATAAATTGACCTAAACTTATCATTTTTCAAGTTTTTTTATAGATTGATGTCATATATATTTTTTTTTTCAAAATATTATTCAAAATTTGAACAAACTTGTTATTTGAAGTTTATGTACTAGTATGATTAATAAATAATGCAAATAAAGCAAAACTAATCAAATCCACTCAAAAATTCATCTTTAAATTTTACACAATAAGGAGTCCGATGGGTTTTTATTTCATAAAAAAATTTGATGAGGAAAGACTTAAAAAAATTATGGCAAGACAAAAATTTTGGGTTCAACTTGTAGGTCCAAGGCATAGACTTGGTTCCACCAAGCCTATCCTAACCCAAAAACCAATGCAAAAGGTAGATGTTCAATTTGAAAATCAATATGCATTTTAGAAAATGGGTATCCATTTTAAAAACATGTAGCCATTTGCTTCTTGACCGTTAGATTTTAAAACGAGTACGTATTTTAAAATGGGCACCTATTTGGTTTAAATATTGATTACCCATTTATAATATAGTCGTTACATGTCAGAAATAATCAATAAAGGATAAAGTACAATGATTTTTCAATCTTTCTTGATTGATGTACTCCAATAGATCGAATGTTTGCATCATGATGATTTTGACTAATCAAATCATTCCACAATCTTATCTTTTGTGGCTTTTGGCATGAGCAGAGTCATTTGAATTTATAATTTGGCAAACATATTCAATTTAAGTTTAATAATTCAATTTTTGATGATAGAATATGTTGTATTTGATATGCCAATAATTGATTCACAGCATTGCTAGATTTTTTGGGTGATATCAAAGTGTCTCAAAATCCATACATTAACTATGCATGCTACTATATTTCAAATCTATAACTATAAACTTGATCTTTTTGCCTAATTGAACTAGCATACAAACCTAAACTTGTATCCATAGGGATGAACTAACCAAAATCTGATTTTTTGGATCTATATAACTTGACCCTTTAACATGTTTGTTGAAGTGTTAGGTCATATTCTTCTTAGTTAAATACCTAGGATGACTAATTCAATAGCTTTGGAATAATGATGGAGGAAAACAAGAAAGTGTGCAATGGCCTAAGATGATGTATATTGATGCAATGTTTTGATAATGCTACTAAGCATATTTTGTGGATGTTCTAAGAGGATATTCTTTAATGGCTTCTAATTATCCTTGATTATTTTGAACTTAAATTCAAATGAATGAATGAATACTCTTAAATACAACATAACACATAATGTGAATAAGGTCAATCCACAACAACTAAATTTGAAAGTTTGACTTAGGCAAAGTTGAAACGTTCTTATTTGATCTAATATGATAAATCAAAGAACTAAGACACAAGATTAATCTCTAGAGATATGTTATGATGAGATCTAGATAAAGTAATGTCATGAGTTGAATTCACATAAGAATATATCACTCGTAGAATTCTTAGTGCATTTAGAACACTTTAATCTAAAAGAATACAAAACAAAAGGAAAAAGATCACAAATGTCCAATTTTCATTATTACAATTTTAAATAAATTAATATATAAATTAAAGTAAATTAATTTTTTTAATAGATTTATTTAGTTGATAGAATCCCTTGGAAAGGAACTCCCCACCAGAATTATGTCATGTTGGTCAAAGTAACTACTTTAGTTTTTGCAGTCGTGTTTTTGCTGTTGTTGCAAATGTTTCCAGTAAATGTAGAAGGTGGGGATTCTTAGCCAAAACATGATAATAATAACATAGTGAATGACTTATTGAACAATTGCAATTTTCAGTCCACGCAGAAAAATCTTCCAAGCAATTCATGTTGTAAATTGAGCAATCAGTATGATCTAACAACTAGATCTTCATTGTGCTTTGTCTATGTTTTTTTAAGACCTACTCAAGCCCAAATGCTAGCTCTCACCTATTACAACTCTAGGTTCACCAATTGGGTTCCAGTTACATCAAATTTTTAACACGTAAATGTTGTAAATAAAATACATCTCAGATTTATGAAATTACATTTCATAAAAATCATGAACAATGTAACAGTTAAATTCATGAGAAAAGTAGTTATTATATCTATGAGTAATAATGAATTTTTAGTTTTCAAGAGAATCTTAATATTTTAATTATAAGATAAAAGAAAAAATTAGATGACTGATCAAATGATTTCAATTATTTGTTACTTTCATTACTATAATATCTTTATTATGACAAGTAAAATTATAATCTTTTTCTCTCCTAAATCATAATTATTTTTAATAAAAATATCTTATTTGATTGCACATATTTCAATTTAAAATTAAAAAAATTATATAATAAAAATATAATTCAATAATTTTTTAAATAAACATAAAATAAAGTTAAAAAATAGGACCACCTAGATCACAAATTCTATTTTTTTATAAATTGATTGGATTGAATATTTTGTTGAAGTATTAAGTATTAGTTTTGAGAGAACAACTATAACTATTTATTTTCATTTTTCCCATTGTTCACATAATGTATATTTTCAATATTTGAGTAGCATTTAAATAAAAAATGGCGGCGATATTTGTAATGAGTTTAGATATTTAACTTTGGACATTGTAGTGAATTTTTTGCACATTCTCTCTATATAACCAATATATGTACAATTTCCTCTTGTAATAGGTGGAATGAAGATAAACTTAACATTATTGGTGTCCATGACACACCTTCATTATTATCAAACTTGGCAACTACGCATAATGACATTTCAACCAATCTATTACATTTAAAAAAGACTATATTCTTTATGGTACAAATTTGAACAATTAACTAAGCCAACATCTACCCAAAACTTACACATCAACATAATTCATTGGGAACCATACAATACTACCTAATTGTTTTGATAATTGTCATCATTCTCACGTGATTTTGCATGCCTAGAAAGTGTATGTGTTTTTTATTAAGGTAAAAATAGGCTTTGAAGGGACCCTGAAACCCTGTACAATGTTGTAACTTAAGATAGGACATTAAGAGTTCCCTAAGTACAATAGTCTAGCCAGAACAAAAGACTAGATACCCCAAACACCACATAGAAAAACACTGCCAAAGAAAGTAGTCCAACTAAAAAACCCCAGTCTGCTGCGCAAGATAAGCCAAAGGAGAACATCAGTTTAAAGAAAGGGGACTAGACTTTTGATCCCTTCTTATGAGACTAAAGAGTCATGTCAAAAGAAGAGGAGGATTCTTAGAGTGTTTACCTTTAACTGTCATCCAACCTTCTTCAACTCTAGTAGCCTCATCCTACCAGCACAACAAATCCAAGACTAAAGAGCCAACACCCAACAAAGGTGTTGAAACAACCAACGAAGCATCCAACATAGGGCCAGCTTTAATCCCAACCAAGAGACTATCTTAAAGAGGATCAA
>BSBK01011777.1:237500-275666 GCA_027943335.1 Chamaecyparis obtusa
TCCACACAAGGTTATCTTCAAGAGAACGACACATTCATCTTCGAAACCCGCAACAAATATGTTTTAATTAATCAATTTTAACATTGTGCAAACATTTTGCATACATCACATCTGCAAATATATTTTCATTCATTCATATTTGAGTTTCCATGTCCTTCAACATATTATTACTATCGACATACCCCACTGCACCTCCTTTTGGTACAAGTGCTAGTTTAAATATAAAATGATAAAAAGTTTTTACATTTATTTTAAAATGTCGGTTTAAATCAAAACAATAATTCTGCCCCAAAATCCATAAGTTGTATTCCACAATAATAAGACATACATCACCTACTAATTGGGACCATCCCTTTATTTACATAAACACTCTGAGGTAAAAGTAAAACAATTTTAAATCTACCTTTTATGTGTTTGACAATTCGCCATATATTTATTTTTATATTTGTACATTATATGAACACCAAAACCAAAATTATTTTTCTCCACACACACACACACACATATATATATACACTACAATTTTATACAAATTGAATAAGTTGTTCAGTGAGATCTAGACTTTGAAAGCTTATATATCTTGTCCAAGAGAATTGTTTTAATTACTAATATAATGAGGATGACAAAATTCTTTGAGAACGCAAACTATACAATAAGCCTTGGTCAATTTTGTTGATTAGAAGATGAAATCAACCATGGGCATGCAGTTTAGCACTAATTTACTGTAATTTGAGCACTATTGGTGCTGTGTTCAAGTCACTTTTGTAGACGGGACGAAGCCACTTCTTTTTGGCCCCATCCACCTCATCGAGTTAACCAGAGGCTTTGTTCAATGCCAAAAAAACAAGGATAGCTTATAAATTTTCTCTTAACTAGGTTTGCATGTTAGACAACAGAAGACTAGCTCATGCAAGAAAAATAGTTTTACAAAATGACATAAGATCTGGTGGTGACTTTCCATAGTTTACATTCTTACCAAAATCAATAAATCATCGTATCTTCAAAATGCTTAATTGCCAGCAGAGACATTATAGGGTTAAGAATGAATTGGTAAGAAATCACTTATTTAAGACAGACTTCTAGCGAAGAAAATCGCAATAAACCGTTTGAATGATCATGCATTCGTTCTTGTTGAAGAGGCCCCCAACGATGAATTTTGAAACAGGAAATGCATGTTTTCTCCTCCCTCGCCCCCACTTTTTCTAATATTCTGATTTTTTTGTAGTAGTGTGATATTGTTGCATATAAACAACTATTAGTGTAATGAAACGAAATGGAAGATTTTAATAATAAGACCAAGCAGTCTAAGAGATCCAAAACAAAACCACCCTTAATTCATCTTTATGCCCTTAATGTTATTGAATTTCAGATTTGAATTTCAGATTTAAGTGGGGATATGTAGAGGAGGCAATACATCCAAAGTCCCTTAAACTTAGCATAAACATCCTTGGCAGTATAAATACTTTTTTCCTTAAAAATATAAAGCAGATTACAATCGAGAACTTTTCATTGCCACGCATTGGTAGCTTTCCACCGAATACACTGGAGAGCGTGAGTAAAGCTTTTCAAATTTTAATTTTCCACCTATATTGCAGGAAAGCTTTTCAAATTTTAATTTTCCACTTATATTGCAGGAAAGATTTTCAAAATTTAATTTTCCACCTATATGTAGAAAATAATTACATGGTATCCAGACCTTCAATAGATACAATCTGTATACATGAAACCGCTTTAATTCTGGAACATCAACAAACCTTAGTTGATCCATGGCGTTGGTTGACTTCACTGACCAACAGTATCATATTTGTGATGTGATATATTCTTAAGATCAACAACACTGCAAACAAAAAAAAATAATGCATACACTCAAAAGTACACAACGTAGAATTATTATATTAAAGAAAATAAAACTGAAGATGAGGATTCTCATCCAAGCAAGATGTGGGAAACTACTTACAACATATTACGCAAGAGGCTTACCTTGGCAACTTATATGCAAAATGAAGTAAACAACTGCCAACAAAATGCACAGAATTCCAGTGACAACATATGCTTTCCCCAGAGTATCATTTTTACCACCAAGCCAACTTGTTGTGGAAAGCACCAGAATTTTCTTGCCACCAAAGCTATATGTATTATAGTTATTTTGAATCTCTACTGTAATGTAATCATCAGCTTCAAGATCCACCTCAATTCTTCCATACAACTTTCTGAAGGTTGGGGGTGCTGATACACATATCCACACAATAAGATCTTCTTGATCGCTCAACTTTTATATCACTGTCAGAAAAATCATTAAGCAGCACTGCGATAAATATAAGAATGCCTTTTACATACAAGAACCAGAAATCAATTTTATTAGATAGCATACAAAATTCTCTACTTAAAGGTTTTAATGGATCTAGCTTGGCCCTACCAATTAAAGATCCATTCTAAAAATTGGAGGGATAAACATTTTTCCCAAATTTATGTTCACGATCACTTTTCCAACCAATGTTTGTCTTGTTGACTTGTAGTTCAATGTCCTTAAAAAAAAAGTCTGTAGGTATCATTAATTAAGCTCCAAGCTATGAGGCCACATGGTACTATTGGCACACCCATTTGATTTAATTTCAGGATCACAATAATTTATAGTGCTGTTATTCCACAGACCATGCAATAGCTGCTCGTTGCTTCTTCTTTTAACATATCTGCATTTAGTTGAAAGATCATAAAAACTGTTATGGGGCAATTCTCAACGAATAATGTAAGAAAAGTCTTCATGTTATAAATACTTTTACGGGGTAACTCTGAACTGGCAACGAATGGCTCCATGGGATGACCAGTCCTACAGACTATCTCAGATCCTCATTACACATTATCAATAGGCTCTTTTGATTATAGTAAGCATTGTTGGAATTACTGATTTTATAAATCAGATTTTGTCCAGATCTGTTTTGTCTTTTTCCAAGCAGCACACTTATTTTTTAGGAGCTTGAGCAGCTGATGGTTGTCAGCAGGTCAACATTAATTCATGATCAGAAATCTTATCCCCTCTTTCACTGTAACTTAGCAATTAAGTTTCTGAAGCTGCTCTGACAATTACTTAGTGGTGAAGTTTTCTAGTTTTATAAAGAGGAAAGAATGTTCTCATTTTGATATAGTTAGCAAGCAGAAATAAAATGTGCAAGCATACACATCTGAGAAAAAGCTCAGAACAGAGCATCTGACAAAGGATGAACATTAGTTGAATTTGCAGCAGCAAATAGATTGTTTTGTACTTTGTTCCAGCACATAGGATTTATTATTAAGTTTGTATTTTGTATTGCACTGTAGAGCAGTGATTGCTCCAGGCATAGAAACCTTATTTTCTTACAGTCTTGTAGAGCTTTACATGTTTTTTGTAACAATAGTACTTGTTTGTAGTTATTTCCATCTTACCAGTTGTATTTTCTGTTTCAGTTATTAATAGAAAGGGATAAGGGATAATCTCTTGCATACTTGAGCTTATTGTTCAGTCTCCATTTGATTCATTTCACTGTGTGGTTGGAAACAGAGCAGCCATCTCTGTGTTCCACCACTCTGTCCAATTTAGATGAAAACTTTGAGTTTTGAAAGCAATTTTTCCTTACTTGATGTTTTGTTTTTGCTTCTGAAATCTTCATAAGCATTACACATTATAAATAGGCTCTTCTGATTATAATAAGCATAAAGGTTTGGTGAAAGAAATAATGAATATGAAAGCTAAGAGAAACTTAATAAAATCAGACTCAAAATGTCAATTGCTGTGAAAAGTTAACACCCATTTTTTGTTAGAACTATTTCAAATGGTAAAATCATAGAATATAAGAGACACTCCCGATCTCTAGTATATGCTATAGGATGGAGATGAATCTCCATTATGGTAAATAAAGTTGAGATGGGAATCGAAGCCCTGGAATATCTCTTTTCATTGACTCAGAGTTCAAACCTACAGGAGATGCCCCCTGCACCATACATACAATATTTCTAAAATCTAAAAGTTCAAACCATAAAACAACGATTCTGGCGAACAAAAGTTCAAATTTATTTATTTTTTATTTAACATTTTTCAAGATGTATCTTCTATTATTTCATGGGACAAAGCATCACATTAGTCTGGCTAAAGGGAAGTCCCTTCCTACGAAAGTTAGAAAATCTAACAGGGCACATATGTCCTATTCATTTTTTCCTCAATTTTTATAAAATGCTATAGAAGATCTCCCTAAGATTTCTTTGAGATAACCAGAGTGTTGTGAAAGGTGCAATTTTATTTTGTCAATTTAACAATTTCTTCTCACACTTGCAGGATACCCTCATCATTCAGGGCAATATTTCTACTATATATTGCTTCTTTTCGGGTCACTGTGCTTTTCCTCAAACATTCTGATAACACAGAGAAACATTCTCAATATTCTCCAAGCATTGGAAATGCAGATTTGTTGATATATTGGCATTTCCTCCTGTCTGAGTCTTTAATAATACAATTCTGATCTTTGTACATTCTGACTATATTTTTTGCTCAATTCTAGAGCTTTGACAGATTTAAGTAACTTTCTAGAGTGCAGAAGAAGTCGTAAAAAGTTGCACCAACTGGCTACAGTCACCATTACAATGGGAGATTTACATGCTTCATATGAAGGGAACAAACCAGGCAGGTTCTGTCAGCTGAAAAAATATTTTAGCATCAAAGTTTCAATAAGTGGAGTTAAAACTGTAAGGTCTTTTTTTGGGAAAACATTATCTTATATACTCCAGAGAAGAAATTATCGACATTAGCTGAGCATTGTGATTGCAAGGAAACAATCTCCCCTTCAAAGGAAAAGAAAGTACATACATGGGCCTTGTGCTTCAATTGGAAAAAAGTGCACATCCTTCCAAAACCACTAAGCTTAGTTACACAATCAATGCCAATTACTGTCTCAAAAATTGCAATTTCCCCATACTAAGTGAGGATATATCTTTTGGAAAATTAGCTTTGCATCTTCTCCTCTGTAGGAAACTAATTTCCACCAAACAAATTGTATGCCATATATTCCTGCAGCTGCCCATGACTATCCAAAAAACTCCTAGACAAGATCTGCACCAAGTAAGAGCGACCGTTACAAAGTGATTGGGTTCATGTTATAACCATCACGAAAACTCCCCAGATGTTGGACACTTCTAAAATCTTTTTAGTAAACTATCTCCCCTTTTTTCCACACAATTATAAAAGCATCAACAACAACTGCCTTCCAAAATTATATCTCGACACTATAACATTAATACAATACTAGCCATCCTAGCAATTTGTATTTGAAATATGTTTGTTTCAAATTAGCTTGATAAAGAATTTCCCATCTCACTTTAGGGTCCTTGAACCTCCAATGCTTATTCAATCACGCGGCAATAGGAATAGACTGTCAATAATATACACGTTCTTTGTCTTATGGGTGAAGAAGTATATTCCAATGTTCTATTCTCACTCTCTTGAAGATTGACACACAATTTGTGTTGAAATTTTAAAAGATAAATTGAATCAATCATCTTATATAACTCTTGTAAACCTACTTTTTTCACTAGCATCAACACTCGAACCGTGTGCTCCTTTACATTTTCTTAGTTGTTGGGAGTACATCCAAACCCTTATTTTTCCATTTCTTAGGTTGTCATTCTTCTTTGCTGTATCTTTTGAAACTTACTAGTGAATGCTTGAATTTGCCTCTCAACTCTCTCCAGTGATTTATCAGTGGAGGTTTTGTAATTTATAATCTTCCTTCCATTGTGTGTGGATCTTGGTGAAAACATGCTATTGCGATAAAAAGAGTCCATGGTGATCTGTAAGGTTGTCAATCCTATGAAGGAATAGAGATTGTTCTTTTATAGACCACCTCACATGCCAATACTATAGTTCACCAAAACACTCTCTTTGAGTTCAAGTACTTAAAAATAGAAATTGAGAAGAATATTTATTTCATTCTTGGTTTTACAATGAATCTATATAGGTACATATACAGCTTCTAGATCCTACAACCATGTTGTGTGCCTTATGCATACAACTACATTATCTACAGGAAAGGAAAGTATCCATAAATAGTTTAGGAAAGAATCAAAAAACAATTTAGGAAAGAATCAATCCAATATCGCAATACTCCCCCTCAAGTTGGTGCATAGATGTCACACATGCCCAACTTGCCCAAAAACGTCAAGAACACTCGACTTGAAACTGCTTTGGTGAGAATATCAGCCAACTGATCCTCTGATCGAATTGTAGGCAACTCCACAATCTTCTCATCCAACTTTTCCTTAATGAAGAATCTGTCTACCTCCACATGCTTTGTACAATCATGTTGAACCAGATTATGAGCAATATCACAAGCTTCTTTATTGTCACAATATAGTTGAAATGGCCACCTAGGCAAACAGCCCAAATCTATTAGGAGAAGTCTTAGCCACAATGCTTCACATACTCCAAGTGCCATACCTCTAAATTCTGCCTTCGCACTTGATCGTGCAACAACATTCTATTTTTTGCTTCTCCATGTAACAAGATTACCTCCTACAAAGGTGAAATAACCTGAAGTAGAATGCCTGTCATCTACTGCTCCAGCCCAGTCAGCATCAGTATATGCATCCACACTTTGATAATCCTCTCTTTTAGTGAATAAAATTCCTTTTCCAGGAGCAGACTTCAAATACCTCAAAATGCGCATAACTGCATTCATATGTTGCTCTCCAAGATTATGCATAAACTAGCTAACAATACTCAATGCATAGGCAAGGTCCGGCCTTGTGTGTGCTAAGTACATCAATCTTCCTATGAGTCTCTGGTATCTTCCTTTATCAACTGGTACCTGATTAGACTCAATACATAACTTCAATCCTTCTTCCACTGGTGTATCAGCTGGTTGACATGCTGACATACCAGTTTCCCATAACAAGTCTAAGGCATACTTTCTTTGAGACAAAAAGATCCCTTTATCAGATCGAGACACTTCGATCCCAAGGAAATATTTCAAGGGACCGAGGTCTTTCATTTTGAATTCTCTGGACAAGTAACCCTGTAGAGCCCTCCTTTCTTCAAGATCATTTCTTGTAACCACCATGTCATCCACATACACAATAAGTGCAGTGATCTTACCCTATTGTTTCTTTAGGAATAAAGTGTGGTCTAAATTGCTCTGATGGTAACCAAAGGCTCTCATAGACTTTGTGAATCTTCCGAACCACGCCCTCGGAGATTGTTTCAACCCATATATTGACTTTTGTAATCTACACACCTTCCGACTATGTATTTTTGGTATCATGCATCTGGGTGGGAGTTCCATGTAGACTTCTTCGGATAACTCTCCATGTAGAAAGGCATTCTTCACATCAAACTGTTGTACTGTATTGATTTTAGCTACAGGTGCAAATGTCTCTGTATAATCGATCCCATAGGTTTGGGTGTACCCTTTTGCCACCAGTCTCACCTTAAAGCGTTCAATTGTACCATTTGCTTTGTACTTCACAGTATAAACCCAACGACATCCAACTAGTTTCTTTCCTAGTGGATGGTCAACAAGTTCCCAGGTTTTATTTCCCTACAATGATTTCATCTCCTCATTCATAGCGGCTTTCCACCTTGGGTCAGCTAAGGCTTCCTACACATTGTTAGGAATAGATACAGTAGATAATGGATTTACAAATGACTGATTTGATTCTAACAAATGATGGTTAGACACATAATGACTCATGGGATATTTAACTTTACTAGAAAGTTTGGGTTCATATGTGGGTTTAGGGATACCTCTGGTGAGACGCTATGGTAGCTATTTTCTAGATGGTTCAGGAACATCCTCAGTAAGCGATTGGTGTGGTGTATCGGCTGCCTATGGGGTGAGGGGCTCAAACGGAAGTGGAGCCACAACTTCTATTTCTGGGTGTTCATCACTACTTTGATCCAAAGTTATATCATACACCTCCAATTCACCCACTTCTTGATTAACAAGTTCAGAGAGTTCCCCTTCTTCAAAGATGTCCAAGTTACCCACATCTTTAGAGATGTGATCATCATAGTGTAGAGTCTGAATTTCCTTCTAGTACTCCCCCTGAAGTTCAGGCTCAGAGGAAAAATACATTGAGTCTTCATGAAAAACTACATCCAATGTAATAAACATTCGTTGGGTTGGGGGATGATAGCATCGGTACCCCTTTTGATAAGAAACATATCCTAGAAAGACACATCGTAGCGCTCGAGGAGATAACTTGTTGCGCTGATGCTTATGGAGGTGTATGAATGCTACACAACCAAAAACGTGAGGAGGTAAATTTGGGACAGCTGGAGCAACAACCACCTCAGTGAGAACTTGGGATAGTGTCTAGAAATCAATAGTGCTGGAGGGTACCCGATTGATCAAATATGTTGCAGAGGTAAGTGCTTCGCCCCAATAGGACAACGGCATATGGGCTTCTATCAATGAAGCATAGACAACCTCCAACAAGTGATGATTTTTCCTCTCGGCCACCCCGTTCTGCTGAGGTGTATTGGAACAAGTAGTTTGATGAATAGTTCTGTGTGCTTCCAAATATTGCTGAAGTTCAAAACTCAAATATTCACCTCCATTGTCACTACGGAGAACCTGAACTTGTGCATTGTATTAAGTACGAACCATGTTATAAAATTTTTGAAATAACAAATTCACTTCACTTTTAGACTTCATTAAGCACACCCAAGTCATCCTGGTACAATCATCAATAAAAGTAACAAACCAATGTGATCCACCCAAGGTAGTGACTTTGGACAAACCCCAAACATCAAAATGTATGACCATAAAAGGAACTAGACTTTTATTCAAAGTTAATGGAAAAGAAGCATGATGGCTTTTTGCAAGTTCACAAACTTCACACCGGAAGCTAGAAACATCAAATTTTGCAAATAAACTAGGAAATAATTTCTTCAGGTAACCAAAGGAAGCATGCCCCAGACATCAATGCCATAACCAGATTTCAGATTTCTGCTTCTCCCCCTCAGAGCCATCCACCGTTAGAGCTTGACACAACTTGTCTAAACTCTTTGACACCAAGTCCAAGTAATACAACTTCCCTCACCTAACACCACAACCAATCATTTTCCTCGTTTGGATGTCCTTAAACACACAAAAATTAAGCCAAAAAATTACAACACAAAGTAAAGCAGCAGTGATTTGGGAAACTGACAACAAATTGTAATCCAAAGATGGAGCAACTAAAATAGAATCTAGATTCAAAGTATCAGTGAGAGGTAAGGATCCTTCTCCAATAATTGGGGCCAAAGAGCCATTGGCAGTGGAAACAAATTTTTGTGAGGACGGTTTAAGAGATGAGACCTATCTAGAATCAAACGTCATATGATCCATAGCACCGGAATCAATTATCCATGCACTATTAGAAACAAGTGTAGACATATTTAAAAACTTACCACCATTACCTGTCGTTGTTGCTAATGTCGAGATCCATCCAGCAACATCATCCTTTGTCTTTGTTTCAACAAACGCAGCACTTGAGGTCTTCTTGGAATTCTTCTTCCGTGAATCGCGGCTACGATCCCACCATTCTAGATACCCCACAAGTTCAAAGCAATGACTTTTGGTATGACCAATTTGATTGCAATGGGTGCATTTGTAGGTGGATTTATCGGCACCATTAGTGATCTTAGGCGTGCTTTGAGAAGGCCGGTTCTGATTAGATCAGTTTTGAGTCACCATGGCTGAAGCTTCAGTCTTTTCTGGTTCTCCAATCATTGTTGTGCATCAAGAACAAATTCACAACGAAACAATGCATAACATGCTTCTAATTCGGGAATAGGCTCCTTTCTCAAAATTTCACCACGGACTTGTTCGAAGTCACCATCTAATCCAACAAGAAAAATATGCACCCTTTGTCACTGAGCTGATTTTCAGTAAGATTCAAAATTGTTCTCACTTTCCATGATCAACTTATCACGATGATCCAACTCACCAAAAATCTCAGTTAATTCTCCATAATACATAGAGAGTGTTCTGCCATTTTGTTTGGCAGAGAAAGCCCTTTGATTCAAGACAAATACTTGCAATTCATTTGCTCCATCATAAAAAGCCTTAGAAAGAGCTTTCCAAATATCTTGAGCGGTGGGTAAGTGAATGTATCGCTTAATAATTTCTAGGGACATAGACATCAACAACCATCTCTTGACCTTTTGATTGTCTGCATACCACTTCCCATATCGATCATCCTTCTCGGTAGGTGGTTGTGAATTGCCACAAATGAAAGAGAGTTTCTCCTTCTTAGCAATATGCATTTCCATGATTTGAGACCACAAATCATAGTTTTTTTCATCGAGTACAATCCCTGCATTGAAAGATGAACCTTCGGATTGAATAATAATAGGAGCAAATTTGGTCTGAAATACTTCTGAATCTAAATCACCCATGGTTCAATGAAGGGGGACAAATGATTCAAATTTCGAAGCTCTGATACCAACTTAAAAATAGAAATTGAGAAGAATATTTATTTCATTCTTGGTTTTACAATGAATTTGTACAGGTACATATACAGCTCCTAAATCCTACAATCATGTTGTGTGCCTTATGCATACAGCTACATTATCTACAAGAAAGGAAAGTATCCATAAACAGTTTAGGAAAGAATCAGAAAATAGTTTAGGAAAGAACCAATCCAATATCGCAACATAGGGAAAAGTAATGGTATGTTTAGATGCTTCTGCCTAAGGTACCATTTTGGGAATCCTTTTATCATTTTATTTTGCAAAGAGGATACAATGCTGCTAAATGCTAATGTTCATTAGAAATCTACTCATTAAAGGTTCATTGGTGTGTTGAGCTTTCTCCCTCTCGAGCTCCAACTTCCTCACGCTATTTCCTGTAAGGTAAAGAATTCTATTCCATTTGATATAGATCTTAAAGAACCAAAATTAAAATCACCTTAAATGCCCCTGGTAGCTGAATACTTAAATTTCTATCATTGCTTCCCTCTCTCAAGTCCCAAACTTGAGATGGTAGAGAAATGAGCTATAGATTTTCCACTGATAGTGATCTTGTCTTCATAAAAAAGTATAGATTCTCCATTGATTGTAATCCTATCTTCGTAAAAAACCACAAATTCTCCATTGATTGTGATCCTATCTTCATAAATAAGAATTGCACCAACTTTTCCATCAAATCTACATATAAGTTTTCTTTCTTGAATTATGAGACTTCTTGAATGCTTAACGTTATAGGAATCAATATTTAGTTTTTTTTTTAAATTTCATTAATGATGAAGTTCGGTCTTTTTAAGCACTAGATTTTAATGAATGATGTTGACTATTAATGTTTATAATATTATAATTAATTGCACATAATTAGATATGTTAGAATGAATTACACTAATACTATCTAATAACATAATTAACTTGTAAAATTTAAGTTACAACCAAAGTAATTTCCTCTCTCATTAATATATAAGCATGCACACACTCTAATGCATGCTTGTTTTCCCTCTTTCCTTCTTACAACATTGGGCATCAAAGTCTTCATTATAATAGCTTCAATAAAATCCTCCAAGATTGCTTACAAACAAACTGAAAATCAATTTGCACCATTAAGAAGGGAGTTCAAAAAGCACCATGAGTTATATAATACTCATAATTTTTTATTATAATGATATCCTGCTATTTATACAATTTTTTGGTTGGTTCTTCTCTGATTTAAGCATCATTACGAAAATGTTCAGAGATCAAATGGTAGGTTGAATTGTAGAGTTCCGGTTACATAAAACAATTTTGCAAATTCAGAGGCATGTATCTTATTGGTTCCTTTTCCTGCAACTGTCAGATTTACACTATGAGTGACAAACTAATGTCACTGACTCTCAATAAACACTCCAGAGTCTGACAAGAAAAAGGGCCAATTAACAAGGATCAACTATATGATCCTCTTACACTTTGAGCTCCACATAACTCAGGCGGGTATACCTCATCTACACAAACATAACTTCTTGTGTCAAACAACAGGCCTGCAGGTATATGACTGTGGAATAGATTTCAAACCCCTATAGGTATCTTGTACCTCAATGAATCACCAAGTCTTATGCAATATCCAACTTGCATAGAATGAGTCTGAAAACTAGAAACTACTCCTATCAACATGAAAGGGAAAAGTATTTCATTTGAATGAGTTTATGTTTTTTGGGTTGAATGGACCCTTGGAATACCCTAAGTCTCTCATAGACTAGTGCCTTATCCAATGGGCAACAAAGTCAAATAAATCACTGTAACAGAGAGCTATGAATAAAGAAGACAATACATTATAATATGTTGATGCCTTACATCAAACATACACCATTGATCAGACCATACTTTAAACAATCCACCTGTGTACTCAAATATGCTATCACCTATTCAAATGATTTTAACCCTCCCCTTAGAAGAGACCAAGGAACAAGCAATACATTAATCAACATCTACTAAAAGACAAGCATGAGATACCCTTGACACCCCAACTCATACACATCTGAAAACCAGTCCTAAACTCAGTTGTTTCTACGAAAATGACTCTATTACAGACACTTTGGAAATACAATAGAAAGATCAAAACACCCTTGATGCTCTAATCAACAAGTTCAAGAATCAAATGGAGACAATCTGATAGTAGTACAAATATGTTGAGATCTCATACATAAGATAGACTGTTACAACTTATATTCTACTCTCTAAGCCAGAAAGGAAAGAGGGAACACCTTATATGCAGAGAAGAAGGCAATATATTTACAGGAAGGACCACTCATGGAACCGGAACTGGAAAAGAACCCAGAACTAGAACCCTTCTAAATGATCTTGAAAATCATTATAAATGATTGCAACAAGATTATACAGATCATTTAGGGAAAAATTAGGTCTACAACCACCACCCTCAACAAGAAATGAAAGAAAATAAGAAATCCTAGAAACCCAGGAAGATCAGATCAAATATGATGTACAATTATTTGGTTTCATCATCAAGGCTTACTGCAGTTATAATTTGAACCTATTTCTTGTTGTAGGCAAAACAAACTTTAAAACCAGAGCCAACATGAAAAGAACTTACCTGTACATGGCATGGAAATCTCTGACACTCATCAAACCCTAGCTGCCTACACCAAGCAATAGTGATCTACATTTAATCAGCATGGCACCCCACACAATCAGATCAGAAAAGCTACCCATATCTTCTTCATCATTTCTTACCTGCAACCATCCCGAGAAAATCAAATCTGATCTACCTTTTGTCACTTATGGCTCACTGTAACAAAAACCCTGGCAAAAACTCTGTAAATTATTCAAATTTGGTCTCCAATAGTTAATTGATCAATTTTAAAACACAACCATTGATTCATTTCTTTCCCGATAGATCGGTTTGTTCCCATTTAATCCACAATAGTCAACTAAGCCTTCATCGTTCTTTAAAACATGACCATCGATCTTCACTAAAGGAAAGGATCAATGGGTGTCGCAACATCGTGAAGAATAAAACCTTGTGCATCTCTGTTATGTGAAGTCACAAAAATCGTTAGACCGTTACATTAAAAGGTGATTAAGCCTTTTAATCAATGCCAAAACATTTGTAAAATCAATAGCCCGAGACTTAGGAAAAATTAAAGCCATCGGGACCTTAGACTTAGGAAAAATTAAAATGGCCTAGGATAAAAAGGAAATAAGGAACATGGCACCGCCTGACAAGATAATAAATCACATGCTTTATAAGGATTTTAAGTGGCTCAAAAAGGTAATGCCAAAATAGAACAAGGGCGGGGTTTTTTGGGCTTAAGCATTTTTTGAAACCCTTTGCATGGATAAACCCTAGTTCTACAGACCTTAAAATGGCAATATCTCCCTAGTTTTTTTAATTGAGCACATGCACCCTGAAGTGTAGCTCGATAACATTATGAACTACCATAGGCTAAGGGCGCATGCCATGAAACCTTGTAGATTTTCATCGCAAGTCAAAACAAGATTGCAGGTGGTCATGACAATGTTCTAGGGCTTTTCCAAGGAAAAGACCATTTTCTTTGGATTTTTGCTATGACAACAAAATGGGCTAATAGTGGCTCTATCTAGGGATGTATGCCTCTTGGAGGCATGATAAGGATTCAGAATTACTGGAAGAAGTAGACCACCAACTGGACAAAAAGACTGGGAACCTTCATAAAAATTGGCAAACGAACCAGGGAAACATGAAGGGAAACATGCAATAGAAAAGAAAATTATTTACAAATATCTTACAAGATTAAAACTATACTTGGTGACCCCAGGCCACCAAAAGAAGATCAAAGAACCTCTTGAGTCAAAGATCTTATTTTTATCCACATATGTGGCCAACCATCTGAAGATATCATGACCATTTTGCTACCAACATATGTGAATAACTATGGGTTGAAGAATAAAATTGCAATTATCACTACCCATGCTCTTCCAGTCATAACCATTATCATACTCATACTCCAAGAAGTATGGTGATGCAAAGTGGCATGCAGAAGCCTTCAAACAGTGAACAATTGGTGAGTTTCAATGTCTCAACTACCCAAATGGGGAACCAAGTGCCCAATACTTATCACAAGTATGGTAAGGACTAGGGGAAATGGTTATCACAACCCAAACACCCATGGCAACCTAATCACTAGGCTATGCCAAGTCCCAAACACCAACAATTGAGAAGTTACTAAGAGGTCTCCTTAACTCAATAGAAAACCAAATCCCATGAAATGACTTATAAGACTAGGGGTGGCCTACAATCATTGATCTGGGTTGTTTAGGTCCTATTCCTTTATTTCCAATGGTTCTTTCATTTACAAGCAACCCATAGCACTAAGTTGCTTCTCAAACCAAGGATTTGGCTTGTAGCCCTTCCTAGAAGGAAATTTGAACATAAGTCAAAATGCTTCCAAATGAGATATTGAATTGGTTAGGGATTCTGATACCCTTTTGGGTTTTACAAAGCATATCCAAGCATCAAGGAATGGAGACAAATAGAAGTCATTGATGTTACAGTATTAGATCAGGCTAATAGGCCTAATTAGGTCTCCAAATGCACTACAAGTGCTCTTTCTCCTAAGCCAATGCACAAAATAAGTATGGAGGCATGTGTGGATGTAAAAAAGAACTCAGAATCCAAGTTTTGGAGTCTTGGTGAATCCCCAACCAAAGATTATGGTGACTTTTCTAAGTCACTGACTGGTGCACACATAGAGATGTACACCTAGGGCCTAACAACAAACCCACTCCTCTACAACTCCTCACTCCTAACCTACATAATATGAAAATAAATTGAATAAGGTTGAATTCCACCAAGGGGCATCAATTTCCCATGGTGGAATTGGACCAAACAACCAGGCCCTAGATTAGAAACCCTAGTTTTAAGCCTTAAATCCGGGCAGTCCTACTAAAATTTAGATATATCACAATCTAGGATAGATTAGCACATGAGACAAATTGCAAATGGAAGTAGTTTCAAAGGTCCAACTTTTGGCTTCAAAATTTCATGCCCTCCAATCCATACCCATCCATACACCTTAGATCTTCTCGGAAATTGCAGAGAAAGTTTTATGTTTTTATTGATTGAATTGCCAAAATTACATATCATACCTTCCACCCACTTGAAAGGGCTTAATGAAGGTTTCCCCCATTGGTTGCAACTAATTTCAAACCATATGGCTATTGGGGGCTTTGGTTACAACTTTGGCAAGGAGTTGTTAAAGTTGCTAAGCAACTTTTACAACATTTTTTCAACTTTTGCAAAGCAGGAGACCAAATTTGGTCTATGCCTAATCTAGTGATCCAACATGGATCTAAAACATTAAAAACATGAAAATAACTAAAATCCTATGATTCTAGGCCCAATGACCACTTTTGACCATAGTTAGCCAGGAGCTTATATAGTTGTGCCAATCCTTGAACTAGGCCTTACAACTTGGTCTAGGTGCCTGACTAATATATCTAGACTAAACTAGATGTGCTTAGGACTTTTAAGAGCATTGTTTGTTGAGTCTAGTGTAGGTGCTCCTGCACCATACTCCCCTTGAGTTTTAAAACCCAAGTCCCTACTTGAGGATAACTGGTCCACCAAAGTCCCATGTTGTTTGATTTGGTCTTTGGTCAGCCAAGTAGCATCTATGTTGGGGAGCCCCTTCCATTTGACTAAGTACTGCATGTACTTCTTAGTTCTAGTCTACCTTAATAACTTTGTGTCCAAAATTTCTTCTAACTCCACTAGTTCACTTTGGGGAAGATTTGTGACATAGTCTTCCTCTTTGATGTCTTTTTCCTCACCTTGCTCGTTCACTAAACCTGTTGTAGCTTTGTATGGTGTGAGGTCTGCCACATTGAATATTGGAGAGATTTGCAAGGTTGGAGGAAGAGAGATTTCATAGGCATTCTCACCTATTTTATTAAGTATGTTGCATGGACCTACTTTCTTTATTTGTAGTTTGGAGTATCTACCCTTGGGTAGTCTCTCTTTCCTTAGGAATGCCCAAACCTTGTCTCCTACTTTGAAGTGGACCTCTCTTCTTCTTTTATCAGCACTTTCCTTGTACTTCAGACTTGACCTTTGTAATGCTTCTTTTACCTCATGTTGCACCTTTGTGATGAGCTCTGCTAGTTCTTGGCCTTGAGCACTGACTTTGAAGTTAGATGTCAGTTCAATCAGGTCTAATGGTCCTTTGGGATGAAGGCCATATGCTGCTTAGAATGGGGTCTTACCAGTTGACCTGTTTATAGAGTCATTGAATGCAAACTCTGCTTGGGACAGGAGTGTATCCCAACTTTGAGAATATTGCTTGGTTAGGCATCTTAGTAGATTGCCTAGGGATCTATTCACTACCTCAGTCTGCCCATCTGTTTGTGGGTGATATGCAAAGCTGTAGGTGAGGTTTGTTCCCAACTTCTTGAAGAGTGTCCTCCAAAAATGTCCTTGGAACTTTACATCCTTGTAAGATACAATTTTCTGAGGTAAACCATGAATTCTGACTACTTCTTTGAAGAAGAGATTGGCTATGTGAGATGCATCATTTGTGCTTTTGCATGGTACAAAATGGACCATTTTGCTGAACCTATCCACTATGGAAAAAACACTATCAAACCCTTGCTTGGTCTTAGGTAGTCCCATTACAAAATCCATTGAGATGGACTCCCAAGGTCTTGAAGGGATTGGTAAGGGTTGGTAGAGCCCTTGATTTTTTGTCATTCCTTTAGCTTTCTAGCAGATTGTGCAAGTCTCTATAAACTTCTTGACATCATTGTTCAACTTAGGCCAAAAATAGCTCATCTTCACCATGTCTACTGTCTTATCAATGCCAAAGTGACCTCCTAGACCACCACAGTGCTTTTCCCTTATTATGTTTGTCCTCATTGAGAACTTTGGTATACATAGTTGGGCTCCTTTTAATAGAAGTCCATTCTGAATCAGATATTCAGAGAAGTCGGTATGGTATCTACCAACCATCTTTGTGCAAATCTGATATATCTCTGCAAAGTCAAGGTCATCCAAGTACAAGTGTTTGAGGGACTCAATTCCCACACTTTGTAATTGAACTTCTTCAATCAGACCAATCCTCCTTCTAAGGGCATCAACAACTTTGTTTTCTACACCCTTTTTATGCTTGATGTTGAAGGTATAGGCCTGCAACTGCTGTACCCATTTTAGATGTCTGACTGACAGTTTTTCTTGAGAATTTAAGAAAGTTAATGCATGGTTGTCAGTGTATACTACAAACACTTTTGGTATCAAATAGTGCCTCCATTTCTTGAGAGCTTGGACCATGGCATAGAGCTCTAGGTTATATGTAGAGTACTTTCTTTTAGCCTCATTCAATGTCTATGAGAAGAAAGCAACTGCCTTGCCTTATTGGCTTAGGACTGCACCTATAGCCAAATTGCTTGCATCTGTCTCCACAGTGAAGACTTTGTTAAAATCAGGGAGGACCAAGATAGGATATTGGGAGACTCTATTCTTCAAGTATTGGAATGCATCATTGGCTTCCTTTGTCCACACAAATTTAGTCTTCTTTCCACCTTTAATAGTTTCAAGCATTGTTGCACACACATGACTAAATTTTTTGATAAACTTCCTATAGAAAGTTGCAAGTCCATGGAAGCTTCTTACATCACCTTGGTTATTTGGTGGAGGCCAATTAATGATTGCTTCTACCTTCTCAGGATCCATCTTGAGGGTACCTTGTGAGATCACAAATCCTAGGAACACAAGTTCCTTCCTCATAAACATGCATTTTTCCAAGTTGATTACCAACTTGTGTTGATGGAGTCTTCTTAGTACCTATTCCACATGATCAAGATGGTCTTCCTTGCTATGACTGAATATTAGTATGTCATCAAGGTAAACAAGAACAAATTTGCCAATAAAATCAATGAATATCTCATTCATAAGCCTCATAAAAGTGCTAGGGGAATTGCTTAAGCCAAAGGGCATTGCTAACCATTCAAACAAACCTTCAGTAGTCTTGAATGTTATTTTCCATTCATCTCCTGGTTTGATTCTGATTTGATGGTATCTAGACTTTAAGTCTATCTTGGTGAAGTAGCAAGCACCTCCTAGTTGATCCAATAGATCCTCAATCCTTGGCATGGGGAATCTATACCTTATGGTGATTTTTTTTAGGGCCATGCTATCAGTGCATAACCTCCATTTTCCATCCTTTTTAGGGGCCAAGACTGATGGTACATGGACATGGACTGAGACTCTTTTGAATGAGTCCATTTTCCAACAATTCAGTGACCTATTTTGCAATCTCTACATGCTGCAGGAGTGTCATTTTGTATGGTGCCTTGTTGGGCAGGGATGAGACTGGTATGAGTTCAATTTGATGACTTATGTCCCTAATGGGAGGGAGGCTAGTGGGCAAGTCACTAGCAGTGACATCTCTATACTTTTGTAGAAGTTCCATGGCTTCCTTTGGCATAGGCTCTTTTTTATCAGACCTGATGTTATCCTTGGGCTTGGAGATTAGGACAAAGGCTTCAGTATCAGGTTCCTTCAAGGCTATCAACATCTCTTTCTCTCCCATGATAATCATAGTGGGTTCCTTTTCAGATTTTCTATCAGGCAGGGGTTTCATAGTTAAAGTTTTCCCATCTTTAGTGATGAAGTAGGTGTTCTTCCTACAATGGTGTATGGCATCTACATCAAATTGCCAAGGTCTACCTAGAAGGATGTGTGAGGCATCCATCTCAACCACATCACAAAGAAATTTGTCCTTAAAATCTGCAATTGAGAACTTTATCCATGCTTGTTCTGTTACTAGAGTTTGTTGGCCTTTTGTTAACCATGAAACATGATAGGGGCAAGGGTGTGGCTTCTTAGGGAGTTTTAACTTTTGAACCATTTCACAAGATACAAGATTTTTAGTTGAACCAGAATCTATAAGTAGATTGCATACCTTTCCATGACATTTGATCTTTGTCCTGAAGAGATTCTTCCTTTATGGAGGTTCTTGGATTTGTGTCACTTGAAGGAAGACCTACCTCATCATCAAACATACTCCTTCCTCTGGTTCCAAGTCTCTAGCATCAGCATTGTCTTCTTGTTTATCTTCTTGGACAAGTTGTCCTCTCCTCTCACCTTGGTTATTGTTGTTCCTCTTTTCAGGGCATCTTCCTACATGATGTCCCATTTGATTGCAATAGTAACATTTCAATGGTTCATTACCTCTTCCTGATTTTTTCCTTCCCCTATTGAAAGGTCTCCTTCCTCTATAGTTTCCTCTTGAATTAGAGTCACTATTTTCTTTGTCTCCTTCATCAGGAGTCTTGCTGTTGCTGCCACTATTCTATCCCTTGTTCCAAGGGTTTCCTTTGCCTCTAAAGTTCTTCCCATTATCATTACTCTTTCCTTTGAAAAACTCCTATTTTCTTTTCCATTTCTCCTCTACCTTGAGTGTCATTTGATAGCACTTATTGATTGTGGTAGGGCAGTGTAGGATTAGCTCCTCTTGAATAGATACCTTCAAGCCATTCATGTATCTTGCTAGTTTTTCTTCCTCATCTTCTGTCATATTGGTCTTCATACATAATTTTAGGAACTCCTCAGTGTATGAGCCTACATCCATGTCTTTTTGTTTCAAACTTTGCTTCCTCCTATGGAGTTGTACCCCATAATCTTCAGGCACATATGTCTCCCTAATCAATGCTATCATCTTGTTCCATGAATTGATCATGCTCTTTCCATTCTTCACCCTCTCTATTTGGATGAAGTTCCACCAAGTTAGGGCTGCTCCCTTTAACTTGGATCTTGCCACCTTTACCCTCTATTTTTCAAGGATGTCCTCACATTAAAAGAATGTTGTCAAAGCCTTTATCCAATCCAAGGCTAAATATGCATTCATCTTGCCATTGAAGACCAGAAAATCTATCTTTTCCTCCATGGTTCTCCTCCCTAGGGATTTTAAGGCATCTATGAAAGGCCTTTGGTCTACAGGGATGTGTTGATTAGAGTCATCCTCCTCTTCTTCACTCCCTTCTTCATTTTTAGACCCATCTTCTTTGTCCTTGTCAAGCTTCTTCTCAAGTTCTTGAAGCCTCTTAGTTAAGGCTATGTTTGCAGGCCTTTGCTCTCACACCATCTTTGCTAACTCACTATTTGTGACCCTTATAGGGATCTCTTCATCCTTAGGAGAAGACATAGCTCTGATACCACTTGATGCAAAGTGACACGCAGAAGCCTTTAAATAGTGAATAATTGGTGAATTTCAATGTCTCAACTACCCAAATGGGGAACCAAGTGCCCAATACTTATCACAAGTATGATAAGGACTAGGGGAAATGGTTATCACAACCCAAACACCCAAGGAAACCTAATCACTAGGCTATGCGAAGTCCCAAACACCAACAATTGAGAAGTTACTAAGAGGTCTCCTTAACTCAATAGACAACCAAACCCCATGAAATGACTTATAAGACTAGGGGTGGCCTACAATCACTAATTTTGCCTATTTAGGTCCTATTCCTTTAGTTCCAATAGTTCTTTCATTTACAAGAAACTCATAGCACTAAGTTGCTTCTCAAACCAAGGATTTGGCTTGTAGCCCTTCCTAGAAGGAAATTTGAACATAAGTCAAAATGCTTCCAAATGATATATTGAATTGGTTAGGGATTCTGATACCCTTTTGGGTTTTATAAAGCATATGCAAGCATCAAGGAATGGAGAGAAAGAGAAGTCACTGATGTTACAGTATTAGACTGGGATAATAGGCCTAATTAGGTCTCCAAATGCACTACAAGTGCTCTTTCTCCTAAGCCAATGAAAAAAATAAGTATGGAGGCATGTGTGGATGTACAAAAGAACTTAGAATCCAAGTTTTGGAGTCTTGGTGAATCCCCAAGCAAAGATTATGGTGATTGTTCTAAGTCACTGACCGGTGCACACATAGAGATGTACACCTAGGGCCTAATGGAAAACCAACTCCTCTGCAACTCCTCACTCCTAACCTATAGAATATGAAAATAAATTGAATAAGGTTGAATTCCACCAAGGGGCATCAATTTCCCATGGTGGAATTGGACCAAACAACTAGGCCCTATTAGAAACCCTAGTTTTAAGCCTTAAATCCAGGCAATCCTACTAAAATTTAGATATCTCACAATCTAGGATAGATTAGCACATGAGACCAATTGAAAATGGAAGTAGGTTCAAAGGTCCAACTTTTGTCTTCACAATTTCATGCCCTCCAATCTGTACCCATCCGTACACCTCAAATCTTCTTGGAAATTACAGAGAAAGTTTTATGTTTTTATTGATTGAATTGCCAAAATTACATATCATACCTTCCACCCACCTAAAAGGGCTTAATGAAGGTTTCCCCCATTAGTTACAACCGATTTTCAAACCATATGGCCATTGGGGGCTTTGGTTACAACTTTGGAAAGGAGTTGTTAAAGTTGCTAAGCAACTTTTACAACATTTTTGTAACTTTTGCAAAGAAGGAGACCAAACTTGGTCTATGCCTAATATAGTGATCCAACATGGATCTAAAACATTAAAATAACTAAAATCCTATGATTCTAATCCCAATGACCACTTTTGACCATAGTTATCCAAGGGCTTATAGTTGTGCCAATCCTGGAACTAGGCCTTACAACTTGGTCTAGGTGCCTAACTAATATATCTAGACTAAACTAGATGTGCTTAGGACTTTTAAGAGCATTGTTTGTTGAGTCTATTTTAGGTTCTCCTATAGCATATGGGGCATAATTTAATTCTTCCTGGTGATTGGGAATAAAAAACTTATCAAGTAATGCATCAGAAAATAAAGCATATTGATCATTATACAATACTACAAAAATACTTGGCTGAAAAGGACTTGGATCCTCGGATTTACCTTCATGCACTACCTCAGCCACTAAGCAACTTGGTTCCTCCCTAATGTCTTCATGAACTAGATGATGAACCAAGTGAAGGTCTCTTTCACAAATATTGTGACATAGGAACAACTGATCTGCATTATCATTTTTATTAGAATATTTTCTATCCCAATCATTGAAGACTAAGTCCTCAATACTGTCACCTTCACTATCATATTTGGAAAAAGAAGGAGAATGATATGAACAAGAAACTTCCTCATCACTGGACTCTTTATGACATGAAAACACACTGTCGTGGCCTTCAACCTCTTCTTTTGTAGAGTCACTACATGAGGGGAACTTTGGTAAACATGGATCAAATTCATCATTACTTTGAACACTAGCCTCATTATCAGTGTCAAAACATATATCAAAGGGGAGCTACAAATCAAAGTCCATATCAGGTGCATTCCTTTGGAATTCATCAGCCGAGAGTGCTGAAATGTTTTCACTGCTCAATGGACTTTGGACCTTGTTTTCATCTTCATTGGCCTCACCCTTGATGTTGCAAACATCATCCCTATCTGAAACAAGGATAGACATCTTTGGCCTCAAATCATCTTGTTCAAAGCAACCATTGCAGAAATCATCATCTGCATCATATTCAATATCTTTCCCTTCACACAAAACATCCTCAAACCAGGACAAGAAGACTTCCTTCTCATGTTGATAAGAAGAAAAATCTGCAGACAAATTGGAAATATTATCAACCTAAAATTCATTCTCAACATCTTCATATGCATTAACCTCAATGTCAGCATCATAGTTAATAATTTATGCATAATGAGAATCAACATCATAATCACTGGCCTCCTCATGATCAACATAAAGAATCGCCAATGCACACAATCTCTTGTCCTCCTCTAACTGCCAAATCTCATCATTTCTCTCTGTAATTTTCTTCTTGAGTGTAGCAATTTTGATGAGCATATTTTCATAGTCAGAATTACTCATGATGGGATCAACAAAGACATTAATGTCTTGCATCTAATCTTCATTCTTTTCTTCATACTCATCCATGTCAGCTCCTTCATCAAAATATTCAATAAATGTTGTTCTTAGTACATCCCAAGAAGGGATTGAGCATGAAGGAAGGCATAAGAACCAATCTCTTGCACTTTCAATAAATGTTTTCACAAGCAACCTCATGGCATCATCTTCATGCTCAATATCCATTTCACCAAAAAGACCCATGAGATCATCTACATGTTGGCTTGCCGAAACTGATCCATCAACCATGAATCTTGGCAAGCCATCCCCATCCTCAATAGAAAACTCATTAGGGGCACCTTCAATGCCATCAAAACAAAAGGGCCTGTATTCCTCCATAAGGAACTGCCCACTAATACTCATCCCTTTATAGTAGTGCTGAAAACTTGATAGGGAAACATTTTTCACTACTAATTTTCATAAAAAGAATTTCTATATATGAAAATCAAAATACCTGGATGTACTGTAGTTTAACTTAGCTTATTGACTGGGAAGCAGGGCAGATCTAGAGCTCTCTTTGTAGCTCTATCAGGTTCTTTTATTTGTAGAGTCGCCACCTCCTTGAAGAGGAAAATATTTTACTTGTCTTTGTATCTTCTTCCAATCAACACAAAACTTCACCAGGATTTACAAACTGTTTATCAGGGACTGCACTGATCATACAAAGAACTCAGAGTTTCCACTCACACTTGGTGAGAAGATTTAAATTTTTTTGAATCTTACTCTATACTGTCAACCAAGACCCTAGGATGATCGGGCCAAAAAAAGAAACACCATCTTAAACTTGTTGTCATTTACTCCTTCCCTAGTAGAGTTGCCATTGTATTGGTGATTCAGATGGGCCAAATCAATCTAGTTAGTGTGATATTGAAGATTTGTGATTTAACCAAAGATTCCTAACATGTGTATTTCTTTCTTGTTGTTCTCCCTAGTAGAGTTGCCATTTTGTTGGTTCCTTTTCCTGCAACTGTCAAATTTAAACTATGATTGACAAACTAATGTCACTAACTCTCAATAACACTCCAAAGTCTGACAAGAAAAAGGGCCAATTAACAAGGATCGACTATATGATCCTCCTACACTTTGAGCTCCACATCACTCAGGCAAGTATACCTCATCTGCACATACATAACTTCTTGTGTCAAACAATAGGCCTACATGTATATGATTGTGAAATAGCTTTCAGATCCCTATAGGTATCATGTACCTCAATTAATCACCAAGTCTTATGCAATATCCTACTTGCATAGAATGAGTCTAAAAACTAGAAACTAGTCCTATCAACATGAAAGGGAAAAGTATTTCATTTGAATGAGTTTATGTTTTTCAGGTTGAATGGACCCCTGAAATACCCTAAGTCTCTCATACACTAGTGCCTTATCCAATGGGAAACAAAGTCAAATAAATCACTATAACAGAGAGATATGAATAAAGAAGACAATATATTATAATATGTTGATGCCTTACATCAAACATACACCATTGATCAGACCATACTTTAAACAATCTACCTATGTACTCAGATATGCTATCACCTATTCAAAGGATTTTAACCCTTCCCTTACAAGAGACCAAGGAACAAGAAATACATTAATCAACATCCAGTGAAAAACAAGCATGAGATACCCTTGATACCCTAACTCATACACATCTAAAAACCAGTCCTAAACTCAGTTATTTCTGTGAAAACAAATCTATTGTAGACACTTTGGAAATACAATAGAAAGATCAAAACACCCTTGATGCTCTAATCAAAAAGTTCAAGAATCAAATGGAGACAATCTGACAGTAGTACAAATATGTTGAGATCTCATACATAAGGTACACTATTACAACTTATATTCTATTCTCCAAGCCAGAAAGGAAAGAGGGAAAACCCTATATGCAAAGAAGAAGGCAATATATTTACAGGAAGGACCACTCATGGAACCAAAACTGGAAAAGAACCTGGAACTTGAACCCTTCTAAATGATCTTGAAAATCCTTATAAAGGATTGCAACAAGCTACAGACCATTTAGGGAAAAATTAGGTCTACAACCACCAGCCTCAACAAGAAATGAAAGCAAACAAGAAAGCCTAGAAACCCGAGAAGATTAGATCAAATCTGATGTAAAATTATTTGGTTTCATCATGAAGGCTTACTGTAGTTACAATTTGAACCAATTTCTTGTTGTAAGAAAAACAAACTTTAATACCATAGCAAACATGAAAAGAACTTGTGTGTACATGGCATGGAAATATCTGACACTCATCAAACCCTAGCCGCCTATACCAAGCAAAAGTGATCTGCATTTAATCAGCATGGCACCCCACACAATCAGATCAAAATGGCTACCCATATCTTCTTCATCATTTCTTACCTATAATTGTCTCGAGAAAATCAAATTTGATCTACCTTTTGTTTCTTATGGCTCACTATAACAAAAACCATTCAAATTTGGGCTCCAACAGTTAACTGATCAATTTTAAAACACAACCATCAATTCATTGCTTTCCCAACAAATCAAGCGGTTCCCATTTAATCCATAATAGTTAACCAAGCCTTCATCATTCTTTAAAACACAACTGTCAATCTTCACTAAAGGAAAGGATCAACGACTTTCACAACATCGTGAATAATAAAACCTCATGCATCTTTGCTATGCAAAGTCACGACAATTGTCAGATCATGGAAGATCTACGGTGCACTAAAACCCTGCAACATCCTGACCCCACTTACAACTGGACATATCACTACCATCAGATGGAAGATCCAATAGCTGACATTCATTAATCATCTAATAGGTCCCATAGCGCTGACCCATGGCTGGATATAAGATCAACGGCTATCGCAAGATCGTGATGACAAATTGTCGATCACATTTTCTTTATAGACATACGATAGCCGTTAGATCCTCTGACATCTAGCATCTCATTAACACTTTCTGAATGCTTGGTCCCACTGAAAAACTCTACATCACCATCTAGCTCGACCAATGAGAAATGAGCATGTCAGAACATTTTGTGAAAGGACCCACCTTTTATAAGCCTTTTAATCAAATGACTGTCGCAACTTCGTGAAAATGTACCTTTTGAGCACTTCTCCATCGCAAAGATATGACAACCGTAGGATCTTCTACTAGTCATAATATCTTTATACATGCTACAAACCTTGGCCCCACTTACAACCGCCAAGTCATTACCCTACGCAACCAATCAGAAGAAAACACCTCAGATCTATCTGGCACAGGAGCCACCACATCATCAGTCATTACATGCTGGAAGATCAAATGGTTTTCGCATGATCGCAAAGGGGAAAAGATTGCCTTGAGGTCATATGATAACCGTAAGATCAAAGGAAGACTTAATGTTGGGCCCCTTTAACAATTCAGGACAGGTGGTGATTGGTCACAACATCGCAAAGAGAACAAGCTAATGTCAAGGAAGCAATACAAAGATGTGGCAACCACATGATGAAGATTGATCAACGGCCAAGATATAAAGAGGAAGCAAAGGCCCCACCTGATAGTTGCGCTGACTTGTCAACAAGATCAATAGCTAATGAAACATCACAAAGGGAAAGATTAAGCTTTGCAGACATGCGCCAACCATTGGATTAAAAGGTGATTAAGCCTTTTAATCAATGCCAAAACATTTGTAAAATTAATAGCCTGGGACTTTGGAAAAATTAAAGCCATCGGGACCTTAGACTTAGGGAAAATTAAAATGGCCTAGGATAAAAAGGAAATAAGGAACATGGCCTTGCCCAACAAGATAATAAATCACATGCTTTATAAGGATTTTAAGTGGCCCAAAAAGGTAATGCCAAAATAGAAAAAGGGTAGGGTTTTTTGGACTTAAGCATTTTTTGAAACCCTTTGCATGGATAAACTAGTTCTGTAAACCTTAAAATGGCAATATCTCTGTGGTTTTTGATATTGAGCACATGCGCCCTAAACTAGAGCTTGATAACATTATGAACTACCACAAGCTAAGGGCGCAAGCCATGAAACCTTGTGGATTTTCATCGCAAGTCAAAACAAGATTGCAAGTGGTCATGACAACTTTCTAGGGCTTTTGCAAGGAAAAGACCATTTTCTTTGGATTTTTGCTATGAAAAAAAAATGGGCTAACATATCTATAATTTTGAAGTTATTATATTGTATATTTGACATGTTATGATATTTTCACATACTTTCATCTCAGCCTGTTGTCTATATTTTACTGCATGCATCCCAATAGTGTCGTCCTGTAGCATTGGGAATAAAGCTTTCTAAGAGGAAAGACATGTATTGTACTGCATGTATGATCATGAATATAAACAAATTGCATGTAATAAGGTAATGGAACAAAACCAAGAAATATTTCATTTGACCTTTATAATATGTTGTAAAGCAAGGATCTTGTGCAAATGGCCTCAACTATGCAACTACAAACAAGTTGGAGTTGCATTCAAAATTAGAAATCATCAATGTTATTGAATCGATTGGTAAATACATGCTTTGTCATGTCCCCTTTTTCTCGAATAGGATTTAATAAATAATAATAATAATAAGTTAATAAAATAATAAAATAATAAATTATAATATAATTTATTATTAAATCTACTATATTATCAATGTAATAATAATGAGAGAATATAATACATTAATTAATATAGTATAATATAATATTATATATTAATGAATGAATATCATAATATTATAACCTTTTAAATATAATAAAATAATATGTATAATTATTATAATATAAATAAAATAATCATTAATTATAAAATTAAAATATTAAATAAACAAATAATTACAAATAAAGATATAAATAAATGAATAAGTTTCTAATAATAAATTATAGTATTATAAGAACCCAATCATTGAGCGATGACATTATCACTATCAGGGGACATTATAGTAGCCTATGCGAACATAGGCACTGTGGCATCAAGCATCATGGCATATATTGCAGCGAATGCCTATGTTTGGAAAATCAATTGAATATATATATTCCCCTCATCACACAACTGTTGGCAAGTTGGCTACACTGAGGTATATGACTTGATATAGTATTGTCATTATGGCAACAAATTCATATAGCAGTTTGGAGTCAGCGCACCTGATGAGAAGATCAGAAATCAGCTAAGTGTTGAAGACTAGATAGTGTATAGAGTTCTTGCAGCTCAGAGCATCAATGCACATGTGTACGGAAGAATTATGGTATGCGCCCTAGAAGTTAAGTTTGTTAGAATATACTCATGCTTGGTCTATGAGCGCATAAGTAGATATGCAAAGATGAGAAAGTTATAGTCAGTTGAAGTTGCAAAGCCAATGTGTGCCAGCAGAGAACAGAGCATGGAGCCGACAATCAATATTTTGGTTTGTGGTTATAATGTAATGTTGTAAAGGCTATGTGCCCATTGTATTTAGGTTTCTGACATGTCTATATGTATAATTGTAGGCACACTTAAGCCAATTCATTTGGAAACGTTGTTTGTAATTAGTTATAGGGTGGACCTAATTGTTTATTTTGTATGAGCATATAAATATAATATGCACCCATTGTATTCGGTATGGAAGTTGATATAGAGTTGTGATAAGCAGAGTAGAAGTATGCGAAGAGTCAAGAAGATGTATTAGAGCTTTGCAAGAGGTTAAAGCATCGACACATCAAAGGAACTAATCTGATAAGCAGTGTCACAGTGATAGTTCACCTGGCAGATATAGTGTGTATCTGAGATCAGAAGGTTGAAGATTTGAGCAATGAGCTCTCAGATAGTGAGTCCACTCCCCTAACATAGATTATTATAAAAGACTCCTAACAGGGTCTGACCCTTAACAAGGTCTACTTTATTTAAAGCATTGTAAAGCTACTCCTAACAGGGTAAATGATCTTCTAACAAGGATCACAAAACACTAGTGCATAATATTAGTGGGTGTCAATTCCCACCAGGGTTTTTACCTATTTGGGTTTCCCCGTAACCATATTGGTGTCATGTGCTGATTTCATGTTTCATGTTTATGTGAATGTTTAATTCAGTACTTAAGCATTTAAGTTCAGCATAAAGATTAAAGTGAAAAGTTAAAATATAGTGAACACTGATTCACCCCCCCCCCCCTCTCATTGTTCCCATTCCTAACAATTGGTATCAGAGCTCTAGTCCTCAGCAAAGAAGTTTAACCACTTAAGGAGATCATGGACAAAGCAAAAATGAAACATCTGAAGAAAAATCTTGAAGCCGCTCTTGAAGACCTAGACAAATCTGCAAGAGAAATTGAAGAACTGAAAGAGAAAGTCGATGATGCTCAATTAGTTATCAAAAAGCTAAGAAGGGATCTGAAAGAATGCTCTAACAGTGATCTAGGAGAAAAGGTCAAGAAGCTAAATGAAGAAAATGCATCTATGAAAGAACTACTTGAAGAATTTGATGATAAGCTAATCAATAATCACGAAGTCTACAATGAACAAGTCAAGGAGAACCTTCAACTCAATGAGGAATTAAGGGAATCCAACTTGGAAATCTTGGAGCTAAGGAATTGCAAAGAAAGATTGGAGTCTGAATTGAAAGAAGAAAAGAATCACATTGACAAATTGCACACCAGTTCTGATTTGATAGAATCTCAGTTGTATGCAAGAAGAGCCAAAGGAGACACTAGCTATATTGGATACAATGAAGCACAAAATCAGATTGATAATATGCGAGCAAGAAAGGAGACACAAAAAGACTCTACTGATACTGAGAAGACTAGAGATCAAACCAAAGACAATGGTGGACCACCTAAGAATGAGTGCAAGCCTATAGAATGCACTTGTTTTGCATGTAACAAGCATGGACACATTGCAAGGAATTGTACAGAGGTAAGACCTTTTAATGGTTACTATTATTCATGCAATAAATTTGGTCATAGAGCTATGAATTGCAAGACTGGTAAGAAGAACAGGATTCAACATGATCAGAGAAATCAAAATTAGACAAATGTAAGAAGTTCTCAGAATGTTACATGTTAGATATGTAACTATAATATTCATTTTGTGAGACAATGAAAAATGGTGACTCATGTCAATGCGCTGAGGAATATAAGGCCTCCAGTCATTTGTCACTCTTGTAACAAGGCTGGACATATCTCAAGATTCTGTAGATCAAGGATGCAAGGTCAGGAAAGCCCTAAAAAGGCTGAAGAACCAGTATTGGATCCTGAAGGAGAAGTCAAATTTGTGAAATCCTCAGAGGATGCGAGCTTGATTTGGTCAGAAGGAAAGAAGGACAAAGTTGATGAGAATGTATTGGATGCATCCACAGTAGACGCACCCTCTACATCTGGATAAATGGCCCTCAGGGTCATAGGGGGAGCTAATTTAGCTCTAGACCCCTGCGTGGCTGGTATACTCATCATCAGAGTATGCGCCTTTGGACTTAAGCTTTTGGAGTGTATAAGAACCTTTGTGCAAGAGCGCACATGCTGATTGTTAGCAGAACTCAAGTTGGAAATTTTGAAGTGACAGCCTGGTTTACGCAACTTGCATTAATGGTAGAATTTTCACTTTAAGTACATAGAAAGTTGTTTAATTACTCATTGCATTTGAATTCAGAGCAATTGAAGAGCAGAAAGAGCCTTGGAAGTTGTTGTGAAGACTTGGAGACTGATCTATTAGTGTTTTCAGTGCATTTGGTCGGTTGCAAAAACCCTAGTTTGTCGCACCAATCCAGAAGTCATCACATTATCTCAGAAATCAGTTGGAAAGTGATTAACAAGTACGTCATGGCCACTCCCATTTTTTATGATGTCACTAAGAAGAAGAGATATGTATTCAAGAAACATCCATTTAAGTCAACCCTAGATGATTTAGAGGGTGCTTTCTCTCGCATGCCTATGGGTGTCATGCATGTGGAAGACATTAGGGCATATATCTACTACAAGGAAGAACCAGTTGGATTGGATAGGTTAAGGGTTCACATGGATACCATGTTGAAACTAGACAAAATATTCATGGATGAATATGTGAAATAGAATGATCACCCTATTGTTGAGTATGGTATGGCATATGAATTCTATGAGATAGAATGGATAAAGATTTTACTGAGTAGAATTCATGATGATTTGTTTTGGATTGGTGATGTACCAATTAGAATCACTAGTGACCTATTACATGAGATGATAGGCCTTTCTAGAATAGGTGTTGTCCTTCCTGTGGGCAAGGATGTTAGAAAGATGGTTGAGAAAACATGTAAGTCAAGGAGAGATAGGCGCGGCATGATAATCGAGCCTTATTGAGCAAGCAGACATCAAATTGATGTCTATGATACTGGGATACATGTTTCATCACACTAGCAGGGTGAATAGTGTGTCTGCGGGCACTATTCTAGTAGCCATCAAACTTGTGAAGGAAGATGGAGAGTTCAACTTGTGTGAAATCTTGCATGCATAGTTGATTGATAACATCAAGGCTATCAAGCATGACACGACAAAGATATTCAAGTTTGGGTCATTAATCATTTACATGTACCTTCATATAGTTGGGAGAGTATCAAATTTGTATTTGGACAAGTCCATTCCAACCATGCCATAGATATCCAACAAGGCATCCACTGAAAGCACATTAAGAGATTTCATCACATTGGAATTGAAGACCTTTAGGGCTAAGATGCAAATGAGATACAGAATTCCAGAGAGCATTGTGGAAAAATACAAGGATACAATTTGTTTTATGGTGGAGACAGACACAACTTGTATGGAAGTTGTTGAGCCAAGAACTAAGTGGATTCATCACTTGGGTATGAGGTAGAGGAATAGGTCCTTGAAGCATATGCCACAGGTTCTACTATCAACCCCCAAAGATCCTAATGAACCTAGATGGGGAACATATGAGGAGAAGATAAGAGAAGTAGATGCAAAGCTAAACAGCACACAGCAACAAAAGGAAGGTTGCTAAAGTCACATCAAGAATCTTGAGAATACATGGTGTGTCTCAAGTAGATCTCGATAGAGCAAAGGAATGAAAAGATTGCTTTGGAACTGAAGAGTGCAGACACAGCTAAGGTAGAATCTCATGATCCTAAGATGAAGAAGGTGAAGATATAGAAAATTGATGTACAAAAGGATGATACTTCTTTTGTGCCCAAGGAAACCATGACCTTCCTACTCCTCCTAAGTATACAAGGCAATGCAAAGAGGAAGAAAGAGGTTGGTACCAGTCATCCATCCTTGAGAGTCATAAGAAATAGAAGGAACACCCAAGCACCTCCTAAAGTAAGCTTCAAATCTAGTCTCAATGTGCTAAGATGCTAGAATAGTTGATGAGGGAAGAATTGACCAAGTAGGGAAATTCTATGATAAGTATAATGAAAATAGAAATATTTGAGATTCATGGTATGTTGGTCAAGCACATGCTAAAGTTCAAGAAAATAGTCTTGGAACTTAAAATAATGATTCCTGACAAAGTATGGAATATCCTTGAATTCCAAAATAGGATAGGCCATTGAGGAAGATCAACGGATAAGGAAAAAGATTCTTGATGATACCCTTCCTGTATGTGAGCTAGAAGAGAAGAAATTGTTGTTAGATTTTGTGAAGCCTCACCTCAGAACAAAGACAAGAACTCTGAACATAATGGATAAGAATTATGAGTTAATCACCAAAGAAATAGAGAAATCCTTTGAGAAGGTATTTATGGATAGAAACATGTATCCACCTACTGCGCCCATAGCTAATGTACCCACAATGGTTACCAAAGGGTCAAAGACTATCATGTAGAACCTACAGGTCCTTAGGATTTAGCACCTTAGTGGAAGTACAAAAAGAGGTAGACAAGTCTGTGCCCATGTCAAAATCACTCAAGGATAGCACCATTATCATTGATAATGTTGAGATAGCCATGGTGGCCACTAACACAAAATTGGACAAGTTTGAGGAAGCTTTTGTGAGCACACAAAAAGCTGAAAACTTATGTTAGCAACACACCTCCTATTCAGAAAGAAGAGGTATTGATTGAACATATAATAGATGAGGAAGAGAAGATAAGATGGAAGGAAAAGAACAAGAGAAAGATGAAACTTCTGTTGAAACTAGCCAAGGTAAAACTAGAAGTGATGGATAACACTCTCATCACTCCCTCCTCGGCATTGTTGTCAAGTTTTGACACCTGACACATCCAGTTTGGATTCATGGAGAGAAGAAGACCTGATTAAGTTCAGCGTCTTAGCGATGGAGAAGGCAAAGGAGAAACAAGTCATGATAAATCCTCTCCTTGTGGAAATCTGTGAACATACTAAATAGTTTGTTTCCTGTAGACAAGAAAGTGTCTAAGGTACACTTGGTTGATGATGTCAATATAGTTATCTCACAGTTCAAAAGTAATTTTTCAAGCCTTGAAGAATCTGCATCCAAAGTTGCAAAAGAGGAAGTACCTAGAGAAGAGATTGAATGAGTTGATGAGCAACTTTGCACTAGATCTAAATTCACTCAAGATAGGACAAGCATCTTTAAAAGAATTGTTGATCAAGGAAGGAAATTCATTGCAGACTGCATGGATCGGGATAAGCTTACTGATGCCCATCTTAAGAAAATAAAAGAGGCAGAAGCCATGATTGAGCATGTGAAGAGTTTAGTGATAGACACATCAACTAATGTAAACATGTGCAACAATGTCTACCAAGGTCAGTTGGACAAAATTGAAAAGGTAAAGAAAGAGATGGAAAAGATAAGGTCTAGACAGACTCAGTTGAGGAATACTCTTGCGCCATCACTAGATATTCTCATTTAGAACATAAGGAGATTGATGCCACCATGATAACCTATGATCAAGGTCTGAGCATAGATTTTAAGAAGATGGAGAAGCTTCAATATGCTTTATGCACCCATCTCCAGATAGTTAACTCATTGATAACTTTTTGGAAGAAGGAGATACAGAACCTTAAGGTAGCATATCTGGATGTTTTCCTCAGTGAGTATGTGTAGATACAATTTTTTTGTACACTTTTTTCATTAATGTCAAAGGGGGAGTTGTGTATAGAATATGGAGTATAATATGTATAGGGAGATATAAGATTATGTATAAGAAATGAATAGAACACAAAAAGTTTTTGTTTTAAGGAACAATTAGCAACTTGGCCATATTCCTTTGTTGCCATCAATGAAAAAGGGGGAGATTGTTGGAAAGTTGGCTATACTGAGGTATATGACTTAATATAGTGTTTTCATTATGGAAACAAAGTCATATAGCAGTTTGGAGTCAACGCACCTGATGAGAAGATCAAAAATCAGCTAAGTGTTGAAGACATGGACAGTGTACAGAGTTCCTGCAGCTCAGAGCATCAACACATGTGTGTACAGAAGAATTATGGTATGCACCCTAGAAGTTAAGTTTGTTAGACTCATACTCATGCTTAGTCTATGAGTGCATAAGTAGATATGCAAAGATGAGAATAGTTACAGTTAGTTAAAGTTGCACAGCAGTGTGTGCCAGTAGCGAACAAAGCATGGAGCCGACAGTCAGTATTTTGGTTTGCAGTTATAATGTAATGTTGTAAAGGCTATGCACCATTGTGTTTAGGTTGCCGACATGTCTATATGTATAATTGTAAGCACACTTAAGCCAATTCATTTGGAAGCATTGTTTGTAATTAGTTATAGGCTGACCTAATTTTTTATTTTGTATGAGAGTATAAATATAAGATGCACCCATTGTATTCGATATGGAAGTTGATATAGAGTTGTGATAAGAAGAGCAGAAGTATGCGAAGAGTCAAGAAGATGTATTAGAGCTTTGCAAGAGGTCAAAGCATTAGCGCATCAAAGGAACTGATCTAACAAGAAGTGTCATAGTGATAGTTCACCTGGCAGATATAGTGTGTATCTGAGATCAAAAGGTTGTAGCCTTCACATTTGAGCAGTGAGCTCTAGATAGTGAGTCCACTCCCCTAACATGGATTATTATAAAAGACTCCTAATAGGGTCTGACCCTTAACAAGGTCTACCTATACTTAAAGCATTGTAAAGCTACTCCTAATAGGGTAAAGGATCTTCTAACAAGGATCACAAAACACCAATGTAGAATATTAGTGGGTGTCAATTCCCACCAAGTTTTTTACCTATTTGGGTTTCCCCTTAACCATATTGGTGTCATGTGTTGATTTCAAGGTTCATGTTTATGTGAATGTTTAATTCAGTACTTAAGCATTAATTTCATCATAAAGATTAAAGTGAAAAGTTAAAATATAGTGAACACTGATTCACCCCCCCCCCCTCTCAGTGTTCCCATTCCTAACAACAACTCCCGGTCTGTCCTTATATATCTTGATATTGGGTATGATTAGTTGTATTTCCAAAATACACACACACACACAACCACACACACACACACACTCAGTATATATATATATATATATATGGAAGTGAACACAATTGGAAATCTTATCATCCAACAAACAAGAGACGTACAACATGGGATCATAGAAAGCATCAGATATCATTAAAAAAACTCAAGACATCCAACACAATGTAAAGTCAATCAAATAGGAGAATGAGTGAAGGTTTTAATACATTATGAGTAATTGATTGAAGATGAGATTAAGATACATATGGGAAGAGCATTAATAACCAGCAGGGGGTCCAGTAACTATTATGTTTTTGTTATGATGAACCCCCAATTACCAATATGAAAAGAGCCTAAAAAATAATCACTTGTGTACCAATAGCCGATTACACATGTACCAATACTAGATCATTTTTTATCTTTTTTGGTTGGTAATTGGCCCATTTGTGCACCACTATTGGATATTTGTGTATGAATAATGGGATATTTGGCCACAAGTACTAGCATTTTTGAGTGAATGACTATTGGTGCATCTTTGAGTGGGTATCGAGTGACACTTTGAAATGGCCACTTTTTGACCCTTTAGCGTTTGATAAATGCTATAGAGAGATCTATGAATACCCAGAAGCTAAAACCTTAGCTTTAACAATTAACTCGGCATACGAAGACAACCAAGAAAGATTGTCAAAATATGACATATAATTTTAGGTTCTATAGATGTGTGAAGTTAGGGTGTGCGAGTACTAGTGCCCTTCCCCCCTATTTGATATTTTTTTAGAAAGATTCATTCATAACTGCTATAGATACCTCAGAATTAATACCAGTATTAGCATATTATATTCTATTAACAATAAAAAATCCTTATATATACAAAAAATACTAAGGAAAATTAGAATTATACTTATGTAGACTATGTAACATATATGAACCAAATGATCTTCACACATATTATTGATTAAATCAGAATTAGCAAGGTGATATTGAGAATTACTTAACCTAAGCACAAATATCTGGATAGAGTAGGTATGAGAAGTTGAAGTTATTATCCTAATTTTTGAGGTACCCTAAAAGGGGACATTATGATCTTCCATTATATATTTAAATACCTCCTAATGATCTTGTGATATATATATTGAGACAGCGTAATGTCCATATCTTCTTAATAATTATAAATCCTTATTATTTGACTATAGATTAAATGTTCAATTGATCTTCTTCTAAGTAATTAAAATTAAGCTTGTAATATATATAACTCTCATTCAATCATTCTCACATCCTGCATATGCATACTCTAAGAATACAAATATTATATATATTTATATTATATATATATATATATATACTATATATATATATATATATATATATATATATAGTATATATATATATATATATATATATAGATATATATATATATATATACATAGATATACATATATATATATACATAGATATAACATATATATATATACATAGATATATGTATATACATATAGATATGTATATACATATAGATATGTATATACATACATATATATAGTATATATATATATATATATGTATGTATGTATGTATGTATGTATGTATGTATATGTATATATATATATATATGTATATATGTATGTATATGTATATTATGTATGTTATATGTATATATATATATATGTATATATATATAATATATATATATATACTATATATATATATTATATATATATATATATATATATATATATATGTATGTATGTATGTATGTATGTATGTGTATATATATATATATATGTATATACATATATATATATATATATATATATATATATACATATACATACATATATATCATATAATAATACATATATATACTATATATATACATATATATATGTATATATCTATAATATTGTATATATGTATATATATATATATATATTATATATATATATATATATATATATATATATATATATATATATATATATATATATATATGTAGTATGTATGTATGTATGTATGTATGTATGTATATATATATATTATATATATGTATGTATGTATATATCTATATATATATATTATGTATGTATATATATATATATGTATGTATATATATAATATATGTACATATATATTATATATATAGTGTACATATTATTTATGTATATATATATATATATATATGTATAATATATATATATATACATAATATATATACATATATATATATATATGTACATATTATATATATATATATACAGATATATATATATAATAGATGTACATTATATATATAATATATATATGTACATATAATATATAGCTAATAACTAGTATATATATAATGTACATATATATATATTAAAATATAATGTACATATATATATATATATATATGTACATATAATATATATATATATATATGTACATATATATATAATATATGTACTATATATATTATATATATATTTACATAGTATTATCTATATATATATGTACATATATTATATATATGTATATATTATATATATGTACATAT
>BSBK01011778.1:0-44456 GCA_027943335.1 Chamaecyparis obtusa
GAGAGAGAGAGAGAGAGAGAGAGAGAGAGAGAGAGAGAGAGAGAGATGCAGAGTGCATAGGATAGAAGGTTAATGAACCCAAATCAAATATAAAATCTGATATTGATAGAGTAATAATGTCTATTCAAACAATGTATCAACATAATAGCAATAACATCCAAGCAAGTTTGCACCACATCCAATGCAGCAATACCTGCCTCAGTTTCTTTGAATTTGTTGATATCAAACACTAACAGAACTGATTAATCATTGTTCAAATTTTGAATACACACTCAAGAATCTTTTGAGTTATTCGATCACCAATCCAAAATGCACTTTACGATTTCTTTTGCATCATGACTGTCAACAAATGAATTCTTGAAATATAACAAACTCTTCAAGACTGTTTGCCAATAACATGTAAAGATCAATTCAATAAATTATTAACTCCTTCACTAAACCTCGATATCAAGAACATTACATTATAACCGAGTTCTTCAAATTCAGCTTATTAATAATCTACAAACCAATTTCGATGAAAGCTTTTTCTTAAAACTTCTTTCATCATAATCGAATTCATATTCGTACTCTTTTCTCTGTCATAATTATTCTGTGTCCTCAATTAACTCTTTAAATTCATTTGCCCAAGATGAATGAAAACCAATTCAACAAAGATATTTTCTTCTTCAATAAAACCCGATACGAAACTCAGATAATTCTTGACTATCGTTTACTAAAGAACATAACCAATTTCAACAAACTGCTAAGTACTTACAGTAACAAAGTTTTCCAAAATCAATTTATGCCACTGTTACATAGATCCTTGAATAAACTACAGAATATATATATTTCGGTTATGACACGGCTTCAACATTGTTTATTTTGTTCAAAGTTTAAAAACTGAGGAATTACAACTAATAAAAATGAAGAATTCAAGATTTAAACAAGTATGATCATTCCTTTCTTTATTTTGTTTTGGGTTACATCTTCCCCTTCCTTGATTCTCAAAAACCCCATCTCCACTCTCCTACTACTACTCTACTACTTTCTATATTTCCTTCTATTGATTTGCTAAATTACATAGAGAACTTTCCACAACTGATAACTAATTCAAAACTAACTCTCCCAACTAATTCGTAACTTTCCCACTACACTTAATTGACTTAAAGACATAATTAGATAATTACTAAAACCTAATAATGAATCGTGAATTTCATGATAATATAAACCCTTTATGTATTATGCCTAGCTCACACCCAATTACATCAAAACAAAATGGCTTACTAAACCACATTACAATGAATAATAACCATAATCCTCGAAATGTTTCCCATTTCTGGATGCCCCTGCATCATACTCCATAGCTTTGAAACATTTCCAAGTCCTCTTGGAAACCTGCAAAGAAACACATGTCAGAAAAAACAATAAGGCCTTCATCTTGACCTTAGGAAAATATAGGTCCTTAGGGAACCATGCGGTTCCATAGAACTTCATCTTGCATCTTGGCTTGTTGTCTTCAAACAAGGTGAACATGACTTGCTCATGCTAATTCTCTTCACTCACCATCATACCCACTTGTATGTCTGATTCCATTTGTACTCTCTCCATTCTAGGAGAAAAAAATTTCATGTTTTGAGCCTCCTCATGGCCCATCTCTGCAAACATAATGTCTTCCTTGAAAGCTTCTCCTTCATGTACCTCCAATACTCCTCCATAATTCTGCCATTCCTCTACTATTGCAGCAAACACATCCCACAAATCCACTTCATCTTCAAGACCTTCCAAGCCTTCCTCTATGCTATCTCCTCCAGCATCTATCAAGACTTCTTCACAAGCCTTTACACCTCTCATCATAGGTGCATCTTCTACTCGAAGAGTACCCATCCTAGTACCCTCTTCCCATCTCTTCATCCTTGTTGCTGCAACTAGTTTTAGAGTAGGCCATTTTAACTTCTTCCTCTTCAACCTTAAGTGCCAACTTATAGAATCGTTGAGTATCTTATTAAGTTTCTTCAATCTTGTTTCACCTTCTTTCAAGTCTATTTCTAGACTTCTTATCTTTTCTTCTTGCCACTTTCTCTCTTCTTCCTACTCTTTCAAAACCCTTCTTATGCTTCTCAACTCCTCTTGTCTCATCCATTCTATTTCTTTCTTTCTTGCTTCTTCTTCCTTCTTCTTTCATTCTCTTTCTTCTCTCTCCTTTTTATCTCCATACAAGTACTCCTTCAATGCCTTCACCATTTCTCGTTCGCTTCTTGTCAAAGCCATCTTTTCTCACCAAGAATTCTTTTGACACCTCTGATATACCTTTCAAATTTGGAACACACAAGGAGGGAATGGATACTCCACGGTCTCAACAAAGGGACTGGTATACTCAACATTACAAAAGACTAAGAAATTCTTTTGACACCTCTGATATACCTTTCAAATTTGGAACACACAAGGAGGGAATGGATACTCCACGGTCTCAACAAAGGGACTGGTATACTCAACATTACAAAAGACTTCTTTAACTATGGTGATGAAATGTGCAACTCAAATCTTCCATCAAACACGAGCCCAAAAAGATCTTGTTGTTGCTCTGATACCACTTGATGTAGAGCACACAACACATAAGGTTAATGAACCCAAATCAAATATAAAATTTGATATCGACAGAGTAATAATGTCAATTCAAACCATGTATCAACATAATAATAATAACTTGCAAGAAACTTTGCACCACATCCAAATCCAACAATAACAGCCTCGATTTCTTTGAAACTGTTGATATCAAACACTAACAGAACTGATTAATCATTATTCAAATTTTGAATACACACTCAAGAGTCTTTTGAGTTATTCGATCACCAATCCAAAATGCACTTTACGGTTTCTTTTCCATCATGACTGTCAAAAAATAAATTCCTGAAATAGAACAAACTCTTCAAGATTGCTTGCCAATAACATGTAAAGATCAATTCAATAAATTATTAACTCCTTCACTAAATCTCAATATCAAGAACATAACACTGTAACCGAGTTCTTCAAATTCAACTTATTAATAATCTACAAACCAATTTCAATGAAGCCTTTTTCTTAAAACTTCTTTCATCATAATCGAATTCATATTCATACTCTTTCCTCTATCATAATTATTCTGTTGTCCTCAATTAACTCTTTCATTTATCAATAGCGTTTGGAAACCAACATGAACTCGGTGGCAAGTAAACATGAATGAAAGCATTTAGTCTCTATTATAAAACCGACATATAAACAAAGTGGAAACCATTATACATTTAAATCTATTCACAAACTTACCACTCTATTACATCTCTCAGCTCCCCAACATGAGATAACTGACTTAGAGATAATTAAAACATGGCTCTCAGTTTCTAGAACAAACTGCTATATATATATGTAACCGGTCTCTTTAAATTCGTTTGCCCAACATCAATGAAAACTGATTCAATAAAGATATTTTCCTCTTCAATAAAACCCGATACAAAACTCAGATAATTCTTGACTATCGTTTACTAAAAAACATAACCAATTTCAACAAATTGCTAAGTACTTACAGTAACAAAGTTTTCTGAAATCAATTTATGCCTACCGTTACATAGATCCCCGAATAAACTACAGAATATATATATTTTGGTTATGACACGACTTCAACATTGTTTATTCTGTTCAAAGTTTAAAAACCAAGGAATTACATCTGAGAAAAAATGAAGAATCCAAGATTTTAAACAACAAGTACGATCATTCCTTTCTTTATTTTGTTTCAGGTTACATCTTCCCCTTCCTTGATTCTCAAAAAACCCCATCTCCACTCTCCTACTACTACTCTCTACTACTCTCTATATTTCCTTCTATCAGTTTGGCCAAATTACATAGAGAACTTTCCACAATCGATAACTAATTTCAAAACTAACTCTCCCAACTAATTCGTAACTTTCCCACTACACTTAATTGACTTAAAGACCGAATTAGATAATTACTAAAACCTAATAATGAATCGTGAACTTCTTGATAATATAAAACCTTTATGTCTTATGCCTAGCTCACACCCAGATTACATCAAAACAAAATGGCTTACTAAACCACATTACAATGAATAATAACCATAATCCTTTGAAATGTTTCCCATTTCTGGATGTCCCTGCATCAAAGAGAGAGAGGGGGGTGGAAGAGAGATAGAGAAGGGGAAAGGGAGAAAGTAGGAGAGAGAGAGAGATAGAGATAGAGAGACAAAGACAGAGATAGAGAGAGGAAAAAGTAGAGATAGAGAGAAGGGGAAAGGCCGGTGCGCACTTTAGGGCATGCACACTTTGTAAAGGATTTGAATTTACCAATCCTAAGGCTTGGATTTGCCTTGGAGATCCAACCCAAAGGCTTGGAGGATTGAAATAGGCCTAAGATGTGTTTTCTAGTAGACACAAAAAAATGACATCTTTTTTTTGTGTGCTCCTTGTCAGGTTTACTCATGGCTCAAGAACGTAAAAATCAGACGACATGATATTGTAGATCTCTTTGTTAGCTATCTAAGCATATAATTTTTTTTTGAATTCTGATTATGTTAAGTTTTTCAACTCTAATTTCTTTTGTGTGTATGTTCATTTTTTGTAAAAAACCAACATGCAGTATTTTGGGCATACATTTTGGCTCATTCATTGAATTTTGCAATAAGTTACATTTTTAGAAACTAGACTCCATTCTACACACTTTAAAAAAAATAAAATTTAATTTTTGATTAGTTTTAAATGATTTCTAGGGGGAGCACACAAAAATTTCATGTTTTCAGGATATGTGCACTTCATAAATTCATAAAAATTTATACGTTCATCAAAAAATTACCAAAAAAATTTGGCATAAACTACATGGTGTTAGCTAACTTCTCACTGGAGCAATTTAGAAAGTTCAAAAAAAAAGTTAACATTTTGGGGGGAGCACACCAGACGCTATGTTATGTTTTTGGACAAAAAATAGGACCACTTTTTGTGCTCCCCCCTTTTTGAGGGTCTTAATCTACACCATTTTCAAAATAAGTTAGTAGTTTAGGAGCTAGATTCAAAGTATTACAACTCTTGTTTTTGTCACATCTCAAAATTTTGAGTCTAACTATCTTCAATTTCTTGTTGAAGTTCAGAGTTTGCTGATTTTAGGAAAAAAGTGGGAACTTATACCCCCTTTTTGGTTCCCCATCTTTGTGCACTTACCCTTGCTTTATTTAGTAAGTCTGAAAAGGGTACTAGAAAATGTAAAAACATTGCTAGGTTTTTTGGGGATTTTGAGAGTAAATTGTTGATTTCAGTGTTGGAATGACTACTAGGCAGGCCTAGAAGGGCTATAGAAGAGGAAGGGTGAAATATGAGTTGATTGGATTGAATGGGAAGTTGTAACATGGAAAATATAGCATTTTGAGATGATCTAAGGTGTTAGGATCAATGTGTGAAGTCTAGTTTGAGTTTTGGTGTGGTGGAGGCACTAGGTGCACTAGGTGTCCTAGGATACAGTTGATGCTAGAAGGCATTGGAACAAGGAAACAAGGAAGTAAATTTGAGTAGTATGGTTGTGGGAGTGGCTTAAAAAGTCAAAGAACTCAACTAGATCCTTGAGTGAGGTTAATTCCTTGAGTGGATTCCTAGTTGTTTGTAGAATCCTCAAGTTGAGTTAGTCTTCTTAGGGTGATAGTGAATGTTGTCGAGTTAGTCTCCTTAGGGTGACAGTAACAATATACATTGATAAACATAAAAGCATAACTATAAGGCATGGGAAATTTACAAAGCATAAGACATCCACATAAACATAAATTAGTATACATCAATACACCAAACACATGAATTGCATACATAAAACATTAAAAAATATATATTCATAGGAAATGAAGAAAAATATATATGTCCAATAATGTCATACATTGAATATATTCAATATAGTTAAACTGGCTTCCTCAAAGCCAAATTGATGTACAATGTATCACTTGTACAATATACAAAAAATATGTCCACTAATGCCATATAGGCATACAATCCATATCCCTAATCTAGTCCTTTCCTGCTAGGGGAAGAAAATAAATCCTGAGCTATCTTTGATCATTGCATCGATGGAGATGAAGTGGATGGTGTAGTCTTCCGAGTGCGCTCACTCATCCTCCTATGTAGGCTCTTCTATAGCTCAAGCTGATAAAAAATAATTTAAGCATCAATAACTAATATACATCAAAATTAAATTATACAATGACATAAAATTGAATATTCGCTTACCACTAGCAAATAGTCACTACGTTCATCCATAGAAGGCGCATGCTAGTGAACTGGAGTAATAAGTCCCTACAAGAATGATCAAAATAGTAATTAAAATACATACATGAATATCATTATAAAATTCAATACAAACTATTAAAATAATAATTAAAATAAAGTGATCTCTTTCATACCTCAGTCAGTGCTTCAGAACTAGCTACTCTATGATCCAAAGTATCACGGATAGAAGGAGGAGTCTCTAATGTCAATAATTGAAAATGAAACAAAAAATGTATTATGCAGTTATCAAGATTACATATATATTTTTTCCAACCCTACTAATGAGTAAATGATACCTTCGTGAAGGTTCCACTGCATCCTCCGGTGTGCGGTGTCGATGTCGAATCTCCAACATTCAACTAGTGCATACGTACATGGAAAATTATAAGATAACCATTCATATAAGAACATACCACTGACATGTTAATTAGAATCCATTATTACATATATACCTGTGGACTCAATGGTGATGTCACAAAGCTAGGAGAAAGAATGTGATCATCGTGCCTATGGATTTTGATCATAATTTGTCTAGTAATTTAGTTATTCATTCATTTATTAATTAAATATAATCAAGTAAATAAAATTAACATGCAAACAAAGATACCTCAAGGAAATGGCACGATGCCCTTCGTTGTCTATTGTGAACATCGATGGTCCACCAGTGAATGTCTAATGCACATGCACAATAAGTTATGATAAAATTATTCATATAATTACATAATAATCAAATATATTAATTAAAATTTTTTATTCAATACATACTTGTGGAATTAATGATGATGTGTAGAAGGGGACATAAGGATCATTGCCACTACTACTTCCACTGACACTCTTGCCCTGAATTTTCATCATAATCAATAGATAATAAATTAATTAGTTATTCTTTTATAAATGAAATATGATCAAAGCAATTTAATGAACTTGGAAATATTTACCTATGTGTCAATGCCAAATGTCATATTTAGAAAACTATTAGTCATCATTCCATGATCCTCTTCCTCTCTCTCACTAGTACCAAATGTGCACAAGGACCCATATGACCAAAAAAATGCTCCCTCGAAGATTGACCATGGTCACCCTCAACTAAAGGAGTGGCACACTGAATGAGAGTCTATGTCAAAGTAGTAATCGTGCCTAGTGTGTCTGCCTCTATATGTTTCTTCACAACAAAAGGAATAGTAACATGATCCACCTGTGGCTTGCCAATAGGAACCCTAGGTGCGTTAGGGTTACGATGTTCCCCCGCTCGATAAAATGATGACCCCCCTCCTCTACCCTGAGAATCTAGATAGTCAAAATAATTTGGCACCTCCTTGAGTACAAAATCATAATAGAGTTTCCTCAAGAAATATATAGGAACCTCATGATTTTTACAATGAGAAGAATCAAAGACCATCCACCATCTCTCCCAAAAATTGTTTTTAATGTCTTCATTTAAGAACCAATGAATTGGGAACCTCCTTGTTGTAGTTCTAAGAGTATCTGTGTCCCCTGGTTTTTTAAATAGCTTGCAAATGTCATCTTTTGTGATTTTTTTCTTTTTTATGTCCGCATAAGATAATTTATTTGCATAATATTATTTTTGGTCTTCTCTTTTATCCCACCATAAATTAATTTGCCCACTAACTGAGCTTACGTGGGTCAAGATTGCTTCCAATGATTTTGCAAGTCTTTCCCTTCCAAGATTTGTACCACTAGAATCTTTTAACCTTGTGATTAAAGATTCTAATTCTTTTTTCCCTCTTTCAATTTGGTTCATCAAATTTTCTTGTGTTCCAGGAGGAGGTTTCTCAATTGGTGGAGGCAATTGAGGTTCATTTTCTTCATTTGTTTCTTCATTCATTTCTTCATGAGGAGACAAAGGGTTTGGTGGAGGGTTTGGTTGAGGGAGATTATTTCTTCCTTGCAATTAAACAAACTAGATTTTAAAATCTTCATTACACACATATTTAAACAAAAACAAATTGCTACAAAACTAAAATTTTAAAACAAATAAGAGGCATGGGCTGTAAAAACACTTACCTCTTCTTCTAGATAAAACTTGATGACATCGTGGAGCCATTTGATGGATGAATCAATGAAAAAAATTGATTCCAAGCCTAAGCAAGACTGTGTGCACACTTGGGAAGCCCTTCTTAGTTACAAACATTGGTTTGAGGAAAGAAAAATAAGCTTTCCAACCTGCAGCAAACTTTAAGTATGTCTTTTCAAAGTGCATGCACGCTATAGGACACACTCACTTTGAAAAACACTAAAAAGTGTTTTTCAAACCATGTGTGCCCTGTAGGGTGCACACGGTATGCTTTGCAATGCCCAAGCCTAAGGCTTGGGCAACCCAACCCATAGGGCGCATGCCCTTTAGTGGGTACGCACTATGCTTGATGGGGGATGAAAAATAAAAGTGGCACCTTTTAGGTGCCCCATCTTTGTCCATATATCCTTATAACCTTTTCAAATTCCCACTCAAAGCTTTTGCAATAAATGCTTGACCTACTCACAGTTCGACGACAACTGTCAAAACTGGTGAGTACCACAAAATACCAATAGCTTAGTTAACATATAAATTTTCACTTGGTTAATACTGATACTCAGTTAACCTTAAATGATAGTCACTGATGTGTAACATCTTACTCATTCTAGCATATACTAACTGTAAAATCTTTAAAGTCCAAAACTTATAAAACCATAATGCATCTCAGTTCATGGGGATTTGGTGTATGCACATCTAATATAAGGAACTATATGTAAAATATGATAAAATTGAATTATCAATTCTATACATACCTTTTTTATCTTAGTTGGAGGTGCTGATGTCACCCAATCCAATGGATGAGGTTTGACCGATTGCATTTCTTGACTCAAACATTATCACTTGATACCTTTCTCCATATAGTGTTTCTTATTCTCATGATATCTACAATTATATTTCCATTCTCAAAAATTTGTGTTTCTGGTGCTCGATTTCTGCAGTCTTTACTTAGGTGACTGACTTTGTGACAATGTAAACATGCCATACCAGTTCTTGTCCAGCTTCAAGATTTTCTAGCACATCTCTTCCTCATGCAATTAGTTGCAATATGTCCATACCTTCTACATACTATGTAGTTAACCCATGTGTTATAATCCCAAGTGTAAGCATTACCTTGTCTTGTCGGTTGATAGGATTTATTCTATCCTTTCAGTGTCCAGACTTGATTCATCTTTGTTATGCATTCTTGTGAGGTGTGTCCATGCATGTTGCAAGTGTGACAGTGTTTCTCCATGTAAGGTTTTTTAGGATTCCTATTCAACTTAGATCTACATGCATATGCTTGATGTCCAAACTTGTTACAATTATAACAATGACCATTGAACATAAGAGTGGTTTTAGGTTTACCTTGTGCCTTACTCCTTCAAACATTTGAATTGTAGCCTAGTTTACCATAATGATAGCATGTCAGTGTCTTAGGTCTCTAATTCTGGTTGTTATTCATCTATTCATCTTTCTTAGATGATTCTCCTTGCTCGGTAAAGCCTAATCCAGTAGTACTTCCAAGTCCTCTTTGACTAATTAGAAAATCATCAATTATCTTAGAACTATCTTCAACCTTTTTCATCATCTCATTATGTTGTAGCTGTGTCTTTACTTAATTTCTCAGTTTTTCATTTTCTTCCCTGAGTACTCCAATGTCCTCAAGTTTCCTTGATAACTCATTATTTACTTGGTTGATCTCCTGGCTTACAATAATCATCTGATTGGATATTTCGAAGTGATTCTCGATAAGTCTCAGTATCTCAGTTTCCTTCACTTGTATTTGTTCAGTCATTTGTCTTATATCTTCAATAGCCAAATTTCTCTCTTGTTCAACTTGTCTAGCATTTTTCATCACATTAATCATTCTTACCATTTGTGTCTCTTAACCGATCTGCAAGGTTTTCTCTTGTTTAGTCAAATGAAAATTTTTATCAGATAAATAAAAAATTACACTTTTAGAACTGTCATAAATACTACTTGAACTAGATCCAATATTTTCAAATAGGTCACCAATATCTTCTTCATGATAGTTAGTCTCACATTCCCTAGTAGCCATGTGCGTTCTCTGAACCAGTAAATTTTTCAATGCATCCTTAGCTTGTTTGTATTTCTCAATAAGAATCTACATCTGAATCTTTTGATTCTCTATATTTTTTTCCAACTTGTATCTCTCCATGTTTAGATCTTTCTAGTTCAGTCGTTAAACCTTCCAATAAGAGATCTAGCTATGATACCAATTGTTGCAATGGAAAGATATGGGATCGAGAGAGGAGGGGTGAATCAATACCCTCAAAAACTTATAACTGATTACTCAATCTACAAATAATGGATAAATAATCTATCCAACTGAATCAATTTCTTGCAAAATTTAGTCAATTGACTTGTAAATCTAAAGTGCATGAAAAAAACAATAATTCAATCACATAACTCAAGATATTTTCGTTACGCAGAAACCCTTGTTAGAAGGTAAAAACTACAGTGGGGATGACACCCACAAATTCTTCACTACTATAGATAATAAGGTATGCCAGTTAAGGCTACAAGTTGTGATCACTTTTAGTGATCTTATCCTATTAGGAGTAACAATTAGATCGACTAGATCTACCTGGTGAAAGGATTTAAACAACACTATTTGAGTGTGTACTCAGTTAAGAGATTTACAATCAGACTGTTAAGTCTACTTTATTAAGAGATTTTCCTAACTCTGTTACAATGATTAGAAGATAATAGAAAGTATCTATAAATGATAACTACACTTTTCTTGAATCAGATCTATGATATACTAAATAAATATCACCTCAATGTGTAGTAGTCTGTCCTCTATTCTGCTCAGTAGCATTGACTACTTCTGAATAAACTAAATTATATCTTTGACTACTTATCAAACCATGTATGAATTTTGATGTCTTGAAGGTGGCTACTACTTCAAGATCTCCTTCTTCTCATCCATATGGTCCTTATGTCAAAATGACATGAATTACAAATATATAGCATACTACTATGATTTTCATGACTCCCATGACCTAATTAGGTTTACATCTTCTTAGGAAAAACCTAAGATCTACAGTATACAAAATTAACCTAGATCTGACTATTACATAGGAATCATCATTACATTTAATGATTACATCTATAATACATAATTCTTGATCTTGGTAAAAGGTTTTATGAATTTGTTGCAACCATTTACATAGATAAATGTGCCATATGCCATTTCCTAGATTTCTTAGTAAACACATCCAATTCTGCTCAGTGAATATACTAGTGCTCGGTGTCTAGTGTGATCAGTGTTTACTAATGCTTAGTAAAGGTTCTTTGGTGCCCAATTAAACTTGTTTCCATTTAGCTCTCGCTACTTCCTTGTGAATACTCAGTATGAAGGCTTGTTTGTTTAACCGACTAGCATAATGTAGCTTGAAGTTCTTCCTTTTACCCACTGATCCACTTTGATACTAATGACAACATCAAATGCTCAAATAGAGATAACATTCAGCTTGTGTAATCCATGAACTATCTTCAACTATCTTGTCTTTCCACCGAACTAGGTATTCCATGTAGTCGTTTCCCCTGTACTCTTTCTTACTCTACTATTCAAGATCTTCTCAATGTTGTCTTTATTCTTCTTAGGATAACCTAGACTATCTTCCATCTCATCATTTGATTTGAAATACTCAAAGATATCAGCAATGTTGAATATAGGTAATATATCCATGTCCTCTGGTAATTCCACTTCATAAGCATTTCCATTGTCAAATTTCTTCAAAATATTACAAGGTCCAAACTTCTTCATTTTCAACTTGTTATAGGTACCAACTGAAAATCTATTCTTCTTCAAATGAATCATAACCTCATCTCCAACATTAAAAGATTTATGTCTTCTTCTTTGATTTTCTCTCTATTTGTATTTCAGATTACTGTCCTCCAAATTCCTTTTGACTTCATCATGTAAAGTTCTCATGAAGACTGTAAAATCCTTAGCTTCATCACTTCTTGATGAACTACAACTGATTTGAATAAATTGTATGACTTGAAGATCTATGATTTAAGATCACTGAGTTTCTGATTAGATATGTAAGATGATTAAATTAGTAATATGTTGTCATTGATGTCAAATTTTTTTGACAATACTTATCTTGTAAGTTACTATACCCAAACATTTGTAGAAAGAAGAAGAAAAGAGATGAAGAATAGATATATCTACATGAGGAAGATGGATATGATAGATAAGGATAAGGAATATGTAATACCCTCTCCTATGGTGATACTTGGATTTTTTGATTTGGACATCCTATTATGATGGTTAGAACTACATATTTACATTTATGTTTTGTGGATGATGATATGTTTATTAGATGATTGATATGTTCATTTATGGTTATCATTTATATGTTTATGAAATGAGAAAACCATCTATCTTTATATGTTTTATGGAGCTAACCAAAGGATTTGAATCTAACCATTATCATGATGTTTTATGTTCATGTATATGTGTCTGGTGTGTTTTCATGACTCAGGATGAAGTCATAGTTACTTAGTTGAGGTCCACATGATGTATCGATCCTGGTCATCTGTTTGCATATATCTGATTTGTATGTATATCCATATGTATGTATATGTATCTCTTCTTGGTGATGCAGGATTGTAGGTACTGGGTATCATCTCCACCTGGCTTCACAGGTTTGAGCGATACCTCAAAATCCTTGATCATTGTTGTTGTTACAGAGGTATCACTAGGTTCCACAAGAAGGAACTCTACCTCTGATTATTTTACCTTTAGGTGGGGATTTCCTGATTCAGTCCCTTGTGTGGATGATGTATTTTTGTGTTCTCTTAGTTTGTTGGTTTTGTGGATCTTGTAGCTAGTTTCTTGTCTGTTGCATTCTTTGAGAATGAGGTTTTGAGTATGGTAGCTCTAATTGTCTTCATGGTATGTTCAATTTTTTTAGTAGATTATTGATGTGAATTATTGTTCATTTTAGGGTATGATTTAGTAATTTATCTTTATTAGTAGCTACTTATGTACTAGTGTATCTTGTTAGGAATGCGTTAGTATGTGATTAAATCATGTGGCTTTAATATCGATAATAATAAATAATTTTATGGTATTATTTAAAATACTCATAATAACAAAATGTCTATGGCAATAATAGTAATAAATATTTTAATAATAGTGGTATATTTCATCTTATGTATATCACTATTATATTTTGTAGAGAATATGGATTAGTGTATGAATAAATAATATGTTTTATAATAATAATATTATGTTTGCAATAATATTTATAATAATAATAATATATGTACACATAGGCATATGGGTGCACACATATGCATATGCATACATATATTTATATAATTGTTGGTGAGTAAGTAATTATTGCATTATATTAAATAAGTTAATGGTATGGTAAATGTGTTATAAATAATAATTACTATTACCTTAAATAAAGGAAACATAAATTTGATAAATATAATTATATCTCTTCCAGGAAAGGCTTTAATAATATTATTTAAGCCTAAATATTAACTGATGAATAGTTGGGATGGTTGCATCAATTGGGTTACCCATGCAACCACCTCCTCCATGCTATATACAGGAAAGATTTCCTGTGTGAAAGGGGTTTTTTTGGAGAGAATCTCATTTGAGAGGAAACACTAGTAAGATTGTAGGAAAATTATTTGTTTTTGTGAAGAGAGAATCCATTATTTGAGTTTGGTATTTGGTTGTTTCAGATAGAGGCTGGAGATTTCATCCAGAGGGATTTGAAGGAGTGCTGGAAGCATTTGAGAGGATTGGATCTTCCTTCATCAACTGTATCCTTGCAGGACTCCAGGTTGGAATTCATCCTGAGAGTTAACTCTCCTTTGTGATATGAATTGATGGAAGAATGTTTCTCTATATGCTTGTAGATTGCAGAATGTTTATGCTATGTTATTGTATTATTTTGCCAGCCATCTATACATTATACAAATGCTATATTATTGTATTATTCTGTCAGCCTTTTATTATAATATTATGTCATTTGTTTATTGTAATATTTTGTCAATACAAACATTCTATCATTTTAATATGAATTTATTCTATGTCATTTATACAATACCAATATTATCAGGTCAGCTGTTTATACAATACAAATGTTATTATGTTAGTCATTTTTGTTTTATTGTTATTATGTCAGCCATTTATAATATTATGTAATTGCAAATATTCTGTCATTCATTTTATTATGTCAGTCGTTTATGCAATAGAAATATTGTGGCATTGTAGTATTATGTCAGTTGTTTGTGCAATAGAAATATTCTATCATTTTATTATGCCAGCCAACCGTTTATACAAGTTTATAGAATCTTGAGTATAACATTTTTTTATTCTCTTGTTTGGATTAGGGTTTGTTTTTTGAATCCTGAGTGATTAGTATTGTTTTGAGTTTTGATTGAATTACTCAATCCTGAGTGGTTATTATTGTTTTAATGTCACGTGTGGAATAGGGTTTATTTTGTTTGTAGGAGTATAAGTTATGATACTTTAAATTTCTTATACTTTAAGTTATACTTGTATAAAGAAATTAGGTTCCTTCTAGGAAGTTTGAGATAGGTTTTAGCTTCTTAGGAATTAAGATGCAACTTCTAATTTTTGGAGGTTTCTAAAAAATTCAGACTTAGTCAAATTTTAGGCATATGGAATTTTGTACAAACTATATGGAAACTTTGTATAAACTATAAATATGTTCATTACTTGTTTGATGGAGGTATGTGGTGCATTTAGATGCTTAAATAGGGTTAGGATATGTGTAGGAAGCATGATTAGGGTTTAGGATTGTCTAAGAGGACCAGGACCATTCTAAACATCCTTATGCATTCCTAATTTCCCTAAACATCCATAAACTATCTTATTATTTTCTATTCTTTGATACAATTCTCAAATGTGTTTATGATGCATTTTTACTACATGTATGATGTATTTGTGATGTGTGGATTAAGGGTAGAAAACCTAACAACACCAAGTGAGTGGCTCTTAGTGTGGGGCCGATGCCCTTAGTGGCTAGAACCTGGATAACCGACTGAAGAGTTATTTAACAAGTGACAATTTAATTAAAATTGATTAATAGATACCTTGCTCATGCCAGTAGTGCTAGTAAAGGCTATGGATGGGAGTGGGAGAAGGTGCCTATGCCTAGGTACGATCGAATGGCACTTGTTTGTATGAAAGGCATTTGGTTCCGCATGTGCCTACTTGGGGGTCGGAGCCCGGAGAGGCTAGTACTAGGACAATCCAAGGGATGAGGGCTATGCAATGACACTCACTTAGGTTGTTTCTTAGAGTTTCTACCAAGCCTTATAACCTTTGGGAAAATATTTATACTTTGATCTTCTTTTCATTTGCTTTTCGGGAAAGGTTACCCAACCCTAGGTCGAGCCTAGCTATTCCTTCTTTGTGGACCTTGGTGTTTATATCATAGCACAGGGGAGTGGGCCTTTTAGGTATCCATGTGGTTGGATGGTAAATATTTTTATCAAGGTACCTTTTGTGGATGCAGTGCTTATGGATTCATGCTTGCATAATGTTCCAATTTTGAAGACTTGTACTTATCTTTCATGATGTAAAATTATTGTTACCTCCCAAGAGGAGATGAATGTAATGTAATTATTAATGTATTTCAAAATGATTTAATTGGAATGGGTAGACTTAGGAGAAAGGAAAAAGGGATATCACAAACTTTATGTATATGATGTGTGTTGAAAAGAAAAAGGAGTTTGTAACATTCTAAGTTAAGTAGTATGTTTTTCATTATTGTTGATTAAATGAAAAGCTATTGAAAATTAAATGTAATAATTATAATGTATCAAATGATTTAGATGATTCTATTTTCTTTAAAATTTATATTTTTCATAAAGGGTACTTAGGAAAATAGATGGATTTAAATGAAAAATTGAAATGAAAGTACTTTGAATTTCTTTGTAAAGAATCTTCAAATGATATGATGTAGTTTTCTTTAAGAAGTAAATCTTGTTGTTAGTATACTTAAAGGACTTAAATGAATTGTTCATAAAATAGTAGGGAACATTGGGATGAATCAAAGTTTAATTTTTGTTCACATAATTCTTTTAAAAATTCAAAATACTTCATAAATCATTACTTAGGTTTTTTTTTTACAAAGAGAATCTTTGATCTTTTCCCTGGTTCCCTTGCAGGGCATAACATAATACATTCAGTAACTTATGAATGAGCCTATGACCTTATGTTATTGACTTGATTATGTTGCATTCATCTATGATGAAGGATAGAGAAAAATGCACAAAGCAGTGTTGTCGGTTAAAGAAGCAATTTCAGTATACACCAATGCAATGTAGTGTATACCAAGCACATTATAAACTGAGCTTGTGTTCACCAATGCATTTCTTTGTTAACCAAGCAGAAGAAAAGAACTAAATGACTAGCTTAGCCGATGGAAGTTGATGAGCTGGAAAATACCTCATAATTGGAGTTGAAGATAATGTTTGTTACGAAGATCGATGGCTAACATAATTTGAAGAAGATCTAAAGGATTGAAACAAAACATGTTACTGACACATCAACCAAGGAAGGTTTAAGTGAAAAAATCAACAAAGGAGATTAAGAAGCAAAATCTGATGGATGGAATTAAAATTCTTTACTTGTCTATTTAAGAGACTAGGATTTCATGATGAAATTATGCTAGAAGAAGGAGACTGCAGAGATATCGCGTGAAAAAAATTCATGCATGCCTAATCAAACTAGTTAAGGAGAACCAAACTGTAGAGATTACTGAGTGTCAGAAAGCCATAACTGAGCAATAGTAAGTTACTAAATATTGATTCAAACAGAATTGATATATTGATCAGAGGATTTGAATGAGCTTAACATAGATCTGATAATCTACAATTGAAGTTGTGTTGTAATTAGATCACCTGCTGTTACATTTTAACCATTGTAAATAGATAAATCTCTTAACAGAGTGGACTAGAAAGTCTTGTAATGTCATTCATAGAGTGTACATTTATTATCCTGTCAACCCCATAGTGAATGCTGGTTGGATGATAACGGTTGGTCTAAAATCCTCTAACAAGGTCACACCTCATAGTGTATTTGTAAACTTTAACATGGTTGGGTCTTCACTGACCTCACTTTAGAAGAGTGAACAATTTTTGGGTTGCATGTCCCAGGTGGCTTTTACCTTCACAAGGTTTCCACATTAAATCTCTTGTGTTATATGTTGATTTTGATAATTGGTTGTTGTCATAATTTACATGTTACATATTGTATTTGATCGGTAATCACTATATGTTATTAACTGGTAATCAGAAAAAGCACAAACATAATACTATTTTATGTTACCGAGTTGCAGAAGTTTTAGTAAATTGTTTTTGGATATACATTTTGTGATTGGGACTGTGGATAGCTGATTCACCCCCCTCTCAGTTATTCTAACAATTGGTATTAGAGAATTAGTTGCTTGGAACAGAGTTTTAAGGACTTCAGCATAAAGATCTCAAAATGTATAAGAGAGAAGTTGCAAAGCTAAACAAGGATAACTTCATAGTATGGTAAAGTTGAATGAAGCTACATGTATCTGGAATTGGGAATTCTGCCCTCGCACTAATGGAGAATGGCTACATTGCACCACCCACTAGTCCCTTGAGCCCTGATCAACTAAGAGACATGCATGAACATAATGTTACTATGATGGAGATTGTTTCTGCCTATATAGATGCTAAATTTGAAGATATTAAAAATTGCACTACTACTAAAGATATGTGGGATAAACTTGCTCAAGTTTATAGTGGTGATGTGAATGTCAAAAGAGCTAGAGCTGAAAGCTTAAGGGGAAGATTTGATGATATGAAGATGAAGGAAGGAGAAAATATTGTGCATTACACAAATAGGCTAAAAGAGGTAGTCCATGCTATTAGAGCATCTGATGGTGTTATTGATGAAGAGATAGTGGTAAGAAAAGTTCTTAGAACCTTATTGCTGATTTATGCAATCAGAATATCTGCAATTCATGAAACTAAGTCTGCATTTGGTAATAACCTTACTCTTGATAATCTGATTAGTAAGCTTACAACCTTTGAACTGAATAACTTTAATAATAGTGTTGTACCATCTATTGAATCTACTTTTATGTCTTCTCTGAAGATTGGTAAGTCTAGTAGCAGAAATAAGAATGATGATAGTGATAGCAATACTAATGATGAGCTTGATGAAATTGAAGCTCTTATGGCCAGAAGGTTACCTAAAGGTAAAGGAAGATATAGAGGTAAATTACCTTTAGCATGCTTTAATTGTAAAGAGGTTGGTCATATTACTGCTAGATGTCCACATAGGAAAGATGATGATAGAAACAATGACTGATCTGGTGAAGGAAGCTATGGGAGAAAAGGCAAGAGAAGTTACTGACACTACAACAGAGACAACCGAGACAATAATGATAAAGGAAAGAAGGTGTGCTACATTGTAGAAGAAGATGTTTCTGATACCAACACTGATGAAGATGTAGAGGTAGTATTTGTTGCAATGAAGGATGACTTAGAGGAAGATGAAAGGTATGTAGAGACAACACTTATCTCTAATGTTAATAAGAATGATACATGGATCATAGATAGTGGTTGTACACATCACATGACTAGTGATGAAGAGAAATTTGATCATCTTGAAGAACACAATGGAGGATCTATTAGAATGGGTAATGATGAACCTTGTATGGTTAGAGGAAAAGGATCCCTGATGATAAATGATAAAATTAGACGTGACAATGCTTATTAGGTAAAAGGTCTAAACTATAATTTGCTAAGTGTGGCATAGATGAACAATTCAAGCCAGTAAGTTTCTTTTGAGAGAAAGAAAGTGAAGATATTTGATGATGGAGGAAGACTCATTGGAACTGGAACACAATCGAGAGGTAATTTTTTTTATCTTGATAATGATTAGTCTTCTTGTTTAATGATGAAAAATGAAGATGTATGGTTGTGCCATAAAAGGTTATGTCATGTGAATTTTGATAACATGATTAAGATTAGTAAAAAGAAAAAGGTTAGAGGTCTATCTAACTTATCTAAGCCTGATCATGTTATGTGTCATGAATGTTAGAAAGGTAAAATGACAAAATCTAGTTTCAAAAGAAAAGATTATTCAACAAAGAAATTACTTGAGTTAGTGCATACCGACCTATGTGGTCCTATGAGAACTCAAAGTTACTATGGAGATAGATATTTTATTCTTTTTGTTGATGATTATACTAGATTAATGGCAGTCATGTTCTTGAAGGAAAAATCAAAGGCATTTAAGATCTTCAAGTGGTATAAAGAAAAAGTTGAGAAAGAGACTGGTAAAGAATTGAAATGCTTAAGATCTGACTGAGGTGGTGTATTTATTTCTAATGAATTTACTAACTTTTTTAATGAGCATGGTATTAAAAGATAGGTCTCTGCACTAAGGACACCACAACAAAATGGAATAGCTAAAAGAAGGAATAGGTCAATAGTTGACTATGGAAGGACACTGATGTTACAAAAGAATATTGCTAAGACATACTGGAGAGAAGCAGTCAGCACAGAGGTTTATGTTATGAACTGAGTATAACTGAAGAAGGACATTAATAAGACACCCTATGAGTTATGGTTTGGTCACAAACCCACTGTAAGTTATTTCAAGATTTTGGAAGTAAATGCTTTATTCTGAAAGATGAAATAAATGGAAATTTTGACTCAAAAGGTGATGAAGGGAAATTTCTAGGATATTCCACTAAAAGTAGAGCATACAAGTATCTTAACAAAGTAACTAACAAAATGATTGAAAGTATAAATGTTCAGGTTGATGAGTTTGATGATAAGAATGTAGAGGAAAGCACAAAGGAACCAGAGCACCTATTGATGCCCCAGATAGTGGCAACTGGTCAACAGGAAAACAATACTGAGGAATAGGAAAAAGAAACCGACGAGTGGAAAGCACCTACCGAGAAAGAAAATGAACCTTCATAGGATGAAAAAGAAAGAAGAGATTAGATACTATTGAGATTTGTCAGAAGACATCATCCTGAGACACAAATCATTGGAGATAGCCAAGCTAACATGCAAACAAGAAGTAAAGTAAGACAAGGTACATGTCTAGTTTGTGAATATGAACCAAAGAATGTAAAATTTGCATTAGAAAATGATGAATGGGTTAATGCAATGAAAGAGAAAATAGAACAGATAGAGAAGAAAAAAACCTAGAGTTTAGTACCCAGACCTAAGGACAAGAATGTTATCGGTACTAAGTGGATATTCAGAAACAAGCTTAATGAGAATGGAGACCTAACAAGGAACAAAACTAGGTTAGTATGCAAGGGATATGCACAGGAGGAAGGAATAGATTATGGTGATACTTTTTCAGTTGTTGCTAGATTAGAAGGAGTCAAAATGTTACTTGCATATGTTGCACACAAAAAGTTCAAAGTTTACCAAATGATGTTAAATCTGCTTTCTGAATGGGATATTTGAAGAAGTCTACATAGAACAACCTGAAGGGTTCATTGATCCAGAAAAAAAAGATATGGTATGTAGATTACATAAAGCTTTATATGATTTAAAGAAAGCACCGAGAGCCTAGTATGAGAGGCTACATAACTATTTGCTGAGTATTGAATTTGTTAGAACAAGTGAGAACATTAATCTATACATGAAAGGAAATTCTGATGATACTATCTGGATAGCTGAGATATTTGTGAATGATATAATATTTGGAGGACAAGATCATATTTCTAAGTCATTTGCTGATGAAATGAAAAGTGAATTTGAAATGTCTATGTTTGGAGAGATTAAGTTCTTTCTAGGCTTACAAGTGATTCAATAGAATGATGGTATATTCATCACACAATCTAAATATATAAAGGAAGTATTGAAGAAATTTGGCATGGAAGATGCTAAACCTATGGGAACACTGATGGCTACTAGATGTAAACTAACTAAGGAAGATGGAACTACTGAGGTAAACCAGACACTATACTGATCCATGATTAATATATGTAGTTCACAATAGACCTGATATAGCACATGCTATTGGAATAGTTGCTAGATTTTTTGCAAACCCTAGAGAGTCACACATGGTTGCTACAAAGAGAATCTTAAGATACCTAAACAAAACTGAAGATTATGGACTATGGTATCCTAACAAAGGAAAGTTTGAACTGAAGTTATACACCGATGCTGATTGGGCTGGAAATGTGGATGATAGAAAGAGTACCACTACAGGAGTATTCTTCTTTGGTGAAAAACTTGTTACATGGACAAGTAAGAAATAGACTTACATTTCTGAGTCTATAGCTGAAGCAGAGTATGTTGCTTCTGCTACTAACTATTCAAATATTGCATATATCAAGAAAGTGTTAGAAGGTATGAATGAGGTAATCACTAAGATGGTGATTATATATTGTGATATGTTCACTAGTGCTAATAATATTTCAAAGAAGCCAGTGATGCACTAAAAAAAAAAGCATATATCTATTAAGTATTACTACTTAAAGGAACATGTACAGGAGAAGAAAGTCAAGCTAGAATTTGTTATCTCAAAAGAACAACTTGCTGACATATTTACAAAGCCTCTATCGAAGGATACATATGAATACTTGAGGACTAGACTTGGGGTCTGTCCCCTGTCTACCGATCACTAAGGTGATCTGGAGGTTGCATCAACCTAATCTTATCAGAAGATCATACATGTTGATGTAGCAAAGTTCACACTTTGGATTTTTGTCTAAGGTTGTCAAAGGTTGAAGTACTATAACAGATTTCATAATAGTATACTGAGATACAAAGAATGCACCAGACAATAGAGAGTTGCATGGCTACTACAAGATTGTATGTTTTTATTGCTCTTTGGCATTTTTGTCAAAGGGAGAGAGATCAATATGAAGAATATGAAGCCAAAGACAAAGAGAGAGATACATAAAAAGGGAGAGCATTGAATATCAGTTACTAAGAACAGAAGAAAACCTGTGAGCTGAAAAGATCATATCTGCAGAAGTTAATTTGCAATTGCAAATGCTTTTATGTAACATAGTGATTAAACATATTAAGCTAGGGAGAGCTTGTACCGAGTTATAAAATTTGTTCACAAAGTTGTAGAATACATGTTTGGTATGTGTATGACATATTTCATATTGCTTGTGTTGCCATTAATGCCAAAGGGAGAGATTGATGAACTAAAACTGATTTGAATAAACTGTATGACTTGAAGATCTGTGACTTAAGATCACTGAGTTGTTGATTAGATATGTAAGATGTTTAAATTAGTAATATGTTTTTATTGATGTCAACTAGTTTTGACAATACTTATCTTGTAAGTTACTATACCCAAACATCTATAGAAAGAAGAAGAAAAGAGATGAAGAATAGATATATCTACATGAGGAAGATGGATATGACATATAAGGATAAGGAATACATTGGGTAACTTATGAATGAGTCTATGACCTTATGTTATTGACTTGATTATGTTGCATTCATTTATGATGAAGGATAGAGAAAAATACACAAAGCAATGTTGTCAGTTAAAGAAGCAATTTCAGTATACACCGATGCAGTGTAGTGTATACTGAGCATAGTATAAACTGAGTTTGCGTTCACCAACCCATTTCTTTGTTAACCAAGTAGAAGAAAAGAACTAAATGACTAGTTTAGCCAATGGAAGTTGATGAGATGGAAAGTACCTCGTAATCAGAGTTGAAGATAATGTTTGTTATGAAGATCGACGACTAACATAATTTGAAGAAGATCTAAAGGATTGAAACAAAACATGTTACTGACACATCAGCCGAGGAAGGTTTAAGTGAAAAAATGAACAAAGGAGATTATGCGACAAAATGAACAAAGGAGATTAAGTGGAAAAATCTGATGGATGGAATTAAAATGGTTTACTTGTCTATTTAAGAGACTAGGATTTCATGATGAAATTATGCTGGAAGAAGGAGACTGCAAAGATATCATGTGAGCAAGCTTCATGCATGCCTGATCAGACTGGTTAAGGAGAACTGAACTGTAGAGATTATCGAGTGTTAGAAAGCTATAACTGAGTGACAGTAAGTTACTGAATATTGATTGAAAGAAAATTGATATATTGATCAAAGGATTTGAATGAGCTTAACATAGATCTGATCATCTTCAATTGAAGTTGTGTTGTAATCAGATCACCTATTGTTACATTTTAACCATTTAAATAAATAAATCTCTTAACAAAGTGGACTAGAAAGTCTTGTAATGTCATTCATAGAGTGTACATTTGTTATCATGTTAACCCCATAGCGAATGCTGGTTGGATGATAATGGTTGGTCTAAAATCCTCTAACAAGGTCACACCTCACAGTGTGTTTGTAACCTTTAACATGGTTGGGTCTTCACCAACCTCACTTTAGAAGAGTGAACAATTTTTAGGTTGCCGGTCCCAGGTGTGTTTTCCCTTCACAGAGTTTCCACGTTAAATCTCTTGTGTTATGTGTTGATTATGATGATTGTTTGTTGTCATACTTTACATGTTGCATATTGGATTTGATCGATAATCACTATATGTTATTAACTGGTAATCAGTAAAAGCACAGACATAATACTATTTTATGTTACCGAGCTGCAAAAGTTTTAGTAAATTATTTTTGGATATACATTTTATGATTGGGACTATGGATAGCTGATTCACCCCCCTCTAAGTTATTCTAACACTTCTTGTCTTAGTAAGAAAATCTATCAACTCTATGGTTCCTTTAGGATGAAATCCAGTAGCAATCTCAAATGGTGTCCTCTTAGTGCTTCTATTCATAGAATTATTATTAGAAAACTCTGCTTGTGCCAAAACTAAATCCCAATAAGAAAGCTTATCTCCAACTAAACATCTCAACAAGTTTCCCAAAATTTTATTCATGACTTCAGTTTGTCCATCTGTGTGAGGGTGAAATGTAGAGCTAAACTTCAACTCTATGTTTATCTTCTTCAAAATTATTTTCCAAAAGTAACCAGTAAACTTAGTATCTATGTCTGAATAAACAATAGATTTATAAAAACCATGCAATCTTACCACTTCCTTGAAGAATAATTTAGCTACATGTAATGCATCAGATATCTTCTTACAAGGTATGAAATGAGTCATCTTTGAAAATCTGTCAACCACTACCAAAATAGAATCATTACCTCTCCGAATTTTAGGAAATCCAAGAACAAAGTCCATACTTACATCTTCTCAAGGTCTATCAGGTACAGGAAAAGGTGTATACTGTAATACCCCAAAAATGGGCTATAAGTTCATTAATCTCCTACATCTACATATCAAACGAAATTGACATCAAAGTCCTAATCTAAGGCACATCTAAACATCATCGAATCATAATTGATTATCTTAAATTCTGCATCGGGGAATATTCCTAGTAATATTCCTAATCATCATAATTATCTTTAATTTTATAATTATTTGGCAATAAATCACATTTATCCTAAAATTTGATTAATTAAATATTTTTCATATTTAATTAATTAGATTTAATATTTGCCACTTAATTGTTTAATTAAATTTAATTCTATCTATTATTAATTGTATTATTTAATTTTGACAATAAGTCAAAATTCCTATGAATAATTGATTAAATTCTTATTTAATTAATTAAAGCATGTTGTCATTATTTAATAATATAATTTTCAATAAAATTTTGGTAAAATAGTTAATTAACCCATAAATTAATTATTTTATTTCAAAAAGCAGTTAAGTTGAGAATAAATCACTTTATTTATTTATTAAATCATAATTATCCATGTGAACATTCAAGGACCAGTTAAACTCAAAATTGGAAAATCAATGCAAGTTGTTAGCTTTTTGAAACTCAACATCTTTTTGAGTTTTAAAGTGGATCTAAACTTCTAATTTGAGTTGAACTGTGCTTTTGCATGATTTTTGTGACGTAATTATCTGTTATTTAAAAATAACTCAAAAATCAACCTGAGTTATTTGAGTGATTTATGGCTTTTTCTCATGCACCTCGAAAGCCTTGGATTTCTATAAAAACAAGGCTCATCTCTTCATAATTCATCTCTCGAATTTGCATCAGATCTCTCAAATTTGCATCCAAGCATCTCATATTTTTGCACAATCACGCTAGAGAATTGCGATTGGAAGGCTCAAAGCTTATTGCGAATCAACATTGTTGTGAGATCAATTTCAAATTCATAGCTTTCATATTATTGTTAGAATCTTCATTCTCATATCATATCATTTCTAGATTAGCATTGCATATCAATTTCCATATTAGCATAGATTCATATCAATTTTTATCATATCATTGCATAGAAAATACCAAACAAAATAGATTAATTGCATTCAATTCATATCTAGATCAATTGCATTCAAATCCTTCATTTAGGTGTCGTCTAGGTCATTGATCTCGATAACAATCTGAGAACATTAATCTCGCACCTATTAGAAGGTAGTAAATCGCTTGGTTAGAGTAGATTTTAATTTTGCACAATTTTGATTATAGCTAACCTCTAATGTTTTACTGAAGTGTTGTGTCTACAGATCAGGTACAAAATTCACACACACATTTTTGGCGCCCACCGTGGGGCCTTGAGCCTCATTCTCTTCATTTTTATCTAATTTTATATATTTTTGGTGTCACTTTTTCATCATTTTTGTGCAAATAGGAAAAACGTCACTTACGAGCAATCTGATGCCGCTTACGAGAAATTTGTTCTTGCCTAAAAGAATTCTGCTCACGCCTGCAAGCATTTGTGCTCATGCCTGCAAGCATTCTACTCACACCTACAAGCATTCTGCTCATGCATGTGACAATTTTAGTCACGCATCTACCAGTTTTAGTCACGCATCGGCCAGTTTTAGTCACGCCTATGCTAGTTTTAGTCACGCCTATAAGAATTTAAATCACACCTATGAGTATTTAAATCATGCCTGGGCACATTTCAGTCACGCCTTTGCTCATTTCAATCACGCCTATGAGTATTTAAATCACACCTGGGCACCCATTTTTTGCGAAATTTTCACATATCGTATTGAAAGTTTAAGTGTGATATATCATTGGAAAGCTCTTTCCAAGCCAAATCCAAGCATGTTGGTTTCATTTTCAAATTTTTCCATTTGATCATAGAATTTGCATATTTGTTCTTTTAGATTATTGATTTCTAACGCTTACAGTTTGCTGTTGATTTGTCTTGGTTTTGTACTTTCAGACGTGTGCTAAATTCTAGATTGTAGAGCGTTGGACCTAAGGTATTCTTCTCAAGCTAATAATATTTCAATTTGGATCCTAAAACAAATCTCTTATGTGTCTGGCTTGTGTGCATCTTTTCATGCTTTGATCTATTTCTACACACTTGCATAATTGATACTAGGTTGTGACCCCTTAAGGATTCATTAAATAGTCTTAGAATACTTGTGATTGATCTTGATTGCTATCTTGGGTTATTGGACTCGCTAATCCGCCGGCCCCTCATTCTGCCCCGTGGTTGCAATCTCAGTGCCACATTAAAGGAGAGGGGTCAACAAGACAGAAGCGTTAAGTGTTCCACTTGGCAACCCATTTGTGCTTTTAGGAAATCACTTGTTTTCTAAGTTGGGGACTCATTTTCAGCTTGTGTGAGGTGTTAAGTGTTCCACCTTGTGGACTCATCTCATATTCACTTTAAGTGTTAAGTGTTCCTCTTTCTTCTTTTTGGGTACTTTTGGTAGATTTGCTTTCGGGAATATATCTGTGCTCACATAGTAATTAGGCCCTATGAACACTATTTGTGATTCTTGAGAGATTGAATTCCTAGAGAAATCTTTCTTGATGACAGAATTCTTGTAGGTAGGGAGGATACTTAGTGCATTTCACATTCAACTTGGTTAGTGCGTCTTCTCTTATTGATCGATACATTCTCTCTCAGGAGAGGTTGATAGATCACGTGGGGTTGACATCACGAGCTTTGGTGAATCAAAATTTTTTAGTGTGCCTTCTCTTATTGATTGATACATTCTCTCCTCAGAGAGGTTGATAGATCACATGGAGTTGGCATCATAGACCTTGGTGAAGCAAAACTTTGTCTTAGCGTGTTGGATTAATCTGCTTGCTTTGTTTGGGTTAAAAGTGAAAAGGTGTCAAAAACCTTGGACCTAGAGCCAAGTCCCCTTGTGGTATACTATTGTGAGTCATCTTTAGAGAGGGTTAACCATAGGGGACAATCGCTTCATAGGGAAAACTGTGTTGACGGAACCTCAAGCGGTAATAGCCATTTTTTCCGTGGTAGTGATAGCCGCTATATAAATGTCCTTGTAGAAGAAATCTCCACGGGTATGGTTCATTGTTGGGTTGTTAGATCTCCCTAGCAACTCTTGAAGATTAAGTTCTCAGACTATGTCAAAACCTTGGTGTGCCAGGATTGGAGTTCACCCCTTTGGATCATAAAAGTTGCAGAGTCAAACCATTACTAAAAATCCTAGCGAGGCCAAATTTTCATTTTATAGGGTATATGTGCATTATTGCAAAACATTTTCGGAACATACACAATTAGCGCTTCTGAGGATTAGAATAAATAAGTCACTTGATTGTTCATGCACAAGGTTTCTTTTGCCCTTGTTCATTATTTTCAGACATACTTGAAATCACTTGCTTGTTGTTTTGTGTGCTTGTTTATCTATCTGGTTATTGAAAACGGACAAATCTGTTACAATCCTCAAAATCTGGACATTGAGATTTGCAAACAATCTGAATCTAAAAACTCAAAATTTGCAAAATCTGAAGTCAAATTCTTTTCTGGAGTCAAAAATCATTTCAGGAAGTCAGAAAGTCATACGAGTTTCCATCAAGTGTCATTTCATTACAATCCATTTGTCGTATGATTGAGTACCCAGTGTTGTACGAGTTTCCATGCCAGCAAATTCTCAAAGTCAAAATTTTGCAACTATCGTACAAGTTGTGCAACTGTCATTTCATAGCATACCCACTATCGTACGAGTCTGCAAAGTGTCGTTTGGCAAAATTTTGAAGAGTTGTCAGAAAATTGTCAGAATTGCCAGATATTTAGCTTTTTTAGCCTATTTCCAGAATCTATTGAACAAATCACTGTGTCAAGAATAGAGCAATAGCTATTGAGAATCAGTACACATGTCTCAAAGAATCAGTACACAAGAGGAAGAAGCTCTAATCACCGCTATAATGAAGCAGCTGCAAGCTATGCAAGTCTAGCTTGACAAACTTGATAAAGAAAAGGAACCTAAAGAGTTCTCCATGGAAACTCTATGCTCTTTTCCATTTGATAAAGACTTGTACATGTCACCATGCCCTCAGACAAAATGTGAGCAACGTGACAACCCTTATGATACCTCTTCCATAGAGAGTGACACATCCAGCTTTGGAGACTATGATGACTATGATGATAGACATGTAATGATACCTATGAGACCTCTGTTCCTAAGAGTCCTCCTCATCGTGTGTTCCTACTTACTACAAATGGACCGTCACATTGGATAGATCGTGATGGTGATCCATATGATTCTAATTTTGAAAGAGATTTTGATGACTTTTGTGGACAATACCTTGATTATGATCCATCTACTACTACTGAGGACTATAAAATGCATCGTGCTAGCTTGAAGCATCAATACTATAAGGATCTCTCCTCTAAGAACTCTCAGGCTGAAAATAAAGATTACACTCTCAAGCAAGATCATGTTAATGTTAGACCTTTGTCTTGTGATGGTTCCCTTCCATCCCCTACTTCCTCCAATACCCATACATTTTCTAAAGCTTTCGAGTCTTTCAAATCTTTCACAGAACCTTCATTCAACACAAGCCCTAATACTTTTCATGCGGTTCCCTATAGTTATCCTCCAGGGCTACCCCTTGAAGAAACTCAAGTTAACCTTCACTTGGCTGTAAATACTTTCAATAATGATAAACCTAAAGAGCCTAAGCCTTCATATGCTACAATGCCTACTTTAGCTAGTCCTTCACCATCTCTTCCAAAGTCATCCATACAATCCCAACATGCTTCCTTGTCCTTAGAAGTGGCTCCATGTCAAGAGGACTCCAGAAATGATGAAAAAAAAAACATAAAGAAAGATCAAGATCAAGAACCCTCCATGTCATCCACTCCTTTTCACGATGTCTCTTATCCACCTCAGGGTTCTTTTGATCCTGCACACCCTTTTTCATGCATTCCACCATGTCTTAAGTCTTCTCCTAAGCAAGATCGGGCAACTACTTACACTGTTGAGCTTATTGACAATCAAAATAACCTTACTACACTTGCGCTTTCCAAAGATGATACTTCCATTAAGGTTGGTAAAAATAGTGTTGTTACTTCCAATGTTAAGCCTATTGAAAATCAAGAGACAAATTATGCTCTTATGCTATCCAAAGATCCTTGTCAAGATCAAAGTCTTCCATCTTCTTATTCTACCACTCCATGTTCGCTTCCACTTTCTACTCTTCCTAAGTCTTTGCAAGCTTTGAACAATCCTATCAAAGAAGGTGCTCATATTCAAGATGTCCATGATTCTATTGAAAATTTTAATGCTCACTCTAAAGATGCTGATATCCTTGGTTGTCATATAGATGTTGATGAACTTATTGATTATCCTTTTGCATCTTCCACTTCCATCCTTGGACCTCTTCCACCACTACTAAGGGCTTCATGCCTTCCTTCCATCTTGGGTCCTTATGTCCCTTCACTTTCCTCTCCTAACTCTCCTAATTCACCATCCATCTTGGGTCCTTACATCCCTCCATCTCCCATCTTTCCTCAAGATCAACATAGATGCATATCCTTTAATCCTTTTCATCCACCCACCCATCTAAACCAGTCATATCCTCCTCCTTCTTCCACAAGTCCCAAGTCCTTTGGAAGTAACTTAAATGTTCAATACAAGAAAAAGAAGCAATATAAGAATCCATCAAAAAAAGAAGATCACCATGTCTCCTCTAATAGACATAGAAGCATAAAGTCAAAAGAGATATCTAAGAAAAAAACTACAAGACAAGTATGGGTTCCAAAATCCATCATTGAAGATATTATCTCTAAATCATCAAAAGGAAATAAAAAGCCTGTGACTATATGGATTCCAAAGTCTCTCTTGAAAGATTTTAGTGTTGAGAAAAAAGTTAAGTTGACATTCAAGCTTCCAAAGACTTCCACTTCATCTTCTTCTAAAAATATTCTTCCATTCCATGTGCTTAAACCACAACCTCTGCTATCCATTCGCCATATTCCTTCACGTATTCCTTCATTCACAATTCCTCCATCCTCTCACCACCCTTCAAGGTATGTGTTGACATTGATCTTGCCTTCCTTTCCATCTACCCTTTCACAATCCTTCCATGCATTATCCTTCTACCTTCTATCATTTTTCCTCATTTGCCTATTCCTCCTATCTTCCAACCTCACTCACTTTACATAAAACCTTATCCTCCATTTTTCTCTTCCATCTCCCTTTCCCTATCAGCATCTTTGAGCATATCATTTTGATTCCTTGGTATATCATGGTTTATCCTTTCAAGGAGCATTATCTAAAAAGCTTGCCATCTTCTAAAAAAAAGAAAAAGAAAATTGAAAAAATAAAATAAAATTGAAAATGTGCCTTGGTGAAAACCTAGAAATAGGCACCTTGGTAGCAAAAGTAAAGAGAAATAAATTCATCCTATGGTGAAAACCACTCCCTTGTGGCACCTTAGATAAGTACCATGATGAAAACCTAGCAATCAGGTATCATGCGTAGTTCTTCTACATATTTCATCCATCCCACCTTCTCTCTTTGATCTTGACAAGGTTGACCTATACATGAACATTTGGCTATTTTGTGAGCTATCTTATGATGATCTTGCTTTCATTCCTTCCATTTTTAGCCTTCATATCCATCTTCCTCCATTCATTTTTGCCTATCGCTATCCATTTCCCCTTTGGTCTTGATCTAATAAAAAAAAGAAAAGAAAGAAAGAGTAAAACATGATGCTATGAAGCCTCTTGACATGTCTACTTCTTTGGAATGCATCCTTTCCTGCTCTTGCATTACACTTTTGTGACTTATCCTATGCTAGCCTTTCATTGCTTGTACAAATGCGCTTTACATAAAATTTTTCCCTAGCTTGGGTAATCTTGAGAAGTTTTCCCTTGAGGATTTCTTCCCTTCATTCTCTTGTCTTCCATCTCCTCCACCAGCTTGCCAATCACTCTTGTTCTCCACCTTGCTAGACGTTGGGACTGCATAATATGATCTTGTTTGGGAGTTTGCAAATGGAAAAAGGTGCTATCAAGTATACCTAGTATCAAAACTAGTATCAGAACCAATATCATAACGAGTATTAGCACCAGTATCAGAACACGTATCATAACAAGTATCAGAACCAATATCAGAACTAGTATCAGAAAAAGTATCGGAACAAGTATCAAAACTAGTATCAGTACCAGTATCAAAACAAGTATCAGAATCAGTATCAGAACAATTATTAGAAGAAGTATCAGAACCAATATCAAAACTAGTATTAGAACCAGTATTAGAACCAATATCAAAACAAGTATCAGAATGCCTACTAGGGCCACTCTTTTCACTTTAGTTTATGGGTCTAAAGTGGTACTACCTATTGAGGTCGAAATCCCATCACTCAGAATCAGAATGCATGGTCTAGTAACTGATGATAACTACAGAGTCTCTAGGTTACAAGAACTGGAGCTACTAGATGAGTGTAGACAAGTAGTATATGATCATCTCAAAGTTTATCAGAAGAGAATGTCTAGAGGCTACAACAAGAAATTCAGACACAGAGAATTTTAGGTTGGTGATCTAGTCTTGAGAGAAAATCCTAAAAATCAATCCCATCGAGAATGCAAGGGGAAGTTTGAACCCAACTGGCTGGGTCCCTTTGTAATCACTGCTACTTTTGGCTCTGGTGCCTATCAACTCTCAATGACTGAAGGAGAACAGCTTTGAGAACCAATCAACGTTCTCTATCTGAAGAAATTTTATGCATAAGGCATTCAGTCTATGGTTAAATATCCTGAAAAAAACCTAAAAATCAGAAAAAGTCCTTAAAAAAATGAACATCTTGGTGAAAACCTAGCAATAGGCGCCTTGATGATTCACAAAAAAATAAAAAAATATCAAAAAATAAAAAAAATTGAAAAATAAAAAATACAAAAAAAAAGGAAAAAAAAGTGCCTTGGTGAAAACCTGGAAACAAGCGCTTTGGTAGCAAAAATAGAATCTCTGCCAAGATGGTGAAGACCCAACAAATGGGTGCCACTTGTTCAAAACGCTCCATCTATCAGCACAATCTTGGTCTTTCTTAGCTTTCAGTCTTGCTTTAGTTTGTATATATCTCTTGGTTTGTTTCAACATTTCCAGTTTTCAATAAGTCGGTCTGTACACCAACCAGCTCAAGCGTATGTATCCTATCAATGTTTAACACTTGGGGGAAATCAATGTCATATCCTATGGTCTCCCATGTATCTTAGATGGATCATATCTAGTCAGAGTCCTTTGAAGCTTCATGTGAGTCAGTCAGTCAGTCTTGTCTCCAGAAAAGATTTTGCATCTACAACAACATCAAACAACAAACTGAAAACAATCTATGCTTTTTTACATGCTTTTATCTCCTTGTATGCTTACTGATTCGCATTGAGATTTTTGCATATTGTGTCCCTTCAAGCTCTTCAATGATGTCCTTTATAGGATTTAGAGAGTGATGACTGGGGGCATAATCTTTTCTTTGTCTTCTGCTTGTATGTGAAAATCTAACAACTTTAGAAATTCTGGATTGAAATGGTGTCTGACTATAAGAGCCTCTATCTTGAATTGGATGGCCATGCGTACCTCGACCATTGATACCCAGACAATTCAAGGAAGTTTACTCTAACTATTATCTTTTTGAGTGAGTTCTTTCTCCTATTGTGAAACACAATCTTACCTAAGGCTGTGAACGATAAAGGGTCACTACGGGTAATTCACATTGGATTTAGAATAATCTCTTAGCTTTTTGATGTGTTTGTAATGCAAGGCATATTCAGGTCATCATGATGTTTATGTTTTGATGCTTATACAAATTGCTATATCAAAATGGACATGATATTTAGGTCATCCTGGCATTTATGCCTTGGTGCTTATATCTAATCCGACATTCCGAAAATAAAATCAATATTCATATATCCATGGTTGTTGACCAGTGGGTGTTGTATTGATTCTTGCGCATACAAATCAATATTCATATGTCTATGGTTTTTTTTTAGCTAGTGGGCATTGTATTGATTTATCTGGTTACCTAAAAGTTCAATGATGATAACAAATCGACATATGATCCGTGAGTAGGTCCTAGGTCTTAGGTTGCATTTCATTTTTCATGTTTCTTTGCATTTTTGCATGTTTGCATGATCTCACAATGGCTAAACAAACTTCAATGCTTAAATGATTCTTCAAATCGCATCTTCAAGTCTAACAAGAGCTGAATCTCACACGAAGGTTCCTCCAACGAAACAGCAAGTAGAATCTTTTTTCAGGATCAAAATCAAAATTTGAGATCGTTTATATTATCAACTACTTGCATATTCGACCTTCGATCATCACAGGAATCCAGTATTCAACTTAATTGATTATCTTACATCAAACTATCAAAATTTCAACTTGGTCAACTATGGTCAACTCATGGTCAAACATGGTCAAATTTGGTCTTTTGGACCTCCAAACGATGCAGAATGCATTCTCGGACGTGTATAACCACTTCTCAAATCAATTAACATGCTTCTAAACTCTCAACGCTGACTTTTCTTGTCAGATTTCAATTTTAATCCTGAAGGGGGCATGGTATTGCACATCATTCAAAGTCTGTAATCAAATTTGAAATCATATCTTTATTTCTATCAATATCTTTCATCAGTGATCAAGAAAAACAATCATGTCTAGTTACTGATTCATCAAAAAACCTCATCGCTCAGGGAAAATCTATCATCACTTGGGGCATATAAGATTCATCAAGATCCATATCAATCTGGTATTCTCCTAATCTTGTAAACTGTATCATTTTTTTGCAACCATCAAATCATAGTGTTCTTTCCTTGGTTCTTCAATGACTGAAGGGTTTGCATGTGATACCTGCTAGGTCTGCTAAGACAATCAAGTCTAGAACGGGTCACTCACTTCTTTGCAATCCTAAGGTTTGGAATCAGGTGTTTTGACACTTTTTCGCAATCATAGGTTCATTTGCTGTTATAGTGAACATTATCTTTGGTCATCCAGGACCTATTATCTTCATATCAATTCAATATCAATCAGCTTCTGTCTCATATCAATTATCAATTTCAAACATCAGTTTCATATCTCTATCAAACACAGACTTTCTTTGAACCACTACGCTTCACACAATAATTCAAAGAGGGGCAAAATGTAATACCCCAAAAATGGGCTATAAGTTCATTAATCTCCTACATCTACATATCAAACGAAATCGACATCAAAGTCCTAATCTAAGGCACATCTAAACATCATCGAATCATAATTGATTATCTTAAATTCTGCATTGGGGAATATTCCTAGTAATATTCTTAATCATCATAATTATCTTTAATTTTATAATTATTTGGCAATAAATCACATTTATCCTAAAATTTGATTAATTAAATATTTTGCATATTTAATTAATTAGATTTAATATTTTCCACTTAATTGTTTAATTAAATTTAATTCTATCTATTATTAATTGTATTATTTAATTTTGACAATAAATCAAAATTCCTATGAATAATTGATTAAATTCTTATTTAATTAATTAAAGCATGTTGTCATTATTTAATAATATAATTTTTAATAAAAGTTTGGTAAAATAGTTAATTAACCCATAAATTAATTATTTTATTTCAAAAACAGTTAAGTTGAGAATAAATCACTTTATTTATTTATTAAATCATAATTATCCATGTGCACATTCAAGGGCCAGTTAAACTCAAAATTGGAAAATCAATGCAAGTTGTTAGCTTTTTGAAACTCAACATCTTTTTGAGTTTTAAAGTGGATCTAAACTTCTAATTTGAGTTGAACTGTGCTTTTGCATGATTTTTGTGACTTAATTATCTGTTATTTAAAACAACTCAAAAATCAACCTGAGTTATTTGAGTGATTTATGGCTTTTTCTCATGCACCTCGAAAGCCTTGGATTTCTATAAAAACAAGGCTCATCTCTTCATAATTCATCTCTCGAATTTGCATCAGATCTCTCAAATTTGCATCCAAGCATCTCATATTTTTGCACAATCACACTGGAGAATTGCGATTGGAAGGCTCAAAGCTTATTGCGAATCAACATTGTTGTGAGATCAATTTCAAATTCATATCTTTCATATTATTGTTAGAATCTTCATTCTCATATCATATCATTTCTAGATTAGCATTGCATATCAATTTCCATATTAGCATAGATTCATATTAGTTTTTATCATATCATTGCATAGAAAATACCAAAAAAAATAGATTAATTGCATTTAATTCATATCTAGATCAATTGCATTCAAATCCTTCATTTAGGTGTCGTCGAGGTCATTGATCTCGATAACAATTTGAGAACATTAATCTTGCACCTATTAGAAGGCAGTAAATCGCTTGGTTAGAGTAGATTTTAATTTTGCATGATTTTGATTATAGCTAACCTCTAATGTTTTACTGAAGTGTTGTGTCTACAGATCAGGTACAAAATTCACACACACATATACAATCCCAAATTTTGACTAGTTCCTTTTGTTGTTTGACAAATTCTACAACCTCTAACCATTCTCTACACATCTCTATAAATCTATGGCCAAAAGTATCTTTCTGAAATCAGTTTCACAGTCTTATCAATCCCAAAATGTCCACTAAGTCCACCACTATGTTTCTCCTTTATTATGTTCTTTCTCATAGATCCTCTAGGTATGAACAACTAAACTACTTTAAACAACATGTCTTCTTGAATGAAATAATCAGTCCACTTATCACGCATTGTCTATTCCTTACAATCTTTCCAAGGCTCTGCAAAATCAAGGTCAGTTTCATACAAACACTTCAAATCATCAAAACCAAGTACCTCAACTCTCATTTTTGTCAAAAAATTTCTTCTTCGGCTCAAGACATCAACAACTTTATTTAACTGCCCACTTTTGTTATTTAATGAAAAGGAAAAATTCTGCAAGAACTCAACCCACTTCATATGTCTTTGACTCAATTTATTTTGACTTCTCAAATACTGCAAAGCTTTATGGTCAGTATACAACACAAAATCTTTAGGCATCAAATAATGTCTCCATTTCTTCAAAGCATGAACAATAGCATAGAATTTCTCATCATAAACTGAATATTTTCTCTTACCATCATTCAACTTCTCACTAAAGAAAGCTACAGGTCTTCCTTCTTGACTCAAAATAGCTCCTATTGCACTTCCACTAGCATGACATTCAACTTGAAAAACTTTACCGAAATCAAGCAAAGAAAGTGTAGGTAATTCTATAATCTTTTGTGCTCCATGTATCCATTTGAAATCCTTTTTATCTCTTGGGTGACCCCACAATAGTGGGTCACACTTTTTTAGACATGCTGATTTTTGCTGAAATAACACATTTTTAATAAAATATGATGATTTGAGACTTGAGAGGTTCCATTTGAAGGAATTAATTACAAATGGTTAGCTCAAATCCTCTTAGATTAAAAAAAATATTGATATAACATCTATACTCCTCATTCATACCTTCAATGGAGTCTCCTTTGCACCTATTAAAATGTTGACAAAAAATTACTTCGAGTTTATGTTTTGGTAGATCAAATGAATCTATTTGAAAAACCTGTCTATGTAGTATGATGCTATTTAGAACAAGCTTTCTAATGAATATAATTTCAATACATATTGAGTTCATTATCACTTTTAAATATTACTTCAACTAAACATAGGTTGTTTGGTCATTCAAGAACCTGTCTCTTCAAAACTTCAGGAAAAATAGTAAATTACAAAAAAAAAATTATGAAAAATATGTAGGAAAAGAGTATTTGTGTTACATTTCTATTAAAAAAAGAAAACATGAATTTCGATATACACAGATCAAGTTAGAGCGATCCAAGTGACCTTATGTCTAAATTACAGTTATGTCACTTTAGAACTTAATAAACTATGAAATATTGACCCAAAATTAATGAAACCAATTGCATCCTTTAGATATTGAAGTTATAAATATAATCTTGAAATAATTACATCATTATCATATTTTAAAAAAAAAATTATGCTGATCCAAGTGACAGTAACTCCTTAAAAACACATTTTTTTCACACAAACCACCTTTCGAAGGAGAAGGAAAAATGAATTTAAATGAATTTTAAATATTTTTTAAAAATATATTTAAAAACTAGAAATAAAATTCTAAAAGACTCTAGTTTACATCATCTTCAAATTCCTAATAGTTTTGCACAACAGGTGTTCAGAAGTGAAGTTTTTTCTAAGAATGTTGATCTATGTGTCAAAGTTGGCCAAAAAGTAGGACACACTATTGTGGGACCACCCTCCTCTCATAGTTTCAGTCGTAGCATTACAAATAGAACTAAAATTTTTGATAAACTTCCTATAAAAAATTTCAATCCATGAAATGATCTTACCTCTCCACCATTCTCTGGTGTAGGCCAATCTAGTATAACTCTCACTTTCTCATGATCCACCTTCAATCCATTAGCTGAAATTACAAAAACAAGTTACACAATATCTTCTTTCATAAATGAACATTTCTTTAAATTAATCGGCAATGTTTCTTCCTTCAATCTCTGTAATACTTTTTTGATATGCTCAAGATGGTATTCCTTATTCTTACTAAATATCAAAATGTCATCATGATACACAATCAAAACTTACCCAAGAATCTTTTCAGAACTTCATTCATCAGTATCATGAAAGTACTAGGTGCATTAGTCAGACCAAAGGGCATAAACAACCATTCATACAAACCTTCATTAGTCTTAAAAGAATTTTTCCATTCATCCTCTTCTCTAATCCTTATCTAATAATAACCACTCTTCAAATCAATCTTTGTGAAATACTTTTCTCCACTCAAACTATCCATTATATCATCCATCCTAGGAAAAGGAAATTTGTACTTTACTGTTACCCTATTTATAGCTCTATAATTAGTGCACATTCTTCATTCTCCATTCTATTTTGGTGCTGACATAGAAGTTACTACCCAAGGACTCAAAATTTCCCTAATCAAACCTTTCTCAAGAAATTCTTACACTTATTTGTTTAACTCGGTCTTTTCATCAGGTGTCAACCTATGTGTTGCTTTATTTGGCAAACTAGTTCTAGGTATCAGATCCATACAATGACTTATACTTCTCATAAGAGGAAAACCATCAGGTACATTATTAGAAATGATGTCATGAAATTCAATCAACAAAGGTTTAACCTCAGGTGCATGTTCTAACTCATCTTGTTTCTCAAATTTTCTTGGAGTCAAAGCATAACAAACATTTTGTTCTTTCATTTCTCTTCTAAACTTTTAACCATCAACCACACATACTCAGACCATAGTACAATGACCTTCATCACACTTCTTTACTAAAGGAAACAATAGTTTTTTCTTTCCATTCATCCAAATAGTGTATTGATTCAATCTACCATCATGCAAAGCTTTCCTATCATATTTCCAAGGTCTACCCAAAAGAATATGGCAACAATCCATAGGTATAATATCACAAAAGACTTCATCATGATAATTCCCAATTTTGATTTTAACAAGACATTGTTCACTTACAAGTAGTTTATGATCCTTCTAGATCCAAGAAATATGGTAAGGTTTATTTGTCTCAATCTCTGTAATTGCAACTTGTTAACCAGCTCTTTAGATGCCAAATTATCAGAAATTCCACTATCAATGATTACCTTGCAATATTTGTCAATGATTTTACATCTTGATTTAAACAAACTTTTCCTTAGAATACATTCCGCATTAGCTTCTTCATTCCACAAGATCCTTCTTAGCCTCAAGTTCTCACCATGTTTAGGTTCATTAGGAATTACCTCCAATCTTCTTTCCATAGTTAGTAAATTCAAAGGCTCTATGTCCTTCTTCACCACATTTGTAACAAGTACCTTTAAACCAAGATTTCTCTTCTCTTTTCCCACTATTTTTATTCTTAGAGTAACCAGTATATCTACCTCTAGAGTAATTACCTCTTCTACCAATAGGTTCATCTTTCCATCCTTTATCTTGCACTGCATTGTCAGATCTACTAATTTCTCCATAACTTCTACCTCTACTTCTCTGAACATAATCCTGCATGTGCCCTACTATCTAGCCAAGGTTGTTTCCCCAGGGGAGGGAGCACTGAAGGATAGATTGCATTGACTCAATTAAGTTACCGATCTTGCCTCACCCCCAATAATCTAATAATAGGGGCCCCCCAGTGCATGCACATGGAGGTAGATTATTGTAGGGGCCTCTGTCTGCTACCTCTTCCTCTTTGTCTTTAATTGTGTCTTTTTTTCAATAGTTCTTCTACCTTCAAAGAAAATCGGTATGCTTCTTCCACACTATCCATTTTAACATAGTTTATCTCATCTTGAATCGATGTCCTAAGGCCATTCAGGTATCTAGCCACTTTCTCAACTTCATCATCCACATGTCTAGATCTAATGACCAATTTATAAAATTCTTCGGTATATTCTTTCACACTCATGTCCCTTTGTATCAAATTTTTCATTTTTCTCATCAAACTAACTTGGTAGTCAGCTAGAAGAAACTTCTTCATTTTTCCAAGCATTTTCATCTACATCTTAATCTTTTCTTTTCCTCTCTCCTATCTCTCAGTTTGCAAATGATCCCACCAAAGAGATGCATGACCTTTCAACTTTGTGACTGCTATCTTAACTTGTTATTATCAAGAGTACCTTCATACTCAAATTATTTATCCATCTTAGAGATCCAATTGAAAAATGCATCGGTCTTAAGTCTTCCATCATAGCAAGCAACTTCAACCACAGGTCTAGAATTAGCCTTAGACAAAACTCTAAAATGTATTTCCTTATCCTACTCAACTTCAGGTTAAGGATTAGGTATTGCCTCTTCTTCATCACTAACATCTTCAAGATGCATGCCTCTTCTCTCGGCTATCTCTACAACTTCAAGCCTATTTGCAATCTACCTCAACATATCCATGATAGCATTATCATTTCCTCTACCACAAACCATCTTGAAAATTAGATTCGAGCAAGATTGTAACCTTATACAAGTTATAGGTCAAATCTTAGATCCTCCACCCTACAACCAATCCAATAAGGTTCTCTATGATCTAATCCACAATAAATAACTCGCTCTAATACCACCTGATGCAAGGGCAAGGGAAGATACAAGCAGAATCAAGAAAATTTGACTCCACTTGAATCTACAAACAAGCCTTGCTCAGAGTTACACATAGAAGAAATATATAATTCACATGAAACATGGAAACACACATAAAATAAGGAAAGGCAACTAGAAATCACACTAGTACAATTATTACGAATCCTTCAACATGCCTGACTGTGAGGCCTTCCAGGTTTCGGCCTTATAAAAAGAGAATTATGAGTTCAGAGTCTCGGCTCACATATTACCTTCTTTTCTACTAATATTTGTTTCCATCTTCTCTCAACTAAACCAGCCTAAGCTTCTTATATAGCTAGCTAAGCCACAAGTCGGCTAGTTGGGCATTAATTACATTATAGGTCCACTTAGGAAGAGAAAACCAAAACTACTAAAAGAATGAACACAACAAAATGCAAAGTGATATTTAGGTCCACATGTGATCCAAGAAAAACTCCCCAACTTTTCAATGTCCTATTTCCTCATACGAAACCATGCAAGGTAAAGAGCTTCCATGTTTCATGCGAAACTGGCTGGAAAGTTGATACTTGAGGAAAAAAATGATAACTCTTAACTCCAGATGAATTAAGATTTTCTCTCATAGGAGAAGGTTCACAAATAGGTCCACATCATCACATTAACTTTGCATAAAAGGAAACCAATGACTGTGACAACTACAAAGAAAACAACCTACAGGAATAGAAAAACAAAAATAGGAAATGTTTTTGGTTGATGCAAGATTTCTCAAAGACCCAAGATGCTCCTGCATCAGTGTGACAATTAGTTGATAAGGGATATTAGGTATGGTTTGCAGAAAAGACTTGTATTATCAAGGATAAAGATGGTAAGGTGATTGGAATAGGAACAAGAACCAATAGGTAATGTATTTCAATTGAATCTTACTTAGATGACAGTTGGTTATGGCACAAAAGAATTTTTCACAAAAACTTTGATAACATTGTGAACGCAAGCACTACATTTGTAATAAGAGATTTTCCTAAAATAGTGAAACCTACTAACATGGTGTGCAAAGAATGTATTATGGAAAAATAGATGAGAATTTCTCTTCCCAACAAGAAGTTCAAGTTAAGAGTGTGTACGAAAATTCAAGTATTTGTGTCAGTTATAAAAGATCTAGTGAAGACTGTATTCTGATAGAGTTATTGAGTAGTGGTTTGTGATGAATGGATTATATATCCTAATAGGGATATAATCTGGACAAGTGAAGTTATATTAAAGGTTGAAGATATTGCAAAGGTGACCTGGCTAAGTAGCATAGTCATAGGTTTCACGTGTGAAGATTTTATTAAGTTTGTTAGCGGGCACAATTGTGTAATTATGAAATTATTATGTAGCGCACATTATTTTATATTTTGTAATGGGTAAAGCCTAATTGGTTGACTCAATTATGAAATATTGAGCATGGTATAAAGGAATGATTTTTTCCTAATTGTATGTAATATTATGTGAGAAAAAAAAGTTGTGAAGTGTGAAATAATATGAGTAAGTGATCTCGGGGATTGTTATGTGATGCAGAGTTCATAGATCTGGTGTTGAGATCTAAAAGCATTTGGTATAGAATAGACACGCTTAGAGGAGAGAAGAAAAGTTGTTGAGATCAGTTATATTTAGTATTATTCTATTTGGGATAATATAGAGATCAATTCGACAGTGAGTTCGATGATCTTTCCCTTGAAGTTGTTTGGATAATAGGTCCTTCTATCTTCTACAACCCCTAAAAGTGTTAGAATCTCCTCACAGGGATTCAAAGTTTCCTCACAGGGATTGATATGTATTGAATGTATTTCATAGACTCCTAATAGGTTCCATCCTGTCACAAGAAATTTTCATATTAGTACATCTTTTGTGGGTACCATCCCCTTGGGGTTGTACTCTCCGTCAAGAGGTTCCCTAGTTAACAATTATGGTGTGATTGTGTATTGTTATCTTTTTATGGTTGATATTTATTTTAATTAAATGCTTCAGATTTAATAAGGTTAATAAGGTTTGTTTTAATCAGATAACTTATTCACCCCCACCCTCTCATTTATCTTGGTGGACTTTACTTTCTAACACTACATATGGGCCCTGCAAAATAGAGTGAAGGATCTTGAAAATAATATTCCTGAAACTGTTTCCAGTGACAATTTCATTCATCATTCACCTCTCTATACATTATTATGGAAAATGTTATGATGAAAGTAGTGTTTGGTATGGTCACAATAAAAAGAAGATAGAAGATGAGGCATCAGAAAAAGAAACATGAAGGAAGAGATGAAGATCAAGTGCCTAAGGATGAGACAAAGGACTAGAGGAAATAATTAATTACCTCAGCATGAATTCAGAGGGTATAACTAAATATAAATGATTTTTTATCTATGGGTTTTTGCCGTCGTCTTGCTACTTTTTGTTTGTTTTTTACGGATAAACTGTTTGATGTTTCTAATGTTTTGATATGTTAGAACTCTCTAGTTTTCATTTCCCTCTTATTGTTTGGCAGTTGAGGTTAGTTTTAAGCTTTGTTATGTTGTTAATAGGGATGATAGAATTAGGTTGGTTAGAATAGATACTGATAAAAGAACTTCTCAAAGGTTTCAATTATTTTGTTAAGTGATGGTAGTTGGTGCTTCAGGTTGTAATGGCCTGAAGTTGTGGTATTTGTTCCTACAATTATATGATTATTGGTTTCTGAGTTCGAGACCTTCTCCCTGCCATCTTAATCAAAAACATTATGGATAGTTTGACTTGTTAGCAATATGATATTTACGTTTTCAAATATATTTTGATTATTTTTCTAAAACTACCTAATTTTTATTAAAATTTGTTAATAAAGTCAATATTTACATAATATTCTTATGGATATACAAATATACCAATGGTTATCAAATGTTGCAATAAACCAATGTCATAATATGGTCTTAAAATAACATTATGGATAGTTTGACTTGTAAGCAATATGATTTTTTTATTTTAAAATATATTTTGATATTTTACTAGCAAACCACATAATTTTAATTGAAATTTGTTAATAAAGTCAATGTTTATGTAATATTTCTATGGTTAGACACATATAAGAATAGTTTTCATAGTTGTCAAATATTATCACCTAGAGAAAGAAGTAAAAAATACAAAAAATCATGTTCTCTTTAAAAACTACATTGAATAAATCTAAATTTTTTTTAACTTGTATAATTTCTCATATTGCTTGAAGTTTGAACCAAATTTGTATTTTTTAAAGGCTACAATATTATAGTGGTAATTTATTTAAACATATATGTATTCTATATTTATTTTGACCAAATTTCTAAATGAAGAATCTGTCACACACCCTTAAAAATTAAATATAAATAGATTGTATAAATTTTTATATTGTTAGAAGTTTAAACTAATAGTTTTGTAGTTTCTTATTTTTAAATCTTCAATTTGTTCACTTTCATTCAAACATTAATGGTCTAAAACTAAAAGAAATGTGTTAGCATCAAATAATTTATGTTGGAAATGTTGAATTTCCATGTGGTTAATAATTGCTCCACCTCATTGGGCAATGTATGCAATAAATGAAATCTCAAGTCTCCATATGAATAATTAGGGTAAAAAATAGTTAGCCTTCAAAAAATCTTTTTTTTCAAGTACAAACCCATTATATTTCATTGGTCCGTAGATTTATTGAAATAATTATTTAAGTATTTTAAAATTATATAAAAATATTTATTTGTACATAACATATTGTAAATTAAATTGATGTATATTCTATTTACATATACAATAGCGCTCTCTCTCTCTCTCTCTCTCTATATATATATATATATATATATAATATATAT
>BSBK01011779.1:0-36541 GCA_027943335.1 Chamaecyparis obtusa
ATTCCCCTCTCACTTGCCTCCCCCCCCCACTCTCTCCCTTGCCCTCGCCCTCTTCCTCTTCCCCTCGCCCTCGCCCTCTCCTCTTCCCCCTCCCACTCTCACTCTCCCCCCCCCTCCTCTCTCTCTCTACCCTCCCCTCTCCTCTCTCCCTTCCCCTCTCCTCTCTCACCCTCTCCCTCCCCACTCTCTTACCCTCTTCCTCTCTACTCCCTCTCCTCCCCCCACACTCTCACTCTCCCCCCCCCTCCCCTCTCTCTCTCTCTACCTCCCCTCTCCTCTCTCCCTTCCCCTCTCATCTCTCACCCTCTCCCTCCCCCACTCTCTACCCTCTTCCTCTCTACTCCCTCTTCCCCCACACTCTCTCTCCCTTCACCTCACCTCTCCCCCTCCCCCCCTCTCTTCTTCTCTACCCTTGCTCTCCCTCTCTATTGTCACTCCCCCACTACCCCCCTCTCTCTCTCACAATTCCCCTCTCACTTGCCCCACCCTCCTCCTCTTCCCCCTCCCACTCTCACTCTCCCCCCCTCCCCTCTACCTCCCCTCTCCTCTCTCCCTTCCCCTCTCGTCTCTCACCCTCTCCTCCCCCACTCTCTTACCTCTTCCTCTCTACTCCCTCTCCTCCCCCCACACTCTCTCTCTCTCCTTCACCTCACCCCTCTCCCCCTCCCCCCCTCACTTCTTCTCTTACCCTTGCTCTCCCTCTCTACTGTCACTCCCCCACTACCCCCCTCTCTCTCTCACAATTCCCCTCTCACTTGCCTCCCCCCCCCCCCCCCCCCTCTCTCACTTTCTCTACCCTCTCCCCCTCCCCCTCCCCTCTCTCTACATTTATATTATTGAACCACATCTAGACTCTTACAAACTAAATGCTAAATTTGATTTTGGAATTAATTCTCACAATGAAATCCCAGAATTTATCCACACAAAGTAAACACTATCAAAATATAAGCACAAACAAAGTGAATCCCAAAGTTCAAAAAAAGTTATTACACTCTTCACACAAAGTTACTACATTTGGAACATGTTCAAGTACATACTAAAAATGTGAATGCTAAAGCTCAAACACACGAAGCTCAAACACACGACATAAATAGATTCCAATGGTAATGCATTCTTAATATAGAGTGAGCATAAAAATTCAAACTTACACATATGCTAAAGTATAAATACAATAAAATGGTTTTGCAAGATAATACACTTTCTACATATGATTTGTTTGTCTCCTACTTAATTTGTTTAAATAGTCTCTTAGAATATTTGTACGGTCAGGTCGGGGAGTGCTATACTTCGGGAGTGCAATTTTTCAAACTTTGAAAATAAACTGCAAAGTTAAAACTCTTGCAATCGGGAATCTATCCGCGATTTCATGAAGAATGGTTAGGTATAATGCAAAGGCAAAGTGCGCATACACATTTTTTAAAACAATGGCTATGTCAGATTCAAATGACAGTGATTAAGCAAAAATATACGAACATATATTTTGCAAAAGATCTTTCATTTCATATGAAGGTTAGGGCTAATGAAAAGAAAACAAAAGAAACACATCACTGCACTTCACATATTACTCTGCACTCCATAAATTATTCAATGTTGCACACTTGATCAGTATAGTATGTAGTTGCTTTCCTGAAAGCACAAAGAAAATTTATTGACTTATATGATCTATAACTCAAACAAATTTTACTGCAATTACTACAATTACAAATGAACAGTAACTTCGTAAGCTCCAAATAAGTTAACATCCCCTGTCACAAATAAGATTAGAAATTCTAACAACTGTCTATTGTTAATTCAGACAACGAATTGTGTTACACTTTGTACATGATTCTTAAATTAAAAATAAACTTTCTATGATCTCTAAACTCATAATAAACTAAAATAAACATTTGCTTCCAAAATGGTTCTAACAAAAAAGCACAGTGCAAAACATTTAGACAGTGCACTTAAATGACACAGGCTTTTGCAAAATATACATATTATGACACTCTCAAGGTGAACAACTACAAAAAAGGATATTGCAGTCTATCTAGGACATTAGTAGAGAATTATAAATTGTATCACCAAATATCTCTACAAATATTAATGGGAAACCTAAGGAAATTGCAGGTGATCATAGTGTCTCACTTAAGAGTCATAGACTTCTACGGTTATCCAGAAGTCTTGCATAGGAGGTGCGGTTCAACCCTTATAATTAAACCACACAAATAAGATATAGGAATAAAATAAAATACATGAAAAATAATTTTTACAAACAAGGGCGATGCTGTCTAGTTGTTCTAGCTCTTCAATTAAAGATTTTATAGCAATGCCAATAGAAATCCCAGAATGCAGATCATCACATAAATACAGACATGCCAATAGAAATCCCAGAATGCAGATCATCACATAAGTACAGACATAAGATAGAAATCCCAGAATGCAGATCATCACATAAGTACAGACATAAGATAGATTGTCAATATCTAGTGATGAATGGGATTCGGGTTCTTATACTGCACCTGCGTTGACACATAAGTAGGCAATGATGACATCCAGTTTATGGCAAGGAGATTTTTTATTCAGCAACATTTTTAGTTTGATTAAAAATGCTAGGATGAGTGAGGATGGTAATGGTGAAAATTCAAGGTGATAAATATATAAAACAGAGGACAGTGATAGGGATGATCAGATAAGTACTTCTGGTGAACTGAAATTTGAAATGGAATTGGAATCACTGTGTTGGATAATGGAACAGGTTATGCTAGGCAGAGCATAATGTCAGGAATAGTAGTTCTGGATGAGAAGAGCTTGGGTTTGGAAAGGAGAATGACAATACTGACAGAATGGGTTCATAAAAGTGTTGGACAAGCAGATGTGAGTAATTCATGGGTTTTGACAACCAAAATCTAAGGGATACATTTGTTGGGTTAAGGACTCCTAATGTGCTGCCAAGGGAAATGACATTTGTGGCAGGGCAAAGTAGTAGAATAGGATTGAATTACAAAAGTCATGCAAGATTTCCGCCAAACATAAATTCAATAATAAAAAATTAATGAAATGGTAGTCTAGATCCTATATTGCAGATTTCTGCCAAACTACAGAGTGCAGAGATGAGCTAGAATGTCTCAAATGCGAACGGGGCCTTTTTTCCTCTGCTGGCATCAAAATAAAATATGATTACAATCTCATTTTTCTCAAGAATTGGTTTGGAGGCTAGTCAGAATGATTTCCTCAATGCTTGTCAAAACCTGCATCAAAAACAGAAAGAGGTGGCAGGAAATAGAGAAGACAATCTAAGTTGGAGACTATTTTTGAGTGTTCATAGTACAAGATACATATTGCAAATTTACTCTCATTCATCTATATTTATAATCTTTGTATGATAATTTGAATTGCAGTAAAGATGAGAGGAAGCCTAATATTGTTTGTCACTTGAGCCTTAGTTCATTTCATATCACTTGATCTCAATAAGGTCCACTTCGCCATTGCTCTTTCTTCATAGATCAATTAAAATCACTGAACTAGATCTCAGAAAAACTAAACCCTACAGAGGTGTTCTTGATGGACAGGATGTTTTACTTGCAGGTTACTTGTACAAAAAAAGGATCCTACATGCTGTTGCAACATCAACAGAAATTCACTGAACATGTATTGGGACAAAATAGATTCAAAATGATGACAATGTGGAGTGCAAGAGTATTTGCAAATTAGCTAAAGAAAATCTAGACATCAGTGAGAGTTAGATAAAAGCACTTATAAGATAAAGAAAATCTAGACATCAGTGAGATGTGGGTTATACGATGACAGGGTAGAAAAATAAAATAAATCATTCTGATATGGCAGGTATGCTAAACTAAACTCCTAATTACATAAATGTTGGATTTAACACTGATGCGAAACTAAATGATAATAAAAACAAATTGGACATGAGTATTTGACACATACCTGACAATATTACTCGGAGCTCCCAGTCGTATTTCTTGCATTTCTCCTCCCATTGATCCCTTGAAGAACTCATTCGATCTCCCTGCAATATCCTTAGACAATCCTTAGAGTGTTTCTTGCATTTCCCCTCTAGAAGATACCCAAAACCTCCCTCCCTGCCATTAGAAGAATCGATCCATGAAATGCCTCTAGAAGATACCCAAAACCCTACGACCATGAGATTTCCAGCATCCAATCTCAATCAATCGCTTAACAGTTAACCTTGCCCTGCATCGCTTTCCAGATTTCCAGATTGGCCATGAGATTTCCAGCATAACAGGCATTCAACGTCATCAATCGCCAAAATTCAGCCTAGCATTCAATCTCATCAAATTGAGTCTGCAAAGTCTCTAAATCAGCACTCATATATATTAGGTACAGGAATGAAGCTTTTTTTCCTTCAACGGTCGAATTTGTTTTTTTCTTTTTCTTCAACGGTAGAATTTGTTTTTTTCTTAAATGGTAGAATAGTTTTTTTTTCTTAAATGGTAGGATTGTTTTTTTCTCAACGCTAATCAACCTGCGTTATTCATGTTAAAATAAAAAAGCACAATTTCCTTCAAAAATTTTATTCATAAGTTATTCATTCATATATTTAAATGTGAAAATAAATTAGAAAATAGTTAATAAGTAGGAGATATTTTTTAGAGCAAGTGAAATTGTGATATTAATATCACAATTCAATTTAGTTTATGAGCTACACTCATTGACCCATAGTCTTAAATCAATTAAATAAATTATTTACAACATGTTTTAAAATAAATGTTAATTTTAAGAAAATTAATTGAGAATGAAAAGTGGTCAACTAATTAGGAAACCTAAAGACAAGGTTCGAGTTTCTACTATGTTGAATGTTTTTTCTTCTTTTTTTTCTTTCTTATGAGAAAGATTGTTACATAGGATTCTTCTTGATGGCCTTTGCGTAATGAGTTTGAATGGTCTTAGCCCTGAAAAATGGTCTCCAAGTTTGAGCCTATAGAAGGAAATATTGTGTTTCTCTTAATTGGCCTTTGAATTCTAGAATGAAAATATTTTTAGGATTATTGCCAATTCTTTTGGGCAATATCATGTTATTGATAAGATTCCTTCATTTATGAAGCTCAAGTGTTATTTGCTATATTTTGTGCTCTTGTGGAGAAAAATCAGATTCTCCCAAATTTGGGAAAAGGCTACAACAAATTAAATTTGAAGACTCTCTGGTTGTTTGTCAAGCTTGCAATATGGTGGGTCATGCCCATAATGCCTTCTTGAAAAATAAGAATGGCACTTTGTTTGGAAAAAGAAGGATCAAATGCTAGTTTATAAGGAGGAACCCATTGCCACCTTTCAAGAGTTCAAAAAACTGAGTGCTCAAGGCTATATAACTCTTTGGGCTCATCAGAAGGATGTGCCATTGATTTTATGTCTCCTCATTGTTTTAAGAAGCTTAGATTTGGGAAGAAGGACCCATTGTCATGATCAAGCAAAATGCTTTGGATCATTTTTTAAAACCATCTTGACTTTAGGTACTTTTTTTTTAGAGTCGTATCTCATGTTGTTTTTTCTATTGTTATTCTTTGGTGTTCTTCTAAGCTTAATACTTAATCTTTCTCTTTATACAAGGGATCAAGACCCTTTTAAAATCCTTGCTTATCTAATAAAAAATAATATGAGGTGTACACTTTAATATGATTCTTATATTCTCTCTCACTTATATATATATATATATATATATATATATATATATATATATATATATATATATATATATATATATATATATATAATATTTATTTCAATTACAAATGACAATATGAATAGGTAACTAATTTCACACTTGGTGAGTAATTATAATATTTTTCTAAAATTTCTTTCTTTATTTTGTCAAAATATCATTTGCTCTACAAACCTTGGCCTTCAAGATCATGGACTCTTCTTCTTGATAGGAAGTACATGCCCATAATATAATTCCTCTACTAGTCTATTAGAGAAGGTATGTGGAAAAATCAAACTAATCATCAATTTACAATGAAAATAGTACAAATGCCATATCACATTTATTTACTTAGAGAAAAACCATTCTTGGAGAAAACCCACTATAAAAAAATTCAATATATTATTTAGTATATTCAATCTGTAAAATAAAATTGTATGATCTAGGACTTTACAAGAGTGTCACCATTGAGAGATCCAAATATACACTACTAGCATAATAATACTTAAAAAAATTCACTATTAAGATCTTTATTTCAAGTACCCAATAAATAGGAGAAATAATGCATGAAATTGTGTTCTCATTCCAAATTACAATATATACTACTTCTAACCATAACTCTAATAGAGAGACTTGCAAGTTGCCTTGACTAATTAACACTATTTGGGTTCGCTCTTCTAAGTTCAAAAAATTCTTTGTCAATGATTAGTCTATTAATTAGAACATATTTCTCCCTAGTCTTAGAAAAACCATGTACTCACTATAAGAAACTCTAAATGAAAAATAAATTTTAATCCCTCTACCAAAATTTTACCCTCTTAGGATCCATCCTAAAATCCATGATCACTTAGTTACCAAATCATTACAATCATTCAAAAAAATATTTTCCAAATGTCATCTTAAAAATATGATACAATATGGCTTCTCTTTAAACTATTCAAAACTTTATACATATAATCCCTTAACCTTTCAAAATCTACCCTACGTAATGTTTTACCAAACATATGATTTATTAATACCATAAAAAAAAGAAAAATGATTAATTATTATTAGACATTCATTGAACAATTATCTAGTACAAAAAGTGGCATTTCTAAGGTCTCTACATTAGGATTGGCCAACTAAAAAAAGGATGTATAACTTGACACATGATGTTTAACTTTTTCTACAACTTAAATAGTTAAAATATTTATATTCAAAATTATTTCAACATAAATAACTTAACAAATACTCACATTAGATTGGTAATGTTAACTCTATTTTTTAAAGATTTTTTTGAATTTATAAATATTGTTTAAATATGAATAAATTAAAAATCAAATCTTATTTTACCTGTGTTTCTGCATAGATCTCCAATTTCAGAACTTTCTAAGGGTTGACCCCTTATTTTTTTGGGATTTATTTGCAAATTGCATGTTGTTGTAAAGGTACATATTTTCTATATACTCGTCCATGTCTTTACAATGGATATAGGGTTTTCTTAAATATTCAGAAATCTAAAGTACTAATTAATATGTAGTGATTGGCATTGTCATGTGTCGGCCATACAACAATTAGAGGGATGTACAAAGAGTAATTTTCTTGGGTTTTCAAAAGAATCCTCATTGTTAAACTCTGATCTTGTAAAGGATTTTCCCTGTGGAACACTATATCTGGCATCTTCTTATTTTAAAGATTTTATAATTAATCAATTTTGTACAACTGCTAGTCTTAGTGGAGAAGCTCCTCCTTCTCCCATGTTTGGAAAGAAGAGCACAAAAGGGAGCAACAAAGCAATTGTATATTCCTCTCAAATATGGAACTAGGTGTATTCTTATCTAGATAAGCTAGTGTTGTTGGTGATGGATCAACCCCTGACTCCACCATTCTACAATCTATGAATTTACAAATTATATAATTTATTAGAGATAATTATTGTTAAGTTTTCAAGAATTAAAATAGCATAAATAAATAAATAACAGATAGAACAAAACATAATTAACACTAGAGATACCCTGGGAAAACCCTCCTACTCAAGGAGAAAACCCAACCACACCAATTAATAATAATGATTGAGGGTCAATACAAAGCTCACAATTTTTGAGCCTTCACATACAAGAAAATTACACTATGTCCTCTTGACAATATAAGACTATCTGCAGTTTCAAGAACATAGTCCTCAATAACTTATTAGAGAATTACAAAATGAAATAAACTCACAAGATGAGTATAATGATCTCACAAAGATTGCATCCATAGTTGTAGTATTTTCTCTCAGCAATTATCACAAAAATACTACACAAAAAATATGAAGATACAATGATACAATCTCCACCACACTGTCGTAAGAGGATATTTGATTTATATCAACAATAATTGAACCAAAATGACACCACAAAATAATTGTCTTGTGTCTTGTAGAAGGACAACAATCGATAGTTACATCTACCGAGAATGTCTTCATTAATGTTGACAGTAAATTCCAACACAATCCAACAACACCTCCAACCTGGAATCATCAAAGTAACATGGAGAGAGCATGATGACAAGTCATCGTAAATTAGTAGTCACAAAGTAGACAAAAGGTATGGAATAAATAAGATAATTGATGCCAGATGGGTGGAAACCAACATACGTAAATGAATATGCTTCACATTAACATGAATGACATGAATGGTAGCATAAATAAAATGAGTTGTTTCATCTTAACATTCACGAGGCACAAAAATGACCTTAGAATTATGATCAAGATGTTGATAAACATACCCAATAAGAAGTCAATCATCATATCTAATTACAAAAATTGAGAATGATCTCTCACGCAGCTACAAAACACTAACACTCCCTCTTAGAAACTGAGAGATCATTCATATGTCCTACCATCTCTTAACATGACAAGTATAAGAAGCTGCATCCAAAAGGTGTCAGTATCAAAATCTCATCACATATTGTCTCAACATAATATTGTCATCTCAACATGATATCCAACATGGCTACTCCTAGAAGGTGGAACAAGGTCTTTCACCTCAAACTTCTCTTGTAGAGAAGAATGCATTAACAAGGGATTTCATCTCAAACTTCTCCCTCACAAAGAAGAATTCATTAACAAGGTATTACAGCTCGAGCTTATCCCTCACATAGAAGAAATCATTAAAAAGGGAATGCACTTTGAACTTCTCCCTCACAAAGAAGAACTAATTAAAAATATGTATAAGAATCATTGAAGATGAGACTCTCTCTCAAAAAAGACTCCCTATATCAGTAGAGGGAACATTCTCACTTCTTTGATTATCACAATAAAAAAGTTAATTTCAAGTTTGACCAAACAAGGAGATTTCGTAGTCACACTACTACATGAGCTTGTTGATCCTCTCGAAAGGACTTGGAATTCTCCCTCTGCCACACAAGCTCCCTCTGAATTATTTCTTCCTCTGAATGTAAATATATTATATTTAGGTTCTCCTTCTTCAATTAAGTTATGCACCACCAATTCAGTCTCATGACTGTAAACAAAGTCCTCATGTTTGTTGATTTCTTCAGCTTGCATGACTTTCTTAAAAAATTCATAAAGATCTTACTTGAATTCCTTATGTAATCTCTCATCATCTCATTGCTTCTCAATCTATCCTAGAAGCATTTTAGAGAGATTAATAACAGTTAATAGATTCAAACTATCTTGAAGAGAACCATACAAACAAATGCTAAAAATATACAAGATTCACTATACCCAATATTATTAACTGTATAGAATTCATGATCAATATTCAAAGGTATAATCATAAAATACTTCAAGAGTGCCTATACTTATCTCTCAAATGCACCAATCATTCCTTTGTTAGCAGCAAAATCAATAGATTAAATGTAAAAATCAATTTGGGACTTCTTTGAAACTGCAACACATATGGAATCTACCTCTCCAACCTCTGTTGGAGCTTCTTGTATATGTAACTCTCAAGAAATAATTTTCCCAACCACTTGAAATGCAGTGGCGAGTGCCCCAATCACTTATGAATACTATACTCTTAATATAAAACTTTTTTAGATATTGTTAACTTGTTAACAATCTTCTCAAGTTTATCGATTACAATATATATGCAGGAACTCTATAAGCACTTAAAAAATACATATTTCCTTTATGAATCTTATAGATAGAAAGAAGAAATAGACAACACCTCTTAAGAATGCACTGAAAATAATCTCAAATAACATCTATCAAAATTCACTTGCTCAATATCATAGCAAAACAACCCATGCTATGAAAATATAATCCTCCAATATCTTGAAGAAACCAAACATAAATGAAATGACTCACTCCCAATATAATGATCACACACATATCATAATGTTCAGAAGAGTAAAGAAGACACATACACATAAATTATAAGTGTTGATATACAAAACTTTCAATAAACACCAAGTTGTGATCTTTTCCCTTAGCTGAGTACACACGACTTCTACTAGAACCATCCTCATACATAGAATCATCTCGGATCACACAAACACACACACACACACACACACACACATATATATATATATATATATATATATATATATATTTTTTGTAACCTCCATCACATATAATATTATGCTTCTGACACCAAAAAAAATCACTAACACTTTATGTGCTAAGGTCTTATGTTTTTCTGAAGAAGAATATTGATAAACCATCACCCTCTTTTCCTATTTTGATTTTGGATCCTTACTAGATCCTCTCTAATACCATGTTAAGTTTTCAAGAACCAGAATAGCATAAATAAATAAAAGATAGAATAGAACACAATCAACACTAGAGATACCCTAGGAAAAACCCTCCTACTCGAGGGAAAAACCAAGCCACGCCAATTAATAATAATGATTGAGGGTCAGTACAAATCTCATAAATTTCAAGCCTTCACATACAAGAGAATTACACCATGTCCTCTTGACAATATAAGACTATATACAGTTTCAAGAACACAATCCTCAATAACTTATTAGAGAATTAAAAAATGAAAGAAACTCATAAGATGAGTATAATGATCTCATAAATATTGTGTCTATAGTTGTAGTATTTTCTCTACGTAATTATCACAAAAACACTACACATAAAATCTAGAGATACAATGATACAATCTCCACCACACTCTCGTAAGAGAATATTTGCTTTGTCTCAACAATGCTTGAACCAAAAAAACACTGCAAAGTAACTATTGTGTCTCTTGCAGAAGGCCAATAGTCAAAATTTGCATCCACTGGAAATTTATTCATTAATGTTGACAATAAATTCCAACATAATCTAACAACACCTCCAACCATGAATCATCGAAGCAACATAGAGAGACTACGATGACAAGTCGTCATGAATCAATAGTTACAAAGAAGACAATAGGTATGGAATAAATAAGATAACTTTAATGTTAGATGGTCAAAAAACAACATGCATAAATGATTACACTTCACATTAACATGAATGACATTAAGAGTAGTAGAAATAAAATGATTCATTTCATCTTAACATTTACGAGGCACAAAATGACCTCATAATTATGATCAAGATGTCGATAAACATAGCCAAGGATAAGTGGATCATCATAGCTGATTACAACAAGTGAGAATGATCTCTTGTGCAACTACAAAACACTAATGATTATAACAAGGTTGCAAAGCAGCAAAGTTCCTGCCAAAATATCTGTAGGGCTATTTAAAATTTTCTACAGAATTTGAAAGTTCAAAATAATAGTTGACTGACCACTCTACGATGTTAAGGGACCTAAGGGTATGTTGTTTGGCTTGAAAACTACAAAGCAGAATTCTGATAGGAAAATCAAAAATTCAAAATTGTATTTAAAAGATGCCATTAACAAACCTCTATTGAAGTTGTCGTGACTTAACAAGTTAATGTAGACAAACATGAAGGAGTATCTGCACAAGTTGACATTAGAACATCTAAAATTTTGGTAATAAATAATTTGTAAGAAAACCTTAATAGTTTGTATAAAGAAATATTTTTAGTTATAGTGAATTAACAAGATGTAGATCAGAGATAGAGGATTTATGTCAATTGGTATGGATGTTACCATTAGATATCCTAGCATCATACATAAAGGAATTTTAGTAATATAGAATGCAAATCATCAAAATGATTTAAGATTAAAAAAGAAGACACAAGGATTATGCACAAACAAAGCAGGGGCTGACTAAAAACTACTTCCTGAAGTAGTTTTTGGTAACTAATCTATTTTCATCTGATAAAGAAACTAGGGGCTATCTACTTGCTATTTTAAGATCTTATAGAGTTAATTTATCAAATATTATCAACTCAAATTTATTTTCTAAAATAGAAAGATGTCTTGTTGACAGAGATCTGCAAATTTTAGATATTAAAAAAATCAAATTTCTAAATATTATCAACTCAAATTTCTTTTTTAACATACCATAAAGATGTCTCCTTTCACAGAGATTTGCAAATTACAGGGATCAAAAAATTTTGAAATTCCCAAAAATGATCAACTCAAATTTCATTTCTAACATACCAAAAAACATAAGGAGATCAAAACAACACAATCACATGAAATGAAATAGTAAAATCACCCATAAATTAGCTTGTCCGAAACAGAGCATGATGACTGGAAAAAAGAACAGAGAAAGTTTGCATGGTCAGCAAGTATGGTGTGAGTTTAAGAAAGTTGATCAAGAAGATGAAAAATGAATTAGCAATCCAAACATTTGAACAAATTATGTCGTAAGTTTGTATTGAAGAGGAAAGCATTTGGGATGTAGGGAAAAAAGAAAAGGGATGGATACATATTAAACACACCCAATGTTATTTATAGTGTGCAGTAAAATAAAGATTTACAAGAATGGTTGTAAAAGAAATTCTTTGCCTTTATTCTAAATTGATATTTCAGGTTGCACTATTTTCCTTTATGATCATGGTTTGGAGAACACTAATCCAAAAAAAGTGTTTTCAATTTCTTTTAAGAAATATTCAAAATGCAATGTAGACTGTACAAAAATTATGCCAATAAAAGGATGTGTCGAGAGTACACACAAGGCTTATCCATTTAAATTCTTCTAATTTCTATTTTATGGTATTTCAGTTACGAAGTGACGATGAAAATTAGAGAGTAAACAAATGGGTAATTCACTTTAATTCTTCTAATTTTTATTTTCTGGTATTTCAATCAAAAATTGATGATGAGGATCATTGAACCAAATATTGTTTTGTAGAGATGATTTTTTGTATGTGAAGAAAGAACGTAGAAAGATTTTATCTTTTTCTTGAAATGTCCAAAGAAGAAAATGAAAAATCTTAAGGAGTACATAACATATTAAAAGGAACTCTAAAGAAATTAAGCATAACAGATGAGCTAAAGACTGAAAACATCCCTTTTCTTTCTATCCAAATTAGAAAAGTTAGCAACAAACTCTCTTTTACTACGAGGAACAAATTGGGTGAAAGAGATTTTTTCCCTTTGATTACAAATTCATGAAACAATTTAATAGCTACTTGGGCATCCCCTATTGACACAAACCTAACATAACCATAACCCTTTGAAGTTTTATTTTCTAAGGTGGCCACTATGAGTGATATTAGTTCTCCATAACTACAAAATATACAATGAAGTTGTTCAATGAAGATTGAAGGATCCAAGAGATTCATGAACAAGTCATAGCTCAAGGATATCATGGAAATTTTGTCATGGATTATGTGGCAGGAAGTTATAGGCCCATATACTTGGAACATTTTCAAGAGCTCCTCTTCTATTACACTCTCCTCTAAATTCCCAACTATTCCCAATGTTGTATTTGAATACACTGCTACAAGTCTATCGTGCCGATAATTTAACAGGAAAAACACACCAACTTTTTTTTAAGTTAATAATTAATGTTTAAAGTTTATAGGTTGACTACATGGAAAGATTGAATAACTTAAGAGTGGTTAAGCTTACAATCGTTTGAGGGGAATCATGACGAGGGATTTTCGTCCCACCAACTAGTCAAACATACAACTAGGGGTAACTAGGGGTAACTAGCTTAGTCAAAACAATAAAAGGGATCATCCATTGAAATACAATTGTATAATAACTTAATTAAGAATATGTTTCCTCCTTTCACTAAAGATTCTAAGCCTAGTTACTTTTATTTGATTATCATAATAAAATAAATCTATAGCCATCAATTGTTTATTAAGATGTTGATTAAAGTTAAATCTTAAAATTAAATGTAAACTTCAACAACAAAATTTCCAAAGAGATCTTAATTAAACAATTTCATTGGTAATCTCATTAATTAACATTTTACTTAATTAAGAATAACTCTAAATTAATTATAGCCCCTACAATAGGATTTAAATAAATTAATTATTAAAATCCATTTAATATTCCTTAAAAATAGAATTTACTCAATCGCCTATTAAGTTTTCTTAAAATCACCATTAGATAATAGAAAACATTTTCGTTAGGCTAACTAATCTTAATCATGTTCGTACCAAGAATGAAACTTAAATATCTTAATCCTCTCCATAATAAATTACTTGATTCCATTAAATTTTCCTTGAAATCAATATCTTATTGAATTAATAATAAATTTGCATTGATGATTTTTAAAATAAATACTCTCAACATAATTCTAAGTGGAAGATTCTCCTTTCATTTACCCACCCAAAAAGAATTTAAACTAAAATTGAATTATGAAATAAAAGAAAACACTCCAAAAGGGAATAAACAAAAACTAAAAGAAAAGAGGGGGAAAAGAAGGAAAGTCAAATTGGGGGTTGAATCATTTTTTCCCTAACCCTAATTTCAAAATTAGGGCTAGGGTAAAAATGACAATACCTAAAAGACTTCCTCATTTCTGGATTTTCCCCTCTCTTCTCTTCCCCATCAAACCCTACATGGGTTTTGGCTATTTTTCTTTGATTTGCAGGTAATTGGGAAGGCTAAGCATGAAGGAAATAACATCAACTCATCCATTTGAGATCATATGTACATATATAGCTGTGTATATATAGATTTATGTACTTAAATGGACAAACAAGCATGGGCCAAAAAAAACAATCAAGTTGAAGCAACTAGTTTAAGGTATAAGTACTAACCCTTGTTTTCAAATAGGGATTACTTAGTGTTTTATTTAAAATCTGTTGTTTTGGGGGTTGTTTTTTTCTCCTTTTTTCAACTTTTTTTATCCCCTTTTTAATTTTAAATAAAACTAAAAACTAAAATTTAAAAAATAAAAAAATTTAAAATTTTTGGTTGAGGGCTTGGAGGGTCAAAGCCCATCCCTCAGCCCAGCTCTGCCCAAAAGTGCCAAGGTGAGGGCCACATAGTGGCTACCACCACAATGTGGTAGCCACACTTTGGCCTCCGCTACAGTGTGTCGCGTAGGGCCATTCTCTACTCCCGCGTACGAGGTAGGGTTTCGACCCTTTAAAAATTAATTTATTTTTTTAAAAAAAAATTGTTAATTTTTTTTTAATCTAATATTTTCAAAAAAAAGACAACTGCAAACATTATTTTCTAAAAAAGAAAACAATAGTTTTTTTTTTGTAAAACAAAAACAATAGTGTGGAAAATACATTATTATATGTAGTATTTTTTTTAACATGAGTATATCATATTTATATTTAATATAAACAGTATGAAGATAAGGGAGAATACATATAATCAGAAATTTTTTTTTTTTCTTAAAAGTATGAAAGTTAAAAATGCAATATACGCCTTTTAATGTTCTTATACATGCCTATAAAACATATTTAAGAAAGAGAACAAATAATGAATGAAAATCAGACACAATAAATTATTTGCAACATAACTACATTAATATTTTTTTTTGAATGACCAATCTATTGAAGCATATTCTATCCAAACTAACATTAGGCTGATAATTTTCTTTTGAGTTAAATAGAAAATGTAAAATGATCTCTCTTTTTTTTCTTGCAAAAAAAAATACATGTATCAAGAGACCTAATTTCCCTCTTTATGTATCTGACTACCAACATAATTAATTCAAGAAATAATGTAGAAGTCTTAAATCTTTTTAATCTGAAAAAAAAATTCATCAACTTTTGAGCTATTTTCATTGTGCCTTTCCTTTAAATCTTCTTTTAAATACAATAGAAACTTATTTAACAAATAAATTACAGAATACAAATAAAATACACAAGATCTTCTCTCTTCAAAAAAGAAACAAGTTCTTTAAAATAAATCTTCTCTTTTATTTTGCAAAGTCATTACAAGGGAACCTCAAAGAACTTTTGCAAGAGAGGTTTCAAATAAAAAACATAGCAAGCTCATCTTACAAATGAAAACCCATAACTAAGTCATTTTGAAACTAAATATACAACAATATTCACTATTACAAAGCTTTCCATTGCAAGGGTCCCTCAAGGACCTTACACAAAAAAAATCACACTACAACATAGAAACAGTTCTCTATTTTCACAAGTTCTCAATTCTTTTCGTTCCCTTTTATTTCCTCATGGATAAAATGGCTCCAATACCTCCAATGAAAACTTAAAAGAACCATGGGATTCTCAACTCCCAACCAAGGCCTCTAAGAGGCCACCCCGAGCTTGGGAAACCAAAGCAAAGGTGAGGTACACTTAAGAACATCATAGCAAACAACAACGTTGAAACAAACTAACACAAAATATTCCCAACCAAGGATTTTCACAAAGGGTCTCACAATGACCCTAAAATTGAGGTGAAAGGGGACCAAGTACCCTAAGGGGAGAAAACCAAATCAAAGGAACAAGCCTTCACAAGGCATCAGAGTATCAATCTTCACATCTACTCCAAAACACAATCCCAACTCCCTTATGGACCCTATGACAAACATGCCCAATACACTCCCTTATGACCCCCCAAAAAACAAATAGAAATAGTTTCATGGAGCCCATACTCCATGTTTATCACTCTCCTCCTTGAGGATAGACTCTACACCCATGGGCTCTCCAAATTTCCTTCTCCCCCAAGGCTAGTCTTCCCTCCCAAGGGTGAGTGTGGCCTTGAGACTCCTAAAACAATCAACACAAAACAAAGGAAAGAATCACAATGAAACACAAAGCTAAACTCATGATTTTCTCCAAAGTAAAGCATCACAAGATTCACATAATACATCTACTTACACACAAGAATTCCAATATTTGCATAACAATATAACATGAAAAAACTCAACACTCAATATCACATCTTTTTCCCATACAACATGAAAGAACATAGATTTCAAGTAGAGGCACCAACCTAAGTCCAAAGCTAATGGAAAGTGTTGAAGATGAGATCCCTTTTGTCCAATCTTTTTCATCTTTCCAACCTTCTCCAAAACTAACTTGTCTCTAAGATAGAGAGTGGGTGTTCAAACTCTCCACAATAGAGAGTCCCCACTAAAAAGACATCCACACAACTTCCCACAACCCCTAGGGATAAGATAACCTCTCTCATTGGTTGGTCTTCCCTAAGCCCCTTACAAGATTTCCAAAAATGGGTTCCTAAAAAGGTTGGCCAAAAAGTGGGCAAGGTCTTTGCATCCTAATAGATGGGTGATCTAACCAAGACCTTGCTTCCAAAAGTTGATTTTCGGTAATTTTGAAAATCTAACTTTTGGAAGGGTCTTTTGGTCAACAAGGGGGTGTCATATTGCTAAAATTGACCCTTACCCATAGGTATACCTAGTGGTCTTACTAAAAATGACCCAAACACTCCCCTAGGCACCTTCCTTATTCCCCAAAAGTCCATTTTAGGCTTCACTTTGAAAATCAAAGACATGACCATACCTCAAGCTCCCTAACCAAGGGATTCACATGGGGATCCTAAAAGGTACTTACCTAGGTTGGAAGGCATCCAATCCTCAAGTGGAACATGTTGTGGCCACACGTACACATTACAAGTGTCAAATGACACAAACATAATTACACTTCACAAGCCACATTGCATTTCCACTTGAGCACTCACATAAATAAATTTACAATTTACAATTTAAAAAATTTAATTGAGACATACAAGCTCGTTACGTTTACAAATAAAATAAAATACCATGAGGTTTTTTTTTTCATTAGACACAACTTTGGCTCATACTAAATTTACATTGGCCTATGTTTGGTTCCCTGATATAATACCATGGTCTTAATCCCTGCATACTAAATCCAACATCAACAGTCCAAGAAATATAATTCCACAACATATATGAAATAAATCCATTCAACTATACAAATCATCTACAACATCACATAACCAATTTGAAATTCATATTGCATAACAATTTAACTTTTTTTACTGATGAAACATGTACACTATTAATGAAATCAAGCGATTAACTTTCAATTCATAATAGAAATTATATTGCATCATAATTGGATAAAATATCCATTCCCTAATTAATCACATAATGAAATCCTTTATGTCATCCTAGTATTCATAAAACCATATTAACCATAAATGCAGATCCATATTAATGTCCCAAGGTAGTCATCATAACGATCATAAACTAATGTGCATCTATCATCTAAGGTGATAGAATCCATGTCATAAGGTGTCTAAAAATCCATAGTGCAGAAAAATAAAGTATCAAATAAGTATCTCTCATATGCATTGCGTTCTCCCGTGATGTCGTAACCTCATCATAGTAATCCCACTAGACCCTAACTTGGTCCAACTCTTAGCCTTGAAGAGCTAGCATCCGATGTGCCAAAATGTGAATAGGCTCCAAATCCAGTTGTTCATCCAACTCCACCTGCAAGGCATCCCAATCTATGATATGAGACTCATAAAATATATACTTCCTCAAAAATGATACATGAAAGACATCATGGATATATGACAGGATAGGTGGCAAAGCTAGATGATAGGCGACATGACCTATCCACTCAAGAATCTCAAAAGGACCAAAAAATATGGGTGCAAGCTTAGAGCCCTTTCCATAATGGATTGGACTCTTATGTGGACACACTCTCAAAAAAACTCTATCCCCAACCAAATAACTATGATCCTCTCTCTTCACATCTGCATACTTCTTCTGTCTATCTTCCACTTCCTTCAGACGTTGCCTAATCAAGGACACATGTTGCTCCTATTCTTGAACTAACATAGGACCTAAATAAACTCTATCCTCAATGTGGTCCCAACTCAAACGTGTTCTGCATGGTCTACCATATAAAGCCTGATAGGGGAGCATACCTAGAGAAGTGTGATGCCCATTATTATAGGCAAAGTCCATAAAATGTAGGTACTCCTCCCACCTAGCTTGATGATCCATGACATACATGCAGAGCATATCCTCCAACACCTAATTTACCCTCTCTTTCTGACTATCTGTCTCAGGGTGATAAGTAGTGCTAAAATTGAGCTTAGTGCCCAAAGTTGACTGTAATCCCCTCCAAAAGGATGATGTAAAGAGATAATCTCGATCTAAAATGATCTTACAAGGGATGCCATGAATTCTAAAAATATCCCGTAAGAAAACTTGTGCCACTATTGGGGCTATAAAAGTGGTCTGTATAGGTGAAAAGTGGGCTACCTTGGTCAAATTGTCAACTACCACCATGATGGCATCATGGCGTCGAGATGACATAGGAAGACCAATGATGAAATCCATATAAATAACATCCCAATTCCACTCTAGTATCTCATGTGGCTAAAGCAAACCACCAGGGTGATGATGTTCTACCTTAACTCTCTGACACTCAAGACATCGAGCTACTATCTTAGCTATATCCTGTCTCACCCTTGGCCAATGGTGTAACTATTTCAAATCTGTGTGCATCTTCTTGACTCTAGGATGCATTGCATAGGGTGCTCTATGAGCCTATAACATGATAAAAACTCACAAATCTCCGGAGGATGGTACATAGATGTGTCCTTTATGGAAAAAAATTCCATTGAAATCTAAAGAATATCTTGAAAACTTCCCCTCAAAGGTACTCTAAGACCAAATAACCTGACTACCCTCAACATACCAATCATCCTCATGTAAATGGTGTAATATCCGATCTCTCAACTCTGTTCCTGCAATCATAGATTAACTCCATTTTGTCTTCTACTTAAGGCATCTAAAACTACATTCTCCTTTCCCTTGATGTAGTGAACCTTAAAATCATACTCACAAAGGAATTACATCCATCTCTATTTTCATGCATTTAGGTTCAGCTGAGTGAAAATATACTACAAGCTCTCATGATCTGAATGGAGCTCAAACCGATGACCCAAAAGGAAATGTCACCATCTCACTAATGCATGAACCACTACAGCCAACTAAAGGTCATGAGTGGGGTAATTAAGCTCATGAGTCTTAATTTTTCTAGACTCGTACACAATGGCTCACCCATTCTACATGAGAACATCTCCCAAACCATCAAAGGAAGCATTTGTGCATACAATAAAATCCATTGCAGGATCAGGCACTACAAGAATAAGTCCGCTAGTAAGTGCCTTCTTGAGTTCCTAAAAGGCCCTCTCACACTTATTGGTCCACTCAAACTTCTTCCACTTTCGCTGGAGAGAAGTGATGGGATGTGCTACTCCAGAAAATCCTTCAACAAAATGCGTGTAATAACCTACCAATCCCATAAAGCTCCTAACCTCAGTCATGGAGGTAGGCACAGGCCAATCCATGATGGCTCTAATCTTAGATGGATCAACTAAGATTCCATCTCCTGAAATAACATGCCCAAGGTAATGAATCTCAGACTTATAAAATTCTCACTTAGACAAGTTTCCATACAATTGATTGTCTCTCAGACACTACAAAACCTTCCTCAAGTGCCCTTCGTGCTCCTCCTCATCCTGAGAATATATTAAAATATCATCAAGGAACACAACAACAAACTTATCAAGAAAGGTGTGGAATACCTAATTCATAAGGCTCATGGACATAGCTAGAGCATTCGTAAGACCAAATGTATAACTATAAACTCATAGTGTCAATATCTAGTGCAGAAAGAATTTTTGGGGATATTGTTATCCACAATCTGCAATTGATGGTATCTTGACTTAAGATCAATCTTGGAAAACACTTTGGCACCCTGAAGTTGATCAAATAAATCATCAATCATGGGAAGCGAATATCGATTCTTTATGGTTAACTTATTCAACTATCGATAATCCATGCACAACCACAAGGATCCATCCTTCTTCTTAATGAAGATGACTGGTGTACCTCAAGTTGAAACACCAGGATGAATGTGTCATTTCTCCAAAAGTTCCTCTAACTAGATCTTGAGCTCATTGAGCTCATTAGTGGTCAACCTGTATGGTGCTCTTGAAATTGGAGCTGCTCCTGGCACTAGATCAATATGGAAATCCACTTCCCTATGAGGAAGCATACTTGGAAGCTCAGTAGGAAACACATTAGAAAACTTTTTAAGTATAGGATAATCATCAAGAGATGATTCCCTTTCCTCCTCATCCTCTCTATCGCTAATGGTAATGGAAAATAACTAGCATCCCTTTTGCATGCTCCTTTTAAACTGCATGGCATAAATCATGCAAAGAGATTTAGCTCTTTGAATCCCACAAATCATGATAGGTGTGTCATGATCATCTAGACACTCAACCCTCTTCTGATGACAATCTAACTTAGCTCCGTGGGAATATAGCCAATCCATGCCACGTACTATATCATAGGACCCAAGAGGTGTGATACGAAGGTCTAAAGTGGTGGTCAAATCACCAGTCTGCACCTGAAAATCCCTCACCAAGGAGTTGACTGACACTCTAGCTCATGATGCTAACTCAACCTCCCAACTGACTTCCTGCCTAACTACCACTAGCTCACAATGCTCCATAACCAATGGAGATATAAAAGAACTAGTAGCTCTAGAATTAAACAAAATGGTAACACTATTACCTCTGATCATACCTACAGCCTCTATAATTGTAGCCTGATGTTCCACCTAGCAGTTATCAACCACTACAAAAGCCTTGTGAGACTTTCCAAAGTCCCTAATTGTAGGATCTGATGCTTCCATGCGCTGACTATCTGCCATTTGACCCCGAGGACAATCTTGAGCTAAGTGCCCCATGGCACCACATGCATAACAAGGACCACATGTGTGAGTCTAAACTCTATGTGGCCTAGAGTACTATTGTCCACCGGTCCTACTAGATCCACTATAACCCCCCTAAGAGGATTGTTGAGTCTGTGTTGGAGGTGCATTTAAGTTCTATGGACATTGATCCTTATTAGGACCTTGTGTCTTCCACTACTTGGGCTTAGAGACCTATTGTCCCTATGGTGTCTTCTACCTCTAATTCTATTAAGACTATTGTTGAGGGTTCTTATTATAAGACCCCAAAGACTATCTATTGTTACCTTTCCAATGGTTCTTCTAGTAACCATGAGACTGAGATGCAGAGTTATAGTTTTGAGACCTATCACGAGTGTCTCGTGACCTACCCTGAATCTATTCTTCAATCAAGGCCATCTCTACGACCTCTCAAAGGTGCCTTGGAGTGCTCATGCAAACCTATCCTGATATCCAATCATTGAGTCCCTTGACAAAGTGATTTACTCACAATTTCTCATCCTTCATATAGTCAACATAAGGTAACAACTCAAGGAAATGACTCTCATATTGTAGTACTGTGAGTCCCCTCTATTGGAGATCATGGAACTCATTGATGCAACGTTGTCTATAATGCTCTGACAAATACCTGTCTTTGAATCTCTCCAGAAAGATCTCACAAGTGACGATGTCCATGGTAATAATGTTCTTAAATTCCTCCTACTTCCACCAAGTAGAAGTGCCTCCTCTCAAAAGGTGGACTGCAAGTCATGCCTTTAGGTTTCTCTCACAAGGAAGCAACCCAAAGCACATGTCTAAGCTCAATAACCAAGCCATGGCCTATGTGCCATCAGTAGATCTTGAATACAATGGTGGTTGTAAGCGTAGGAGATCTCTGATCCGGTCCCCTGCATCATGGGGTGCCCTCTGTACTATCCAAGGTGGTGGTTCTGGCATGGGAAATGACTCCACCTCATGAGCTCCCCAACCCTCCTCATGATCACGTGGAGGGATCCTAGTCCTCTCTCTCGCCTCTAACCTATGTCCTCCTGATAACTAATGCTCTGACTGAGAAACCACTTGAGGGAATCTATTCTAGATAACTCTAATAAGGTTCTGAAGAGCTAACAAAACCTCCTGATTAGGATTTGGTGGTGGTATGGGAGGGGGTTCTTGATCTCCTCCTGGTAACTCAACTCTTTGTTCAACTTTCTTGCAAACCAAGGGGGCTCGCCTAGGACCTTTGTTACATCCACGAGCTTGGTGCATAGGGGGAGGCATCCTACAAATTCAATAAGGTCAAAATTTAAATGATAAATGTAATGGGTTTAAGGCATCTAGTGTTTGTAACTTGGCTCTGATACCAAAATGTCATGCCCATAATTTAACAAGAAAAACACACCAACTTTTTTTTTAAAGTTTATAGGTTGACTACATGGAAAGGTTGAATAACTTAAGAGTGGTTAAGCTTACGATCATTTGAGGGGAATCATGACGAGGGATTTTCCTCCCGCCAACATCCCTCACACAAATAAAGTCAAACATACAACTAGGGGTAACTAGCTTAGTCAAAACAATAAAAGGGATAATCCTTTGAAATATGATTGTATAATAATAACTTAATTAAAGTATTTGTTTCCTCCTTTCACTAAAGATTCTAATCCTAGTTACATTTATTTGATTATCATAATAAAATAAATCTATAGTCATCAAGTGTTTATTAAGATGTTGATTAAAGTTAAATCTTAAAATTAAATGTAAACTTCAACAACAAAATTTCCAAAGAGATCTTAATTAAATAATTTCATTGGTAATCTCATTAATTAACATTTTACTTAATTAAGAATAAATCTAAATTAATTATAGCCCCTACGATAGGATTTAAATAAATTAATTATTAATATCTATTTAATATTCCTTAAAAATAGAATTTACTCAATCGCCTATTAAGTTTTCTTAAAATCACCATTAGATAATAGAAAACATTTTCGTTAGGCTAACTAATCTTAATCATGTTCGTACCTAGAATGAAACTTAAATATCTTAATCCTCTCCATAATAAATTAATCGATTCCATTAAATTTTCCTTGAAATCATCTTATTGAATTAATAATAAATTTACATTGATGATTTTTAAAATAAATACTCTCAACATAATTCTAAGTGGAAGATTCTCCTTTCATTTACCCACCCAAAAAGAATTTAAACTAAAATTGATTTATGAAATAAAAGAAAACACTCCAAATGGGAATAAACAAAAACTAAAAGAAAAGAGTGGGAAAAGAAGGAAAGTCAAATTGGGGGTTGACTCCTTTTTGCCCTAACCCTAATTTTGAAATTAGAACTATGGTAAAAATGGAAATACCCAAAAGACTCCCTCATTTCTCCATTTTCCCCTCTCGTCTCTTCCTCATCAAACCCTACATGGGTTTTGGTTATTTTTCTTTGATTTGCAGGTATTTGGGAAGGCTAGGCATGAAGGAAACAACACCATCTCATCCATTTGAGATCATATGTACATATATACCTGTGTATATGTATTTATGTACTTAAATGGACAAACAAGTGTGGGCCAAAAAAAAACAATCAAGTTGAAGCAGCTGGTTCAAGGTATAAGCACTAACCCTTGTTTCCAAATAGGGATTACTTAGTGTTTTATTTAAAATCTGTTGTTTTGGGGGTTTTTTTTTTCTCCTTTTTAAAACTTGTTTTAACCCCTTTTTATTTTTAAATAAAATAAAAAAATAAAATATAAATAAAATGAAATTTATAAATTTTTGGTTGAGGGCTTGGGTGGGCCTCAGCCCTGCTCCGCCCAGAAGTGCCAAAGTGACAGCCACACTGTGGTGACCATAGTGTGGTCACCACACTGCGGTAGCCAAGGGTGGCTACCACAATGTGGTAGCCATATTGTGGCAACTGCAGTGTGGTTGCCACACTGTGGCTACCAACACAATGTGGCAGCCACACTGTGGTGGCCTCTGCCTCATTGTGTCACCCAGGGTCATGTCCTACTCCCTCATATGGGGTAGGGTTTCGACCCTTTTAAAATTAATTTAAATTTAAAAAATAAAAATTTATTAATTTTTTTATTTAATATTTTTTACAAAAAGAAAACTGCAAACATTATTTTCTAAAAAAAAAAACAATAGTTTCTTTTTAAAAAAAGACAAGAATAGCATGGAAAATAGATTATTCTATGTATTTATTTTTTTACATGAGTATATCATATTTATATTTAATATAAATAGTATGAAGATAAGGGAGAATAAATATAATCAACAGATATTTTTTTCTTAAAAGTATGAAAGTTAAAAATGCAATATATGTCTTTTAATGTTCTTACACGTGACTATAAAACATATTTAAGAAAGAGAAAAAATAATGAATGAAAATCAAACACAATAAATTATTTGCAACACAACTACATTAATATATTTTTTTTGAATGACTAATCTATTGAACCATATTCTATCCAAACAAACATTAGGCTGATAATTTTTTTTGAGTTAAACAACAAATGTAAAATGGTTTCTTTTTTTCTTGCAAAAAACAATACATGTATCAAGAGACCTAATTTCCCTCTTTATGTATTTGACTACCAGCATAATTAATTCAAGAAATAATGTAGAAGTCTTAAATATTTTTAATCTGATTTTTTTTTCATCAACTTTTGAGCTATTTTCATTGTATCTTTCCTTTACATATGCTTTTAAATACAACACAAACTTATTTAACAAATAAATTACAGAATACAAATAAAATACACAATATCTTCTCTCTTTAAAATTTAAAAAAAAATTCTTTAAAATAAATCTGCACTTTTATTTTGCAAAGTCATTACAAGGCAACCTCAAAGAACTTTTGCAAGAGAGGTTTCAAATAAAACACATAGCAAGCTCATCTTACAAATTAAAACCCACAACTAATTCATTTTGAAACTAAATATACAACAATATTCACTATTACAAAGCTTTCCATTGCAAGGGTCCCTCAAGGACCTTACACAAAAATATCACACTACAACATAGAAACAGTTCTCTATTTTCACAAGTTATCAATTATTTTGCTTCCCGTTTATTTCCTCATGGATACAATGGCTCCAACACCTCCAATGAAAACTTGAAAAAACCATGGGATGCTCACCTCCTAGCCAAGGCCTCTAAGAGGTCACCCCGAGCTTGGGGAACCAAAGCAAAGGCGGGGTACACTTAAGCACATCATAGAAAACAACAACATTGAAACAAACTAACACAAAATATTCCCAACCAAGGATTTGCACAAAGGGTCTCACAATTACCCTAAAATTGGGGTGAAGGTGGACCAAGTACCCTAAGAGGAGAAAACCAAATCAAAGGAACAAGAATTTACAAGGCATCATAGTATCAATCTTCACATCTCCAAAACACAATCCCAACTCCCTTATGGACCCCATGGAAAACATGCCCAATACACTCCCTTATGAGCCCCAAAAAACAAATAAAAATGGTTTCATGGAGCCCATACTCCATGTTTATCTCTCTCCTCCTTGAGTATAGACTCTACACCTATGGGCTATCCAAATTCCCTTCACCCCCAAGGATACTCTTCCCTCCCAAGGGTGAGTGTGGCCTTGAGACTCCTAAAACAATCAACACAAAACAAAGGAAAGAATCACAATGCAACACAAAGCTAAACACGTGATTTTCTCAAAAGAAAAGCATCACAAGATTCACATAATACATCTACTTGCACACAAGAATTCCAATATTTGCATAACAATATAACATGAAGAAACTCAACACTCAATATCACATATTTTTCCCATACAACGTGAAACATGGATTTCAAGTAGAGCCACCAACCTAAGTCCAAAGCTAATGGCAAGTGTTGAAGATGAGATCCCTTTTGTCCAATATTTTTCCTCTTTCCAACCTTCTCCAAAACTAACTTGTCTCTAAGATAGAGAGTGAGTGTTCAAACTCTCCACAATGGAGAGTCCCCACTAAAAAGACCTCTACACAACTCCCCACAACCCTTAGGGATAAGATAACCTCTCTCATTGGTTGGTCTTCCCTAAGCCCCTTACAAGATTCTCAAAAATGGGTTCCTAAAATAGTTGGCCAAAAAGTGGGCAAGATCTTTGCATCCTAATGCAAAGATCTAACCAAGACCTTGCTTCCAAAAGTTGATTTTCGGCCATTTTGAATATCCAACTTTTGAAAGGGTATTTTGGTCAACAAGGGGGTGTCCTATGGCTAAAATTGACCCTTACCCATAGATATACCAAGTGGGCTTACTAAAAATGACCAAACACTCTCCTAGACACCTTCCTTATTCTTGAAAAGTCAATTTTAGGCTTCACTTCAAAAATCAAAGACATGACCATACCTCAAGCTCCCTAACCAAGGGATTCACATGGGGATCCTAAAAGGTACTTACCTAGGTTGGTGGGCATCCAATCCTCAAGTGGAACATGTCATGGCCACATGTACACATTACAAGTGTCAAATGACACAAACACAATTACACTTCACAAGCCACATTGCATTTCCACTTGAGCACTCACATAAAAAAATTTACAATTTATAATTTAACAAATTTAATTGAGACATACAAGATCATTAGGTTTACAAATAAAATACAATACAATGAGGTTTTGTCTTTCATTAGACGCAACCTTGGCTCATACTGAATTTACATTGGCCTATGTTTGGTTCCCCAATATAATACCATGGTCTTAATCCCTAGACACTAAATTCAACATCAAAATATAATTCCACAACATATATGAAATAACTTTATTCAACTATACAAATCATTTACAACAGCACATAACCAATTTGAAATTCACATTGTATAATAATTTAACTTTTTCCACTAATGAAACATGTACACTCATAATGAAATCAAGAAATTAACTTTCAATTAATAATATAAATTGTATTGCATCATAATTGCATAAAATATCAATTCCCTAATTAATCACATAATGAAATCCTTTTTTTCATCCTAGCATTCATAAAACCATATTGACCATAAATGTAGATCCATAATAATGTCACAAGATAATCATCATAAAAATCATAAAATAATGTGCATCTAGCATCTAAGGTGATAGAATCTATGTTATAAGGTGTCTAAAAATCCATAGTGCATCAAAATAAAGTATCAAATAAGTATCTCTCAAATGCAAAAACTGAAAAGCTATGACGGGCTTGGGGGGGGGGGGGGGCTCACAAATTCTATCTTGCTTCTCATCTACTTGCATGCCTAGATGGTTTTTAATTAGTACAAATAAGTAAGAAACCACACAAATAATATTTCATGACCTATGCAAATAAATAATTTAGTTTCACAGAGAGGATATATGGAGATCTTGTTTATTAGCAAGTGAAGATGACATATTGATCTTACTAAAATAAAAAGGCCAAATCACTTTAGCACTAAGGAAATTAAATGAAGGGAAACTTTGAAATTTTTGAAGATGATACATGTCTCCAAGGTAGGAAAATTGTTGATGAAGGTGTGAAACCTCCTAGCCTACTTCTCCAGTGGATGCTCAAAGTCAACTGCAATGAAAAAGATTATACAATTTTGAAGTCTGTGATTCCATTTATTACTATTTTTTAGCTTTATTTAAACATTTCATGAGGTATTTTACACATGAAAGACAAGAGCAACAATCCTCTTCTAGGAATGTCATCCTAAGAAAATAAAAAGTTGTAATATAAGGAATAATAGGATGAATTCAAGCGAACTAGACAAGACAACTCAAAAATTATTGTTAGATGATGAAAATGAGTGCACAAACTAATTTTATTTCATTGTTCTCTGAAAGGAAAATAAAAATACTAACAAACAATAACAAGTTTTGAGATGTGAGAGCATTAAATTAGAGTTTCACCTTAAAGATTAAAAAATCTCTTAATACATTTCAATTAAATTTTCTCTAAAAAATGCCATAATCTCTAACACATTGTAGGGATTGTGTTGCAGCTTTTTTGGCAATGTTTCCATGGTCTATGAATGAGATATTCGGAGTTGTGAGATATCAGGAGGTTAAGTCATTTGGGTAGTTCATCCAGTATAACATTTTTCACAATCCATTTTTATTTAACCATTATAGGAAAATATTTTAAAGCCTCAGCCAGTATACACTTGATTCAGCAAAGAAAAACATACAGAATTGTCACAAATGAAAAGAAATCATTTCTTGCATCACTTGCTAAAATTTATTACGAAGTTCTTAGTGGACCTCAAAATGGAGTCTCACAAGGTTCAATCATGAATGTATATTTTGAGGAAAATCTATCTCAATTTTTGTTACCCATGTCCACATGCTTCCTTGGACTCAGTTTCCATTCCAACCCCCACCCTTTCTTCTAGTCTCAGATGGGTTGGGGCAAGCCATACAAACTTGAATTTCTTCTTTTAGACAAATTAATTGCAAAGAATGTTTCAGATCAAACCCACTTCAACTTTCATATGTGGTTACCCTTAAAAGACCTACATTGAATTGCAAATCATAATAAGTGGTCAACCCATTATCAAAATTATACAATACCAATCCATCTCACCTAATATCGATTTTGAACAAAGTCCAAGATTTTGATAGCTTAACTTTTTTTTTTACCGGTTTGATAGCTTAACTTATTGGCAATCAAGCTTCACATGGAAATATCTAACATGTATCATTATCTCACTAGTTTGTGTCCCGAGAGCTTGAAAGCAGCTTGCGAATGATTTTAATTTTGCCAAAGCCAAGTACTCCATCTTTATTATTTTTTTCCTTGATGCATTGCCATGAACTCCAACAATTCATTTTAGAAACTCAACCCAATACAAAATTTTATTTTGACAAACCATATATACAAGTCAACACCTTTAATAAATCGACATAATACCTATATTACATAACTATTTCCACCAACGAAATAGGCGATGAAACTTTCAATGAAGGTTTTTAATCCCTCATATTCCTTGAAACTTATGTTAAATGCAAGTGAGATAGTATCTTGTTCAATTCCTTCACCGACGAGACAATTTGTTGCCTTATTTTCTTCTTTATGGAAATGCTTGTATGAGATAGATTAATAGTTGTGAAGAAATGATATGCCCCATTGAGAATGCCAATTAATTTCTAGCTGGGAGTCGTATATAATTACCTTTTGTTATAATTTGAGAATATCCATCTTCTCATCTCTTGTAAAGTAGTGTTGTTGTGTGAAGTCCTTTGGTCATAGATATGAATTCTACTTCATTAATAGTTCCCTTACATATATGAATTGACGAGTTGCCCATGCAAGATCATTTTTCAGTTGGTAAAATAACTTGCCTCATTGAGATTAGGATTACATCAAGACATCCCATAAAAGTACAATTTCAAGTTTCTTTCTTTTAGTGGCATCCATCGAATCTCATCTTTGTTTACCTTTCCTAAAGTTAATCTTCTAATGGGTGATGCATATAAATGTTTTACTAAAATTGTTATATACGATCAGTAAAAAGGGTCTCAAAATTAAACAACTCAAACTAAAAAACTAGAAAAATTGTTCTTATATTAGTTGGCATTCCATGATTTTCTCTTAAATTTTATCTAGAATTGTGAATCTTATCAACAAAATTTTCCTTGCACAAAAAATCCAGTTTAATTGAAAACCATAAGTCAAGGATTAATGAAATCAAGAGATAAAGAGAGCAATAGAGGCCATTCCATTTTTTGAATCCCACAAGCTGTTAAATTTTAATAATTAGTGATGGGGGAAGGGTTCTTGAGAGGCTCAACCAAAAAATATCCCTATTTGATAAAACCCTAATCACCAAATAGGCCATTCACTGAAGATTAAAGAAGAAGATTGAAATGTTACCAAAATCTGGCTATGCTGTCAACTACAATGATAAGTTTTTTTTGATAATGCATTTAAAAACCTCAATGCAGTATTGAAATATTTTGTTGGTGGTTGGAGGTGGGAACAACCTAGCCCATTTGGCTCCCATCTACATCGAAATGTGGCATGTTGTGAAGAAAAGACGATAAGATTTGTGAGCATAGATGGAAGCAGTAAGGACATCATTTCTTTTTTCAGCCACAATCACATAAGAATGACAAAAAATGTGTATTACTATTGAATATATAGTCTTCAATTTTTTTTTAAAATGGTTTCCCTATAAATCCATTCATATGCCTAAATATTTTGGAATTGAAGATAATTATTATTTGTAATATTGTGATATTGCTATCAGGATTCAACTGTGTATTTTTATGAGTCAAACTCATTGACCCGTGTTTCATAAGTAGTGGTTCACACGAACCCATCTCTCATGAGAATGAATGGAACCACTACTCATGAAACATGGGTCAACGAGTTTGACTCAAAAAACTACGTAGTTAATCCTAATAGCAATATCACAATTTGACTTGCTATGGAGAATATCTCCTACTCATTTGTAATATATTTAGTTAAAAAAAATTACATATCTAAACTTTAAAGATAATAAAATAAATTTTGCATATAAAAAATATTTCTAACACAATTGGTTAAAAAAGTAAACACTTTTAACATTTTAAGTTCAATTCGATGCCTATAATTCTAGGCAAGAACTAAAAAAAGCATCCAAATTTTGTATTCCAGTTACACATAAATCCATCATGATCATAGAGAAATTGATCAAAAAAATTTGTATTTATTAAAATTGGTAACTTGGAAAATATCTAGGTTGTTAGTGTTGAATATTAGTTTAGAATTGTCTTCCTCTTCTTCATTTAGTGTTTGAACTAGTTTCTATGAAACTATTTTTCGAACACTGGGCTAATTTCTTTCCAGCTAAGATAAGATAATTGACATGCCACTTCTTTTAGAAATAGACTTTTAAATTACAATGGATCTATCAAATGAAAATGTTTGAACATTTTATATAATCATATAAAATCTAATAAAACATGAATAAATTTTACTTCATTTTAAAATCTGACTTAAAAAAATGTTAACTCATTGAGAAGTCTTTTACCCTCCATTAACCTAAAATCATTACTTTAATTTTTAAAATGTTTTGGAATTATTTTTTAGAATAATTTCATTTTTTAAATATGAATTTAGAAACTCACCTTGTGTCCCCATGCTCCTTAAATCAATTTTCTACTTAAATTTAAGCAGTAGAGTGCTCCCATGCAAAAAATAAATTATGGAAAAAGGAAAATATAGAATCTTTTCCTATTTTCACGGAGCAACTATCTTTTAACAAATAAAATAAGCAACAAGATTGAATTCACATGGGGCCACCAACTCCACATTTTACTCCTAAAAATAATGAGCAATGACTTCTAACCAAAATAAGCTTAGGAGCTGCATGGGGACCCGTTGTTAGTGAATTTAACTGCCTTATATTTTTTATGGTTAAATGATAAGGTATTAATGTTTCTAATTTTTAAAATACTTTACAATGAATTTTTAGAATAACTTTATTTTTTATATGAATTTAGCAACTTTGGACAGGTCCCCATGCAACTGCTTAGGTTGTGGTCCCATGGGAGGGGGCTTCCTTAAAAATAGAACTGGAGCTGCTTGAGGATTTTATTCTTCAATTTAGCTTGTATGTTTAGCCTCGAAATTTAAGGAAGCTTTTATCTTCTAAAATTTATGTACTAATAAAAATTGTGTTAAACTAATTAATTTCACTCCAAAATCTGACATGTGGCAGAAAAATCTCCTAAGCTACTGGCACAATTTCCAGCCCCACCCCATTTTCACCCACTCAAATTTTAAGATCTAAAAAGTAGGGGCTTCTATTTTCTAGAAAGAGATTCCAATAATCCTATATCCTTACAAAATAATTCTCATGGGACCCTCCAATGCCTTTTTGGTAGCTTATTTTTTAGCAGCCATCACAAATAGTATGTTTTAAATATAATTATTAATATTAAATTTTCTAGATAATATTTAGAGAAAAAATAGGAAGCAAATAAAAAAGGGGGGAAATCTATATATGGAGCCATGTGTGATTTTAGACTATGTTTCTTGTTAATAGAATGTACATATTTACGTATTAGAAAAAATTGCCTATAAAATTATTTTATTTGTTTAATGTCAAAGAAGAATTTGCCAAGAAGAACTTTATAAATTTTAATATTAATATTTTTTTTTTTAAAAACCATTTTCATCTTAAAAAGTACATTGATCGCTAGGAAAAATGATTTGATTTGTTTTGTATGTAGCATAATTCGTCAAGAAAAACTTTATAATTTTCAATATTAATAATTTTCACCAAAAAGTACCTAAATTACCAAAATATTATGTACATTTACTCAAATACAAGGCAAAATTGCCAATAATATCATTTTTCTCTAGTACACTAAATAACATTATTTGTCAACATTTTCCACAAATTTTAGGTGATAATTGCAAATGATTCACCAACCGCATTAATATTATGTTTGCACACAAAACAAAAAAATGTCAATACAATTACATGACTCCTATGAAAAATGAAAATATCTGTTAATAATTTGCTACATTTTGGAGGCTTTTTAAAGTTATCCCTAATCAACATGTAACAAAATTAGCTCAATATATAACAAAAATATACTCATAATATAATCTAAACATCATCACATAACATTGAATATCACATCCTCAAAGACTCATCATGCATATATGATCATCACTACAATCACATACATAAACTAGTATCTACATCAATAATGATATCTACATGATTAAAGAATATAACATTAACTAATTGGATTCACATGAATTTCAATACAAAAGAATAATATATGAAAATTTATAAGATAAATCATAAACAAATTGTATCTATCTCAGATAAAAATAAAAATAAATGAGGGAATGCAACCACAAAAAATAGTATAGTGTTGATACCAACTCAAGAGTTTGTCACCCTCTTTATAGGATGCCAATTTCTTTTTTGAAATTGTCCAATGTATTACCAAGCTCAAAATTTGGAAAAAAGGCCCATCACCAGCATGAAAATTGTACCCTATGGACAACAAAGACTAATTCACCCTCGGAGTCTCAATTCAGTCCAGCCTAAAAAGATTGCAATCATTGGTTTACAAGATTAGTATCCCATTTCAATTTCCCAAACCTAGAGACCTAGGAAATAATGAAAAAGATCTGCTTAGGTTAGTTTAAAGTGGCTAATTAGAATGAAAACCCATAAGAGTTTAGTACAGTGATTTTTGTGCATTTGAATTGGAAGATTTTCAATTGACACAAACTGTAAGTAGAGCTGTGAAGATATGAGGGCAGCCATTATAAGCTTAGCACCATATGGTTGCACAGCGAGGTTCTGCTACTGAATAGATAGAAATGTATTTCTTTCAAGAGCTAGGAAAGAAAAGCTTACAAATGCAATGAGTGAAGTCAGAGCGAGAGAAATAAGCTTCCACAGAGTTGTAGAGAAAATTGCCAGTAAGACTCTTACTGGTAAATTTGAGTTCCTTGAGAGAAATATGGGCACTAGATTGATTCCTATCGAGTAGATCCCTCTATTTTTGGAAGCCCTATCAAACAAAAGAGTTTTGGCAATGCAATAAAATTCTCTCTAATGTTACTTCAAAATCTATATTAGTACAACTTTGAGCACTTAAAGAAAGGTTAGCTTCTCCAAAAATCTAGAGCTCCATTGTTGATGTTTACACCAAAAATTGTGTGAACAAAATCATGTAGTTCATAGCATCTTCTTTGATTATTAAAAAAAATCATCATTCGAACAAGATTTTCCATTTTCCATTTTAACAACCATGATAGAAGTACCCTTATGGTTGCTATTCGCATGATCACCAGCTTTGAAAAAATTACAGAGCCCATTCACCTATAAACTCTCCTCATTAGATTCAATGTGGATTTATCATCCTTTATTTTCTCCATCTGTCCCAACAAACGATTTTATTCATGAAATTTTGTCAAATAGTTCGTGTGCTTTAACTATGGTTACAGATTTCTTAAGGCATTTTATCAGAGAGTTCGCATGCTTTGGCTATGGGTAGAGATTTTATTTCAAGCATTGTATCAAATAGTTCACGTGCTTTGACTGTGGTCACAGATTTCTTTAAAGCATTGTATCAGACAATTCGTGTGCTTTGGCTATGGTCACATATTTCTTTAAAGCATTATGTCAAATAGTTCATACTCCTACTATGAACTGTTTGAGGAATTTTGTTCATACACCATTGTAGCAGGGGAATTAAGTTGTTGAAAAACTCATCCTTCACGACTCTTTGAACTCTACAATTAAGAAGTATGTTAAGAATGAAAGAGCTGTCAAAGTTGGGCTGGGCTATCTTTGTGTATATTCAACCTTCAAGATCCTATTTATAAGTAGGCCAGTCTAACCCTATTACAAAATATCCATTCGTACATTTTTTGCTTAATCCTTGTCATTCGGATCTGACCTAGGCATTATATCTAACCATATCTTCTTGAAATCGTGGATAAGATTCCCAATTGCAAGAGTTTTACTTTGCAGGTAATAATGGTCCTCCTCCTTACCCACCAAAAACATTCTTGACATGACTATAAAAATATTCTAACAGACTATTTAAACAAGTTAAGTTTGAGACAAACAAATCATATGTGGAATGTGTATTATCTTTCAAAACCATTTTATTGTATTTATACTTCAGCATATGTGTAAGTTTGAATTTTTATTCTCACTTTATATTAAGAGGGTTGAGGTGGAGAGGGGGGAGGAGCGAGGGTGAGGGTGAGGTGGGAGGGGGAGAGAGAGACTGGGGGAGGAGAGGGAGAGAGGGAGTGGAGAGGAACATGGAAAGAGAGTGGGGGAGGGAGAAGGAGAGAGATGGGAGGGGGAGAGATGAGAGGGGGGAGGGGGAGGTAGAGAGAGAGGGGGGGAGGAGGAGAGGGAAAGTGTGAGAGTGGGGTGGATTGAGAGGAGGAGAGGTAGGGGTAGTGGGGGGAGAGAGGGGGGAGTGACAGTAGAGAGGAAGAGGAAAAAAGAGGGGGGAGGAGGAGAGGGTGAGGTGGAGGGGGAGAGAGAGAGTGGGGGGAGGAGAGGGAGAGAGGGAGTGGAGAGGAAGAGGGAAAGAGAGTGGGGGAGGGAGGAAGGGGAGAGATGGGAGGGGAGAGACGAGAGGGGGAGGGAGAGAGGAGAGGGGAGGTAGAGAGAGAGTAGGGGAGGAGGAGAGGGTGATGGTGAGAGTAGAGGGGGTGGAGAGGGTGAGGGAGAGAGTGGGGGAGAGTGAGAGGGGGAGGGGAGAGGAGGAGAGACAAGGGTAGTGGGGGACATAGGGGGGGTGACAGTAGAGAGGAAGAGAGAAAAGGAGGGGGGAGAGGACAAGGTGGTGAGGGGGAGAGAGAGAGAGAGAGAGAGCAGGAGGAGGAGAGGGAGAGAGGGAGTGGAGAGGAAGAGGGAAAGAGATTGGGGGAGGGAGAAGGGGAGAGATGGGAGGGGGAGAGGAGAGAGGGTGAGGGTGAGAGTGGGGGGAGTGAGAGGGGGAGGGAGAGGGGGAGAGATGGGGGTAGTAGGGGAGAGAGGGGGAGTGATGGTAGAGAGAGAGTGGGAGGGAGTGAGAGGGGGGAGAGAGAGTGTGGGGGGGAGGAGAGGGAGTGGAGAGGAACATGGAAAGAGAGTAGGGGAGGGAGAAGGAGAGAGATGGGAGGGGGGAGAGATGAGAGGGGGGAGGGGGGAGAGGAGAGGGGAGGTAGAGAGAGAGAGGGGGAGGAGGAGAGTGCAAGGGCAAGAGTAGGGGGTGGAGAGGGTGAGGGAAAGAGTGGGGTGGAGTGAGAGGGGGAGGGAGAGGGGGAGAGATGGGGGTAGTGGGGGAGAGAGGGGGAGTGACGGTAGAGAGAAAGAGGAAAAAAGAGGGGGGGAGGAGGAGAGGGTGAGGATGAGGGTGAGGTGGAGGGGGGGCGAGAGAGAGTGTGGGGGGAGGAGAGGGGAGAGAGGGAGTGGAGAGGAAGAGGGAA